>WAAE01025971.1:25729-41090 GCA_013400495.1 Nicator chloris | reverse complement strand
GGGCGGGCGGGCAGCGGGCGACACCGCGGCGCGCCCAGAGCCGCCACCGCCCGCCGGCAGCGCAGCAGCAGCGACCACGAGAGGCGGCCGGGCCCCATCGGCACCGCCGAGCCCGGGGCTGCGGGCAGGGACCGTCACCGGCCGCGTCTTTCCGGCCGCTGCGGAAGCGCCACCGCCGCCCATGTGACAGCGCTCCCCGCCCCTGCCGGGCCCAGCGGTGGCCGTGATTGACGCCGGGCCTGCGCCGGCCGCGCTGAGCAGCGTCCGGGAGAGACGGCGCGGTTGTCGGTAGGTTTAATTTATTTTTGTTTCATCCTCTTCTGTGGCCGTGGCCGGGGGGTGGGGGGGGATGGAGGAGGGGCTGTTTCTGCCCTGGTTTGCCTGGAATTAAGTCTCTTTGTGTGCCTTTCTTGACAGTTTTCTGCTGCTGGTCCGCCCGCAGAAGCCGAAGGGTTTTTACGTTTTTAACACGCTCGATTTCGGTGAAGTTTCCTCAGAAGGTCGTGTCAGCTTGTTTGTGCTGCTGAAATAATGTAGCGGAAATGATAGCCGAGCCCAACGCAGCCGGTAACCTTCCCAGCCAAAAGTAAGACCTGGCACAGGTTGCCTGTAAAATCTGTCGGTAAATGAGGGTGCCGTCCCTGGGGTTTGTGCCGTGCAGATACCGCGGCAGTCTCTAGTGTGTCATCTTGGGGGGAAAGGGGAGGACGGGGATTTGCTGTGCATTGTGCTTTGTCACTAATATCTTCATTTTATTTCCTTTCGTGTACTATTTAGCATCTTCTTAATGTAGTGTTTTATGCTGTTTGACGGAGACCTTGGCTTTGCAAGCTTTTCTGTGCCTTATTCACCACAGTGCAAATTTGCACCCTACCTTAAAAAATAGGGCGCAGATTCATTGTCAGTGCATGTGTTCCCTTCACTGGAGAATTTGGGGATGCTGAGGGGGAAGAGTGCTAAGTAATCTGTGGGCTCCCTGTAGGTGTTGATGGGGGCATTGCTTCTATACATTTTACGTTGTTTTTATCGGGGATCCATCATGTCTTCTCCCTTTTATAATGTGTTTTTTAGTCTTCTGTTGAGATGAGCTGAAGTATTCATATCGTTTACACAATGGTAATTAGAAGCTCTACTAGAATAAATATAAATAAATAAAAGGTAAAGTTAAGACGTTTGGGCATTTCTTGTTTGGTTTCAAAGAATGAAACTTCATAGATGTCCACTCTTGTGTGCTTTGAACTCATTGCAGCCCAGTCTTTGCTGATCCTGTCATGTTCTGGCCATTTGCTCCGTGTATTCCCATGCTCTAGTGAAAGCTGAGAGAGTTGTAGCCCATGATGATGTACAGCTTCCCATATGTCTGCTCCAGTATGTTTCATCTGAAACCAGCCTTTTGCCTTCAGAAGTGTTAGGCATGCACATGACAGTTGCTTAGTGGAGCTTCTTATATTGCTTCTAAAAGATGAACTGGTTGTTTATAATTTTAAAAATTTACAGATAGGATTCTTTCAGTGGCATAGATTAATTGTTCATTTTACATAGCAAAAGGAATATGTTGCCTCTTTGGTAAAGAGGTAGTTTTCTTTTCAAGTGTGAGCCACGAAGTCCATTCTAAATGTTTATTAAGATAAGAAAACTGAGTTCAGAAGTTATCACAGTAGTCTTGTGTTTGAGGATTAGATGTGGGACTTGGCTTCCTTTGTACTTCAAGTGTTTTATCAGTAACACTTCAAGTGCTAGTGAAAGGACAATATTGTGGCAGGAACACAAGGTAAAAATTAGTCTCTGAGCCATATGTAACAGGCTATAAAAGTGGAAATAGAAATGGCATTCTGCTTTTGCTTTCTTACTTGTTGCTGATGGAGGCAGACTAAATGGCTGAGAGCTGTTTCTTCCAGTGCATGAAGCAGTTAATGTATGCATGCAGAAGTGCTCAACATGATGTAGAATAACAAGGGGAGGAAGAAAAAAACCCAGCTAGTTCAAAATTTGTCAAACCTACCATTGCACACCTATAGTTGAAAAGATGTTAAATGGAGATATGTATAGGGATTGCTGCAGAAGTGACCCCCATGTCTTCCCCAACTAGTACAGTAGTTCCTATTTCGCTTAAGCAGGTAAGAGGATGTCTTAATCCTTTTAACAGTTTCTTCAACAGAAATGTAGTTGTGCAAATGAAAGTTTCATTTAAATATCCCATTTAATTGCTTAGTGGTTTCATGGGGTTCAGTTTCTAGGTGCTGGTCTAGTTTCTGCAAGTGTTTGTACCTGCCTTATGAATAGCCTTACTGGAAACATCAGTATTAAAGGCTACCAGGAAAAAAAACCAACAAAAAAACCCAAGCAAAAAACCCCAAAAACAAACAAACAAAAAACTAACAAAAACAAAACAAACAAAAACCCAAACCAAAACAAACAGAGAGAGAAAGGAGAAACATGAATATTAGTAGTATCTGGATTTAAAAAAACACGTCTGTTGTTGCCCTGTGCTTCCTGAGGCATAGCTATGTGCTGTGATGAGTTGATAACCAAAACAGTTCAGAAACAAAGTGGCTTTTTAATATCAGTATTCAGTGCTTAGTTAAATTGGTTGCGTTCTTAAGATAGATGTTTAATTGCATGTGTAACAGCTACTCTAGAAGCTTTCACTCCAGATATGTTTTAATTGGTGTTTATTTGGCCCAGTGTGAGGAAACTGTAGATTGGTGGTCTTCCCACTCTTGGAGGTTTTGCTGAGCGTTGGTAACATGCTGTTCCATATTCCAGGCATTTCCTTACTTTGTTGGGCCCCTTTTGCTACAAGTACATTTTGTCTGGCATAAGAGACTAAACAAGTAGCACAAGGCCAGTGGACACTGTCCAGAGTACTGTCCTTCAGGATGTTCTTGGGAAAGAGAGGCGTGAATTAAACCTTCAAAGAAGTATGTTCTAGGCAGATATTAAAAGCAGTACGGGATCAGACACGTCCTTGACAGAACTGTCCTGTGGCAGTTCTGATTCTTGAATTATTTAAACCAACTTGGATTCGAATATAGTTGCTCTGATCAAATGCAGTGCATTTAACTTCATTATGGGAGGGAGTAAGTTGCTAAATAGTACTTGTAAACAATTCAGAGAAAGTTTTCAAGGTGTACTGAGTGTTAGTTATGTTGAGGTACAGTGCAGAAACTGGTAACCCATGTTACTACGGTGTTGGCTGGCACTGGAGTTGTAGTTTCAGTGAAACAGTGCAAGTAAGAACCTGTTAATCCAGCCCCACAGTGATGCATTCTGCTTTGAAATAAAGAGTGAAAGGATTTAATCACATAGGAGAAACAGCTCCTTGACAAACATGTTTGGATTCTTTTTGGTTTTGTGGTCTGTAGAGGAATCTGAGAAGAGCAAACTGGCATCAGAAAAGCAAAACATATTGCTGTCCCTTGCTGTTTGTTCTTTTCAGCTGGGAAGTCTCTGGTGGTACGTGGGATACTTAATGTCTGTGGCTCGCAATTTTAAATCAAAGAAGACAATTGAAAACTTTTGTGAATACTTGCTTATAGAATGCTGACTCAGCTGGGAGCTGTAGTTTATCCCCCTCTTCACATTCAGAAGTCCAGACAGCTGGTATAAGGAATGGTGCATCCTGAATTATTTTCTTTGTTTCCATCCATCAAACACTGTGGCATGTTTTGAACTTTTCTATAACAAATAATTAATGGAATTTAACTTCCATGGGACATTTCTCTGTAGGGAAGGTAAGCATATGCCTAGTTGTATTTAGAAATTTTATATATTTTTGTGCAATTTTATATTTATATAGATTTTTTATAGGAGTATTTGGAAGCCTAATTCTACATCACTTCTCAAAGAGTCTCAGTAGATCAAAAAAGTAAACAGAGATGTTTAACTAAAACCTGTCTGCTCTTACCAACAGAATAACATCAGGACCTTGGTCCTGCAGCTGATGCTATTCAGTCTCAGAATTTGCTTTGCAAAACAATCTTGGGAAGAAGAATGATATAAAAGCTTATCTGGCATTGATAAACCTAGGTGGAGTTGAGCTGGCTCTGCATCCACAGAACAGTTAATTCTCCGTCTGTGTTAGGCAACGCTGGATACTGGAGAGTTAACTGATAATGTATCTGATAGTGTAACACACTTTTTTTGTTTGTAAAGTGATCACTTGTGTTAGTACACTCTCTTGCTGCAGTAGTATCACGAAAATAGAAGTAATTGTACACTCTCATATTTACTTTCTGTTTGTGCCTTCCTGTAGTACAAGTCAACTGGCTTCATGTTCTGGCCACTGTAGTTTAAAGGAGGCCATTGCAGGCAGTTTCCAGTACTGGACCTGCTGCACAAGTGGGATCCAGCTCGTCTACTCAAACATGACCTTTGACAAAACACCTTGTTAGCATTGGGAATGATGAAAAATGGCATGGTTTCATTGCAGATAAATGTATGGCTTCAGATCTCCCAGAAGGTGCATCTTTCTTTATAAAATTATTCTTATGACATTAGCAATGACCTGAAAATGAAGTTTTTTATGTGTCTTTTTTCTTCAGCATGTTTTATAAACAAAGTAAACCATTTCTTCCTCTCATTTTAAAAGTAGACCCATCAAATGTTACTGCCTTGTGTAGCTTAGGGCACCCACAGAGTGAATGCCTACTTGTGTTAATGGTTCATGGTGCAAAGCTCTTAAGTCAACAAAGGCTGCATTAAGTCAACATCAGCTTTCTGTTTCATTTACTTACTTTATACTTCTTTGATAACTTTGCTGGTTTTCTAATTGTCTGCAAATCTTACAGGAAAGCCAATAGACTGAAAAAGGCCCCAAATTTCTGTTGGACTTTTAAAGTTAGCTGTTTGGCTTTTAGTGACGAAACGTCGCCACTTTCAAACAATGAGTTAAAAATACTAAAGTACTTGTATTTGTTTTTATTTTCTTCTTGTTTTGTCCTGAAGTGTGTAGTTCTGAGTACTCAGTGCTAACCCCTTCAACATGTTATACCTTAGAGAGAATGCTGTCCATGATGAGACTCTGCCCGAGTCTGCTGTGCAGAATGGCACCTGTGTGAGAAATGGCAACCTGAGAACACCAGTAAGTAATTTTAAAGCTTTTAAAAGTTTTAATTCTTTTAAATTGTGGAGTTTGTTTTGTGTCTCATTCAGTTGTTACAAAATTGAGTATTGCATACAGCAATCACAGCGCATTAAAAGCTGATCACTGGATACAACTTGACCCTTAAATTCCATTGGCAGCAGAGCCTCCTCCTTCAAATGCTGGCTTTTGAACAGTCAGTTCATTTCAGCATGTGCTTTTCCTTTCTGTGCTTTGTGTGCAGCTGATGCTAATTTGCAGGTAGTGAGTATAACCTGTGAGTGAAAAGATGTAGAAGAGTTATTGTGCTTGCTTTCTATTCTTCAGAAATGACAGCTGCAACTGAAAACTGCCTTCTGGGTAGTGTGCAATTGTACAAAAACTTCTTTCCTGTTACACCTTCCTATGCTTATGACTCGTTGACAGTAAAATTCAAACTGGTAAATCCTTTCTTTCATCCCCTTTTAGTATGGTCCTATTTGGTAAGGTATTGTTGGGGTCCTTGGGGCATAAAACTGAGCAGCCTGGGGAAGTGATTACAGTAAGAGCAAAATAAACTTGTATCTGTGAATGTCTGTTGTGTGTTGTGTTTTCTCACATACTTGGTTTGACTCGTTTCAGAGAGAGAAGCAGAAGGTCCGAGAACAGTGTGAAAACATAAGGAGGAATTCTGCTGGTAGCAGGAGAGTGAGCCAGCTGCAGAATGGCGAAGTGGTTGAGGCAGTTACCTTGTTTGAAGTGGTTAGCATGGGGAAGCAGGCCATGCAGGTATTCCTAGCACTGAGTTCTGAAAGCACTTGGTGGAGGGAAGATGAATGATCAGTGGTAATTTCCATTATTTGTACTGTACAACATTTAAATTTTGGCTTAGGTGGGGAAGTAACATGTTGGATTGGAAAGCTGCTGTGAGTATGGCTCTTGGAAAGAATGTCTTGCAGCTTCAAGAAATTAGTGAAGAGGTAGATGTCAGATATTTAAAGAGAGGAAGGAAATTGTACCTAAACTGGTCTTCCTAAAACAATGCCTTAATATACAAAATGGTACTTATTAAACAAAAATGTGGAAAAGGTTCATCAATAGCAAGTTTTAGTTGTCCAGAATTCTGAAAAATCACGTTTTTTTCTTTTTTCTGTATTTCTTTTTTTTTTCTTTTTTCTTGTTCCTTTTTCTTTTTTTTTTTCTTTTTTTCCTTTTTCCCCCCTGTGCTTGCCCTGTACTATTAATCTTTTACCTTCATTCCAATGCAGTTTGCTAGCAGCTTGCATAATAGCCAGGTTCCCTGTTCATCTATAGAGTTACCAATTTTCTGTAGTGTGAGGAAGCCCACCTCCCTATATTCTTTGAGCACATATATATATTATCTTTGTACATGGGTATGAAAATCTGGAGCCCCAAATATTTTTATGTAGAGTTACAGATATGTCTCTAGTGTGTAGTGTCTGTAAGCAAAGTATGTGTGTGTGTGCACACATGCATAAAACGTACATTTATGTTTTGGGTGTGAAACCTTTGTATTTCCAAGAGACTTGTATGGATGGCTTTTGTCATGCTACAGCTGTGGTAACTTCAGTAGACCTCCCTGAAGAACTTGGCTTCTGCTGTGCCAACCATCATGGGAAGGTCTTGGAAAAGCAGCAGAGCTTGAGGTCTGTTGCTACTAGAATTTATTAAGCCTGTGTGGAACTACTGGTGGGCTGAAGCCTGGATGGCTTGTCCCAATAAACCCACGTCACTTACAGGCTGTGGGCTGTACTGCCCTATAAATGAAATTTGGAGTTGTTTCTTGGCTTATGTGTAGTATGTGAACTGTTTCAAACTTACTGCACAAATTAAGTGCTGGAGAAGAACAGAACTTCCGGGGTAAATTGCTAATATAATTTAATACTAATTATTAGATGGTGCAGAGGCTAAATGTGTGTGGATTTTTTGTTATTTGTGTTTATTTCTTTGTATTTAAATTGTTATCTCAACACTATCAAGAACTCAGGAGGACAATTTTTTTTTTAATATCACATTTATTAAAACTAGTAATTTCCCCTGTTAATAGGAAGCCAAGCATCTGTGAAAGGCAACATTGTCTAAAGCAGTTTAAGACTTGAAAGAGTCTTTTAGAACTATTAGAAATGGAAGAGAATTGCTTGGAGTTTATTCTTGGTTTTGTAATTTAGCGGAGATGGAACAGTTAGTTTTTGTCTTTATTGTGGGTATACTCAGTGGAGTGCAGCAAACTGTGTTCATCTCCTGACTAATGAGCTTCTTTAATCTGTTCTAGTCTGTAGTAGTTGACTGGGTTGAAGCTTATAAACAAGACAGGAATGTGGCACTTCTGGATCTCATCAACTTCTTCATTCAGTGCTCAGGCTGTCAAGGTAATTTACCTTCTTCATAGCCCTTTCTACTGTCTGTGTGTGAGAGGAGTCTGAAGTGTGCTTTCTGAAATGGAATTCTTCTCTCCAGTAAATCACGTACTTATAATCTGTGCTGTTCGTTAAGATGAACTCCAGATGGGCAGGCCAAATATAAGAGAATGCTGCTGGTTAAATTCTTTGTGCTTGCAGCATTCCAGCTCTGAGTTGTATTTGAACAAGGTTCACAGGGTCAGGTTTCTGAAGTGGCATGTCACATTGCTTTGCAGAATCCTCACATAGGGACAGTGCTTTTGATGAGTGTTCTAGTTAAAATCCAGTGTTTCAGTTGCCATTTGTTTTATATTTCCTGGTATCTTTTGTTTGGCTGGTATCCTGGTTTGAAAATAACCAGCTGGCAAATTCAGCTCCTTGCTTTGGTGGCTAGAAAAGCAGTCTCTTGCCTCACTGCAGTTGCTTTTACTAGAGAGTTGTGAAGCTCTCTGTTTCATAACAAATACTGAGGCACTGACTTCTGGGGACAGTCCGCTAGCCAAATGCTTCAGGATGGCAAGTAAGAGTTTTAAGAAGACTGTCCTGTTAAGTTGAAACTTCTGAGTGTATTTAAACAGCTAGAAATGTACCTTTTACATGTCTTTTTTTATTTATAGATCTTTTACTAACATGCCTTCTCTTACGGGAAATACTTTGGGGTTTTTGACTAGCAGTGGGCAAAATTTTAGTCAATCCTTGAAGTAAATGAATGAAAAGAGAAAATAACCTTTTCAAACAGCACAGAGCAGACTTCTCTAATGGAATTTCAGTTTTGGTTCATCAGTAATTTTTCCTATCAATTAATGTATGTGTCTCTTTATATGTATGTTGCCTGTACCAGTGTACACACATAAAACAGAATTTCCCTTTCTTGGGTGTTTCTAAATTTCTTTAAGTCCTTGCTGTGGTTTGGACTTGATTAATGTTGTAGAGTTGTCAGTTAAATTCTTTCTGAAACACTACTTTTTTAGGCATGGTAACAGCAGAGATGTTTCAAAGTTTGTACAAGAAGGATGTCATGCAAAAAATGACAGAGACCTTTGATAAGGTAGGCATAGCTTTGATTTTGCATGTCTTTATATAAACAATAGGCTCTACCTTAATAGCCAACCTGGATGGGATTCCTGTTGCATATCAGGGGCTCTGTACCACTTCATTAAATTAGTAAAATAAACCTGTTTTTTTTTCAGGAGAAATTTGGTGTGGTAGTGACCCATTTTAGCAGCAGCAGCAGGATATGGGGTTTTTTTAAGTGGCTTTTATTTTGAGAGTTTTATTAGGGCTGTCTGACTGCAGTCTTCCTTATTAGGAGTTCTTTTGATAATAACTTTATAGAGGTAAATATAACCCAGCACTGCAGCAAGTAAATGGTTCCTTTGGTATTTGGTTGATAGGTCCTTTAAAAAATACCAATATGGATTACTGATGAGTTAATTAAAAAATATTTTTAGCTGATATTTTATTTGAATATGTTCTTTCCGCTTTACTGACAGTTATGATTTTTAATAACTATTATGTTGTATGGAAGAAGAAAAATGCACTTCAGATTTTTAGATAATTGTGAAAACAGTAGTGAGTATCTAATTTCTTGTGGATTGTTGAGAAAAGCACATAGCTTTACAATGCTGTTTCACTGCTTGACTGCTCCTTGACTAATTATGTCAACATTAAATTTTCTGCAGTGCTCTCACAGTTGCTTCTGTGCTTTTTTCCCCTATATTTGTCACCTCTAGATTGATTTGTCAAGCAGCAGCCATCAACCTTGTTTTAATTGAGCATCTCTCCAAGACCAGCTGCTGTAGAAATTCCCACAGAGGATGAATTTGCCAACATGGTTTTCTTCACTTTAGAAGTGTAGTAGCACTTGGGCTAATTTTTTGACAGAAATGAACCTATATGTGTCTGGCCATATGAATTAGTAGTCTGGCACTTCTTTGCCAACTAAATTAGCCCTGAATGACACTCATGATAGTGCAGGCACTCTGGCAGATACAAAGATGTGATTATTACTACCATCAGCCTGGAAATATTACAGCTCTGTAACCTTTTCACCTGTCCTGGTGGGCAAAAAGGCAGGTTCTACAGTTGCCTTAGTAGCTGTGTTCTCCATGCTCTGTAAAGAAAGTAAGTTCTCTCTTATCTTTTTCATAAATAAGATGGAAATGTAGATTAGTGGTTTAAGTTAGTTGAGAAGTAGTGCCATATGGTGACGCAACCACACGGATATGGGACCACTGTGATTTCAAAAACTTTTTTTTGAAAACTGATGACAGTAATAGTGATAGTAATGAGAGTGGAAAATACTGCCAGATATCTGCTTGATATTATCTTGCCTTTGAATTTTTATTGTTTGTTTTTAGCATTCAGAGGATTCATTCATGATGATTTCAGTGATTCAACCATGGCATTGCTGTTTGGTTAATTGCAGCACTAGATCCTTGTACCAATGCTTCTTCCTAAAATTCTTACTGATGTTAGTGGGAAGTGTTAATAGAGTTCAGTATGGCAAGAAAAGAATTCGTAACATCCTCATGGACATGCTGGTGAAGTATGAGTTAGTTAAGTGGTCGGTTGGGGTGGACTGAAAACTGGCAGAACAACCAGGCCTGTGGAGGGGTGATCAGGGGCAAAAGGTGCAGTTGCAGGCTAGTCACTAGTGCTGTACCCCAGTTTGATATTAATGCCAATGCTGTTTAACATATTTAATAATGACCTGAACACTGGGACAGTTTACTCTTAGCAGGTTTTCAGATGATGCAAAACTGGGAGGATTAGCTGCCATATCAGGTGGTTGTTTTCCTGTAATGAGGGACCTCAACAGACCGGAGAGTTTGGCAGAGGGGAACCTCATGAAGTTCTACCACAGGAAGTCCTAGGAGCCTGGGGATAAATAACCCTGTGTACCATTACACACTGGGGGCTAATTGACTGGAAGGCAGCTCTTCAGAGTAGGATCTTGGTGTGGGTGACAAAATGAACATGAGCCAGCAATGCCCTCTTGCCACAAAGTTGACAACAACCTTCTGGTCTGCATTAGGCAGAGCATTGCCAGCAGGTCATGGGGGGTGATCTTTCCTCTCTGCTCATACTACTGAGACTCATCCAGAGTGCTGAGTCAAGTGCTGGACCTCACAGAACAAGAGAGAGATGGGTTTACTGGAGTGAGTCCAGTGAAGGGCCACAAACATGATTTATGATCTTTGATATGAGGAGAGGCTGAGAGGGTTGAGCCTGTTTGGTCTGGAAAGAAGCTGGCTCAAAGAAATCTCAGCCATGTGTTAAAATACCTGATGTGACAGAACGATGAGGAGGGAGCAGAGCTCCACTCAGTGGTGTGCAGTGAGATGGTGAGCACAAAGGCAAGCCAAGATGGGCAGTGGGCACAAATTAAAATGTACAAAATTTTACCTGAACACAAGAAAACTTTTACTGAGAGGATGGTCAAACAGTGGAGCAGGTTACCCAGAGAGGTTGTGGAGTCTCTGAAGGTATTATTTGACTGCTCATGTCATCACCTGACACTGAGGGAAATGATGTGTACTTTGAGTGATCCTTGACAGAATGATGATGGGACTAGTTGTAGTTAAAATTGAAGCTTTATTTCTTAACAGTATGTTATTATTAGTATAGAGTGGAATTTATGATTAAAATGGCTCAGGATTTCTACAAGCAGAATCAATATAATAGCATAATATAGGATTTATAATATAGCTCAGGTCTCGCTGCCCAGCAGGAGTTCTGGTCAAAGTTCACCACTTAGACCTTGCAGTACCTTGATTTTATTGACAGTGCTCTGGGTACTGTGATGCTTCTTTGTTCTTTGACTGGGTCATTGCCACCACCTGCCTGGCTGGATGCCTGGGACCTTCAGGGTTGGTAAGGAAGGGAGTGATTGGCCTGGCACTCAGGAACTGTGAGACTCTGAGGGAGGGAAGTTAATCTGTTTGATTTGTCTGCTTGGTTCACAGGACCTTCAGGGCCTGGTGTTGAGGGAAAGGGAATGAATACATGACCTGCTTGGTCACAGAGAAGGGCTGCTTGCCTCTTAAAATGGCATTATGCTAACCACATTTCCAGGGGTTGGACACGGCACTGGGCAGCCTATTCTATCGCCTGACCCTGCTTGAGCAGGTGGGGTTGGATTAGATGATCTCAGAGTCCCTCTCAATTTCATTCTTTCTGTAATTCTGTGAAAACTTGTACTGATATTGGAAGCAGAGAATGGCTTTAATATGGTCATTGATGCATTTATTTCATCTTTGTGAGCTGTGGTATTCCTCAGTGATGAGACAGTCTAGTCTTTACACTGTTTTTTGTTTTTCTTCTGTTTTAAGATACTCTGTTTCTCTCTTCTGCTTTTGTTCCTGTTATGACATTTACTTCTTGCAGTTCTTTGTTCTTGTGTAGTTTTTCTTCCCTTTCCCATTTTGTTGCTCAAACATTTAGGAGGGGAAGAGTTAACGTTGGTGCTCAACTCTACAGCTAGATGGGGATAGAAATACTTGTGCTTCACTGAACCTGATAAAGAACTCAAGATTTATTGCCATTTGTTTTGGAATAATTACAGAGTTGATAAAACATCTTTGAATCAAGTCACACTAGTGCTGAAAACATTACTCTCTAATTTGAAAAGCTCATAATGTGTTTTTTTAGGGTTTAGATGTTTTACATCTAGGTACCAAACATTGAAAAGGGATGTATACTTAGACTTGCTGAGGAGCCATATCTTGGAGTTAATAATGAGGGTTATACCTTGTATATGTTTACTGATAAATTTTGGAAACAAATTGTCTCCTATTAGTAATAAGACACCTCAGGTTGTATATAAAAGTTTGTCTTTCTTCTGTCATTGATTATAAAAAAAAAAAACTCCCACCAAAACCGAGATGAGAAGGATTTAGGTTTTGTGTAATATTTTTGGCTTGTGTGGGCCACCTGTAACACACATTGGCTGAAGTTCTAATGGCCTTTAAATATGTTGCATGTTTTGTAATGCTTTTGTCTAGGAATTAGCTGTGCCATTTCATTAACAAGCTTTCAAAATTTTTGTCTCCTGCATTACAGGAAACTGGATTGCAGTATAAGAAATTCATGGCCTATCCTTGGATCCTGACAGTTACTTGGCCAGTGGACATGGTAGGGCTGTTGTAGTTTTCCACAACTGTAGTACAGCTTTTTCTGTGGGGAATTTACCTAAACTCCTTGTTGGCACTTCATTTTGACTTTCCTCTTTTTCTGTAGACTCTGTATGAAAGAAGGAAACATTTCCAGGTTGAGTCAGAGCAGGAGCTCACATCACTCTATTGAGTGATTTGAATAGTTCTCTGGAAGATCCTGTGTTAAGGGCCTAATCTGACTTGATTTCTAGAAGCAGAGTTATTTCTCTAGTGGTTATGAAAGGAATCTAAGGGATTGCCAAGTTAGATGCCTAAATTTATGTGGTGTGCCCTTCATGTTGTGTATATGTTTGTAGCGTACATGTTACCGTTAAAGAGTATCCCAGTGTGATAAACGTGGACAGTAGAAATGTTCTTAAAAAGTGAGAAGTCTTCGTGTATTTTGTGCTGCTTTTCAGACTGAGGACTAAGTTATGGTGATAAAGTGTTTCCTGAAGTTGTAGATGGTCTTTCTATGTCCATGTCATGATCAAGGAGCATTAAATGAGGCTTGCTGGAAACTTCAATTTGTGTTTTGGCACTTGCTGTTGCTGTTATGCTCTGAACTTACTCTTACAGCCTGGTCAGGAACATATTCCAAATTCCTGATGCACTTTGGGTTGCAGCCAGCCAGCCCTGTGATCAGTCTGTATTTGCATTTCTCTTTAAAGAAGCAGCAACCGGTTTGCATTGGAAACATGGTGACAAGAGGAGTGTGAAGTGTACTTTATAAGCACAGGAGGTTACCCTGGGTGTGACACTGTTAGAATGTGACTGATCTGGTGAACGACCAGCTGAGCAGTGGCCTGCCTTCAGGAAGAGATTTTCCATAGTCAGTGGAGTTTTGGAGTTCCGTGACTCCACTCACACCTGGAAACTATGAAGATGCAAATTTATATTCTGAGCCATTCCTGGGATCTGTGAGGTGTACATGAAATAAATGTCTGAGGTTGCCATTTACAGAGTCTTGTCTAGTGTGCTTTCCACTGCTTCATGTGAGAAGTCATTTCACCTTCCCTCTGTCTGCTTTCCTCCTGGCAGTATCAACTGTACTGTGGATACTTATGTTTTTATTGTAACTTGATTTTTGCATGATGTCAAAGGTATTGCCCACTTACTGTTTCTGTGGGGCTTCTTGGAGACCCAGGTGCAGGTGGTATAAGTGAATGACCAAGTATTTGGCATTAAGCTTTAGCCTGATAAACTGCTCAAGCTGGCAGTACTGCTGAGGAGAACAGTCCTATCCTGTTCACACCACAGTTGTTTGTCTCCACTTTTCCCTTGCTTCATTTTCTGCCTGGATTTTACCATGCTTTTGCAGGAAGAATAGGGAAGTGGGAAAGCACTGCTACCTGTGAGGAAGTAGAAGCCTGGAATGCTCATGGTTTATGCCAGAGAAAGTGACTTACTCTGCTCTGCCTTCACACACTTTCTCCCTCCTGTCTGTTCACAGCTACCTCACATACATTGCTTTCAAATATGAGCTGTTATGACATTGTAGCTCTAATAAAGCTATTTTGTCTCTCTGCTTGCTTGTATCCTAGTTGCTTGTCCCTACTTTGGAATACTAACCATGAAAAAAAGTTATGGGGGATGAAGTGAAACTGACTGTCAGCAAAACTCTCTCTGATGTTCAGTGGGACAGATGTGAATGCACAAGCAGAACTAATTAGTGTGTTTTCTCTCAACTTGTCTTTCTTATGCAGGACAATGAAGACTACCCGCTGATCAGAACAGGACCCTATTGGAAGAAGTTCAAGGCCAATTTCTGTGAATTCATTGCAGTGCTTGTCCAGCAGTGCCAGTGCAGCATCCTGTATGATAACTACTTGATGGACACCATCATCTCGCTGCTTACAGGTTTAGCAGATTCCATGGTCAGAGCATTCAGGCACACAAGCACTTTGGCAGGTAAATTCACTTGCAGAGTTGCTGTAGAGGTGCTGAGTTTTATTGACTTGTGTATTCAGAAAACCACTCTAAATTGAAAACCTGGAGTTTTCAATTAGTAACTCCTAGTTTACTGGAGCAGTCCTCTTATGCACTGAGAGTACCTTCCTCCTAGTGTATGTTATATAAATGTCTATGATATAAACTGTTTGTTCCCATGTGTGTCTGAATTGAATTTGAATTTAAATGCTTTAAATATGATAGATCTAACACAATGCTTTCTTTATAAAGAAATCTTCTTTAATGCCTGACCTGACTGACTTCAGAATTTTGCTGTTCTTAGTATTATATTTTTCAGTAACAGATTTTTCAGTTATTATATTTTTCAGTAACAGATTTTTCAGTTTTCTTTTTTGTTGTTTGTGTCCCTCCACTAACTAATGTGATGAGTTGCAGTAGATACTTCATCTTAAGAAGCTTCCTTTGGAGAAGGAATGCTATTCTTGTGGTCTCTGTGCTAAAAAGAACGTTACTTGTTACACATTTTTGTTTCATGCAGTGTGATGATACTAAAGCTACTACTTTTTTTTCCCCCTAAAGCCAGTAAATACCCTCTTTGCCATGCAAAGAGCACTTAAGGTATGATTAAAATTACTGAAGTACATTGTTTCCTTTGAGGGCTCAAAAAATTGACTTGAAATCTGTTCAAACCATCCAGCAATCCTTAGAGGAATGTGAATTTTTGTCCATTCCAGTAGTATATTGAGATTCCTAGCCATTTCTGAGCCAGCTTCACTGTCTTTTTTTGTGGGTTTTTTTTTTTTTTTTTTTTT
>WAAE01025971.1:0-25700 GCA_013400495.1 Nicator chloris | reverse complement strand
TTTTTGGTTACTGAGAATCAGCTGTTCCACAATTCTAGATTCTTTTGCAGAAAAGTCAGAATTACATAAACTTACAAGAGAGTTACCCGGTAAATTACTTCTCTGACCAGAACTCTGACCAAAACTTGTAAATCACCAGAAATAGAAGTTAATTTTCCCTTTTTGATTATTGTCTGCCTTTAAAATAAACACTGTATTTTAAAACAAATTACTATACTCTAGTAGTGTTCGTATTTTCGATATAAACTGGATTTGGCTAACCATATCCTTTTCGTGGTAAAGTGGTGAAGATATTTATACTGCATGTCTCTGAGGTAAGCTAGTTGTGTTGGGTTTGTTTCTTTTTTAGCCATGAAACTTCTGACAGCAGTTGGAAGTGTCCATCTGAACCTTGAGGTCAACAAGCACAATGCTCAAAGATTGTATGAGGTGGAGAAGAGGAGGCTAAGCGGCAAGAGGACCAGTTACAGACTTGATCAGCTAGAAAGAAAAATGAAAGAGGTTAGGGAAGTGTCTTGTATGGGACATTTGTGAAAGTGTAGAAGGATTGCTGGTTGCTTGCTTTTGGGTCCCTGCAGTTCTTTGAGGTTTATATGATTATCTAATGCATGGTGCAGAGCATGTGTGCCTGGCTGGATTAAGTGGTACAAACATGACTAAGATAATAACTGCCCGATGTACTGTTAACCTGTGATGTCTGTCCTACTGGTTGTTTTTCTAAATTGGTGTCATTAGCCCTTGATCTTCACACAAATATGGATTTATACATGAATTTAATTGTCTCAGTAGCTCTGGTGTTGTTTGAGTGCAGTTTTGTATATGCCTGAATTTTAGTGATGAATCAAAAAGGACACAGGCTAAGTGTCATCTCTGTGTAAGTAATGCATTATAAAAATGGATTAACTTTAGGGATATCCTGTATAATTTTTTGCTTTTCAGTTTCTGTTGTTTCTTCCCTGCTCAAAGACAGCTCCTTTTCAACTCCCAGAGGCAGAGCTATAACTGTGAAAACTAACTCTGGCTTGAGGGAGAAGGTGACTTGATGAATGAACATCAAGTATAGTTCCTCGTGTCCTGACCTTAGAATCACTTATCTCTGTTCTGAGTTTTGGATGTCTATGGACTTCTCTGTTACAGAGACAATACCCTTTTTGTGGGGAGGAGTGTTTGGGTGAGATGGGATATTTTAGTGTCATTGTATGTCGGATCTTATGGGAAAGACAGAGGAAGTGGGTGTGTTGGAGGGAAAACCCAAACTTGTCACTCTTCCTTATGCTGTTGATGAGAGAATATTTTTTTAGGATTTTCAGAAATTTCTACCTACATTTTCAGGATTCAGTTTTTTAATATGTTCGTTGTGTATTTTGAAAATTCCTTTGTCTGCCTTTTTTCCATCTCTGTTCCAAGTACATGAAAAGAGAATTTGGGTATGTATGTGAGGATCACTTAATAATTGTGCTGTATCTTTCAGTGTGATTTCTGATAGATCAGGACTCACTGTATCAATCAAGTACCTTGTTTCCCAAGGCTGGCAGTTGGTATCCAATAAACCTTTCCTCGGGATATAGCCACAAGAAGGCCAGTTGCTAGTGCAGATACAGACCACTCATTTTTTGTCGGTACCGTGTGTAAACACCAGCAGTTTGCATCACAGTAGTATTGCAAGGGCCCTGATGCAAATTTTTCACGTGTAGTGAATTGTGGGACCAATATTAACATTCAGTTCTCTTTGTATTTCAGTATGAGCATAAGCTTCTAGAGATAAAGAACATGATGAATGCTATTTTCAAAGGGACATTTCTAAACCGTTACCGGTAAGAGTAAAAATAAAGCTGTGATGTGTATCTGCATTCCCCAGAAACGCTTGCTCAGATTGTACAGATATGTGAATCAAGTTAAACATCCTGGAGGCACTGATGGTGTCAAGGAAAGTGTAGCAGTTAAATTATTTTTAAGAATCTGGGCTTCCAAAAGGACCTCTCAAGTGTGTTCTTTCAGTTCTTTCTGCTGGCTGTAGAGCAGCGCATTTGTGAATGAGAAAATATCCAGAATTGCAAAATAATTTGTGGTTAAAAGTGGTCTAAGTATTGATTGAAGAATAACTTATAATATTACTATGAAGATACTTGGAATATTTTGAATTATACATGCTTTTGAAATTCTATAACATAAACGTATTGCAAATAATATAATTGGTTTTAAAATTAATTTTAAATATATTAATATTACAATTTTATAATTTCACAGTGATGTTATCCCTGAGATCAGAGCAACTTGCATTGAAGAAATTGGCAGCTGGATTAAAACATACCCAGATGCTTTTTTGAATGATAGCTACTTAAAATATGTTGGGTGGATGCTGCATGATAAGGTAAAGTTTAAATTTTTTTTTTATTTGGGGCAGTAAATTAGATTTTTTATTCTAAATTTTTTTGAAGAATCCTGGTATTTAAATTCTTGAGAGTAGATATTTAAGACTGTGGTGGTACAAAAAGAATTTACTTTCTTCCCCATTTCAGTTTTTATTTTAAAAGCCATTTTAACACTAAATAACAGAGAACATTTTTTCGAGTTCTGTGTGAATCCCTGTGTGTGCAGTTATATTTATAAGTCACTGAATTGGGAGTTATTTCTGAACTGTAAAATGGCTTGTATCCTTTGAGAGGGTTAAATGTTGACTGAAATTCTGCTTTTAGGCTTGATGGACATTTAAATTTTTCTTTAGATTTATAAAAAATGAACAAATGAATATTGCCTGTGTAGAATAGTCTTCAATATTGCATTTCTTATCTGGAGTTAGACAGATACAGAAAATATTTACAGGAAGTCCAACCATTTCCCAAAGGGTTTTCACCTTTCCATATAGTTCATTTGTTTTTTCTTTTGAGTAGAGGCACTTTTAAATTCCTCCAAATACCACCAAAAGAAACAAGCAAAAAAAGCAAAAGACATCAGTAAGTCCAAAACACTAAGCAGTAGAACAAGAGGCAATGGGCAAAAACTGATACCCAGGAAGTTGCACTGGAACATGAGGAAGAACTTCTTTACTGTGTGGGTGACTTCCCTAGAGCACATTGCTCAGAGAGGTTGTGGAGTCTCCCTCAGTGGAGATATTCAGAACTGTCTGGACACACTCCTGTGTTAGGATGACTCAGCTTGAGCAGGGAGGTTGGAGCAGATGATCCCCTGTGGTCCCGCCCAACCTGACCCATTCTGTCCTTCTGTGGAAATATGCTTTTTCTCTTGCTTCGAAAACACATGAGAAATTTCAAAGAGATAGGAATATTTATCAGGAACGGCTGATTAGCGAAATGGACACGCTGTACCTGTGCAGGCCGCCTTTGAAGGTGTCTGTAGCCCCTGCGTACATCCCGAAACATGCCGGGATTTGTGCCAGCTGCGGGCAGTGTTGGCGTTGGGTGAAGCAGGCTGTATTCTGCCGGGGGGCCAGGAGGGGGCGCGCGAGGCTCCCGCTTCCCGCCCCTGTGCCGGCCCTCTGAAGGTGCCGGTTGGGTTTCTAGGACGACAAAGCTATCGAGAACTGTCGTTTGTTCCTGCATAAATTTTATCTGATCACAATATCTTTTTAGGACATGTTCAGTTTGGAAAATTCTCAAAAGAAAAAGTCTTTCTTTTTGAAGATGATGTATCTTCATTTGCAGTACTCTACAGTGAAGATTAACAGCTGGTGTCTCTGATTAATGCACACAGCTCACCCAGTGCCATTTACTGGAAACTGGAAATAATTGTTTGTTTCTAAGGCTTTTTTTATCTGAAAGCAATGCAGATGCAAGCAGAGTGAGATACAGTGAAGTGTCTTCCATATTCTGTATTTGGCTGAGACCTGATAGTGTGCCACTACTGGTGGCTGTCCTGGCTGTGCTTTATGATTTGCAGCCACTGTCAAAGTGCCTGATTTCAAAGTGAGAGCACCAACAGGGGCTGCAGTGTTTTTATATACTGTCACAAATTTTTTGTTGGGGGCTGGGGAGGGAGAGCAGTTTTTAAAATTGTTTTGCCTCGAAGGACGGTTGGGTTGTCTTTGCTATCCAGGAGTAACTCAGAAGTAGACCTTCCTGAGTTGTCTTTGCTATCCAGGAGTAACTCAGAAGTAGATGTTCCTGGGTTGTCTTTGCTATCCAGTAGTAACTCAGAAGTAGACCTTCCCAGATCATAATCTGGTGAGTGTTGACCCAGCAGTCCTATCAAACCATCCAGGTCCCAGCCTGTATTTGTAAGGTGTATTGAGTGGCACCATCTCTGTGATAGTGGTAGGGCTGAAATCTCATAGCTGAATGTGTTCAAGCAGTGCTGGAGCCTGTGCAGAGCTCTTTGAGGTCACTGGAGCTGCCTACCACTTCACTGATGTTTTCTGTCATCAGGTCAGGATCAAAATATGCTATGATACAGCTGAGGGACAGTGTATCTGTTCAGAGTATCCTGAAAATGTGCTTACATAATTCCCCTTCACTCTGTCACAGCTTTGAAGGACCAAACAGGCAAGTTTTTTGTCAAGATTAGAATGGTAGCTCTGATGAGGGGAGTAGGTGGCTGGGTGTGTGTGTTTGCTGATGCTGTCGTTGAAAGAACCGGAAGGTAGTGAGATATTCTTCATCATTCAACATTAGTTCACATCCTTCCAAAACTATGGGGAATGTTGAATTTAGAAAAGGAGAGGTGGTTGAGAAAGAGAAAATGCAGATGAAAACATAGGAAAATAACAGAACTACTCATAGAAGTAGTTAATTGCTTCTATTTACTAGAGTTAATTTTCTCAGCACTTAAAGAAACATATATGTAAGGGGTTGTGACTGAGCTTTTGGGTGGGAACAGGATACCTCAGAAGGGAGATGGTACACTTTAATGTATTACACTTTATGTCTGCAGGCCCATGCTTGACTCCACCTGACTGACAAATGACACTGCCAGGTGCATGTCAAGAGCTATATGACCATACAGCAAACCTGTGCACACTGTTGTCCCTTTCTCCACACACAAAGTCAGTCTCTGTTCACAAGCAGAGTGTTGTGAAAAATAACCAAGGGTAGCTGGAGCCAGTTTTGCAGTGCACTGGCTGAGCTGAGTTTGTGCCAGTGTGCAGTGATGGGTGCCACCTTGGGACTGCAGCAGGTGTTGGCAACAGTCTCTTCCTCAGAGACGTTAAAGTACAATATAAGTACTGCTGGTGTGTCTTGGGCAGATCAGAGAGCAGTGTACATTGTTACCTGTTGATCTTTCATTTTATATTTCTAGCAAAAAGCTGTTTCAAGCAAAACTGTTAGTCAAAGCCTGCCACTGAGTATCATCCTTGGTTTTCCGTCGAAGCAGGTGAACAGGAACTTGTTGCAATGGATAGCTTGCGTGTAGGTGGTCTACTTTCTTGGATTTCCATGTTTATTCTTACTGCTATTGTTAGCAAGAGGAGTTAAGAAAGAGATATGAAGAGATTCAAAGCCTGCAGTTCATCTTAGTGTCTCTGCTGATATGCTTAGCATTATAAATTTACAGAACACATGATTTTTCTATGTTGGATCATGAAAATCACTTTCCTAATGCCATTTAAAGCTTTGTCCTTTGAATGATGTAACAATATGCATGAGATTATTGAAAAACTGGCTAAGGAAAAGACTTCTTTTTGAGGCATTTGTGAAGCAGCAGTACTAATAGTATGAAATGACTCCTTATATGGATAAATATATTTTGCCTAAATTAATTAGGCTGAATTCAAAGCAGCCCTTTTCCTAGAATACTTAAAATATTGTGTTGTAGTGTAAAACAGAAATAGGGAGAAGGCATGATACTTAATTCTCTTAAGAATCCACAGTGTTAAGCCAGTGCATTTCTAAGTTGTACCTCTTCGTCTGGGAATCTAGAGGAATCTGTAATTTCTTGGACTCCTTGTCTGTGTTTAACAATTGTCCCAGTCAACTGTTGACAAGAACAAGCAAAGTCTGATGTATGGGAGAGTGCTGGTTGTACTAAGTAGGTCATCCATACTCCTGTCTTTGTATCTTTAACAGATGAATTGCACAATCCCTGTGTCTTTTGCATTCTGTTGCTTTTATTAACTGTGAGGTCTCTAAGAGTTTCTTTGACTCTTAGGGAGCCTAACACAAACTTTGATGTTACCTTTAAGTTTGGCTCACTGCAGGCTTTCTCTGTGTGTGTGAGAGAGACATGAGCATGTGTACACACAAACAAACTGGTACTGATGTCACTAATAAAGCAGATGAGGCAGCATTAGGATAGTCTGCTGTAGGCACCCACAAAGAACTCTTATTTACATGATATAAATGCTGATAGTGACTAACAAAGAGACATGTATTTTACTGTTAGCCAATTTCTCTTTGTCTTGCAGCAAGCTGAGGTGCGGTTGAAGTGTCTTCTGGGACTGCAGGGAATTTATAGCAGAAAAGAACTTGTTTCCAGGATGGATCTCTTTACTAACAGATTCAAGGTAAATAAATTACTGTTTGGTGGTTTTTTAAGTCTAGGTTGGGTGTATACACAGGGCCTGATGTTTTGATCAGAGCTGATCTCACCACTCTCTTGACTGAGAGGACTCCTGCAGAAACAGCCTTGTTGACTGAATAGATGAAGGAGTTTTGCAGGGATGTTTCCCTCTCTTTCTATATACTCTTCCATTTCACTTTAGGTCACACAAATGGTGTTAGCATGCACTTTGGTCAGTTATCTCCACCATTTATTGGATTGGCCCAGGTATTTTTACAGGATCTTTGGCAGATGACAAAGAATTTCATATGCTAAAGATCCTCTTTTTGCTGCCCCTGATAATGGGTGAACCTTGTAGGTAGTGGACTGGCTGTCCATGTCTCACACTGATGTGGGAATGACTCTTTCTTGGTCTACCATGTCAGTATGAATCTTGAAGAAGGATCCCTTATCTGCTTTCTGAACAAATCTGTAGTTTTTAGAGCTTGTTTTATGGCTTCACTGACCCTATACTCTGCTTTTATCATATTCCAATATCCTGACTCATTTAAAAAGTAAGCCCTTTACTTTTTTTAACCCCGGCCTTGCTAAGGATTTTGTCAGCCGCTCTTACCCTGGCAGGGTTGCACTCAGTGTTTGAATAAGAAAGCTCAAGATGATGCAATTGATATCTCAGTCCCTGTGAATCAGGACATGATTCAATATCAGGAAAAATCAATGCCTGCATGTGGTGGCAATCCATGGTCTTTTTGCAACAGATACAGGGCTTACCTGTGTGTCAAAGCAGTTGCTAACAGTGAAAAATGCCTATCATATACCCTCAAAGAACATGAGATAGATTAATATTGGTATCTTAGTAATAAATTATTCAGAATTAAACTCGGCTATCTAAGATTGACCCCTGTTTAAATGATTATGTGGTAGTCCCTTATCTTTCTGTCTGCTGTAAGTTGTGTAATCAAATGCAGGATTGGTATTCAATAAAGACTGATGACATAACTCCAGGCTGTTTGTGCTGCAATCTCCCGGTGTGGAGGATGCAGTATAAATGTATTATTGCAAACTCCATCCCGAGTCAAAAAACCTCCACCCAAAAACAACCCCTTCCCCTCTAAACAAAAGAAATCCAAATAGCTACACACAAAATACCAGTTTCAAAGTTTAAATCATGCTTTCTCAGTGATGGGGAGTGTAATCATATAATCATCAATCCACTTCCTGCAAACAGGAGTTACACATGCTCCCTCTGTTACCCTTGAGTGTTCAAACTCAGGATTTGTGGATTTAGACACCTTCCAATGGGATTGTGAGAAAAAGGAAGGTGCAAAGGAAAATGAATGTAGAGATTTAGAGACCATATGTTAAATGGGGAAACTGTTAGTCCCAAATCAAGTAGGTCTAAAGGTGTAATATATCTTAAAGAGATATATAATTATTAATTATTGTATTAAATACTAAATACTGCACACACTGACGTGTGGAAGTTTCTGGTTTCATGGGATGGGAAGTTTTCCAGTTTTCTGAGCTGTTTACATGTGCACTAAGTTACAATATTGTGAATTCTGAAGGTCATCAATATTGCTGCTATGCCATGAGGTATCTTTATGAATTAAACTGTGTTTTCAGCAAGACACTGACTTCTGTAATGTGTAGGTTCAGGCATTTCACTGTTAATGGGAGAAACTGATTAGATAATGCTTGTAATTTGAGGCTTACCTTCATTTAACATACTGAAGTGCCAGTAGTAACATCTTAGAAACAAGTTGTCAGTCACTTTTAATTTGTAGCGTGTAGTTAATTTCTTGTGAACGCATGCATTACATGTATAAAAAATATCATATTACTGCATGATTAATTCAGTTAAAAATTAACATGCTGTTAATTTTCAGGGGCTGGGGAACTACTTGGTAGTAATCAAGTTGCTTTATGTCTCTTAGGAAATAGCTGCTGAAATAAAAATAAATCTCTGCTGTGCTAGTGTAGATGATCTAGCTGTAGCAAAAATACATTTGTTGAGAACAAACCATGTTACATCTTTTTATTGTCATTTTACATCCATTAGGATCGAATTGTGTCCATGCCTCTGGACAAGGACCATGAAGTAGCAGTTCAAGCCATGAAACTCTTGATGCTTATGTCACAGTAAATAATTTCTTTTTTAATTTACTGTATTGTTTTAATGGCAACCAGATCCAGGTACAAACCTGATGAATTTTCCTCTAATCAGTTACTTGCTGGGAAACAGTTGCTTCTGGCAGGGTATGAGTTGGAGTTAAAGCTGCTCAAGACATGACATTTTCTTTCTGTGGGAAATGCCAATGTTAAGAAAACCCTTGTGCTGAGATTCAATCTGAAAATACGTTTTTATATCTTTATGTTTCCCTCTGAAAGGAAATTCTACCTTTTTTACTTCTGGCTTTTCTCAAAGAGGGCATTTGACTGTCTTGGGGGAAGTTCCCACTGAAGATGGGGTCCCCACCCCATCTTCTGTCCCAGGATTGCCAGGCCTTGACCTGGAGCTTGGAGAACTCTGCTGTGTTCCCTGTCTCTGCACCTAATGCAAGAAGTCTTGAGCTTTGAGACTGTTGCTAGAATTTGAACTTTCAGATTCTTGGCTCCAGGGCAGAGAATCTGGTAGCCTTTAAGCCCATAGCAGACTGACTGACAGGAAATGAGCAAGTCTGTGATTTTGCTGAGGTGGAAAACTAACAGAAGAGTTGTTTTCTTGGGAAATTTACGTGCCAGCCATAGATTTGGTGGGATAATGGCAAGCTGGAAGTGTGGGGAAGAATTAGACTTAGTATTACAGAAGTATATAAATCTTATTCTGATACATACTTGAGCATTTTAGAAATGCCTCTATTTGCAAAATATGTGTAGAATAAACTTTCTGTCCCTCTTTTCCAAAGCAAAATGGGATTAAAAACTTCACTGCATTCCGTTGATAATACAGATGAGATATTAGGACTCAGGGTCTCCTCTGTCTGAGACTGTAATTTGAATTTAGGTGATACAGATGCTTATTTCCATGTACAGCATGATACATTATCCAATAGCCTTGTGGGATTTGCTTTCCTATTTAAGCCAGAAGTATTAGTTGTTGCTAGAGAAGCATGTAGATCTTAGTGGTCCAACTAATACAGTGCTGTAAATATTTCCATTAAGTTTCAAGTATGTTTGTATATTGAGGTGCTGCTTTATAGTCTTCTGTCTCACTTCACATTCCACTGGTTTGAATGGCATTTTTCCAGGCCTCCTTCAATAGGCACATCAGAACAGCACATGATGCTGTGAACACCCTGTTCTGAAGGTAGGGCCATTGTTTGGGCCTCACTAGTAGCAGTCAGGGTTATATTGTTCCTGTGTTCACAATGTCCATTTCTACATCCCTTGGTTCCCCATGGTGCCTAGCTGTTGGAACAAAGCACAATGCTGTGTCCATGGACAGCATGTCCCTGTGCTAGGAGGAGCAGCTCACCATTGTTGAAGTACAAAGATTCCATACACCAGTTATGGCTGCACTTGTTCTGTATCTGAATTAACAAGAGCTATATTGGCACTGCAGCTGTTTGTCATCTCTGCCCTTATTATAAGGGATTGTGTTCTCATTAATGCAAGCTGCAGCTATAAAAGTTGGATCAATGTTTCTTTTTCCCTGAAGCAATTTTTTCTGAATTTTGCTTAAATATGGTTTCCAGTGTGAATAAATGCCTTCTAAAGTTTTCTGAATGATGTTTTTCCATCATGAGATGCAATTTTCATAAGTAAAATTAATACATTATGAAATTGTTTTTAATTAAGCTATGCAGAGACCTAGCAAATGCATACTTTTCTTTCTTTTTGCTCATCTTGTTGCATAGCCATCCTGCTTTCTTCTGCTGTCCCCTCCCGGTTGCTCTTAGCCCTGCTGATTTGGCTTGACTTTTGGAGTGGTGAAAGTGTGAGTTTGGGACTCAATAAGCAAATTCAACAACAGCTCTGCTCTTTGATAATAGTGCTGACCAGTCTATAAATCTGTGTGAAGAGAATGCAGACAATATAGCGAGTCACACGTACAGGCTTCTTAATAAGAGCCTGGATCAAGATCCTTTTCTAGCAGGGGAAAAGCTGATGCCTTAGTACCTACAATAGTGGCAGAAAGGACTTGCTGCTGGCACTGCAGAAGCAAAGACCTCCAGGGCTGATGTGTCTCAAACAGGTGTGTCTCATAGCTCAAAACCTGTGTTTGGATATTGAGCAATAGTGCTGCTTGATGCATGCAGTAAAGCGTGACGTGGAGTTGGGGACAGCAACTCCCCTGCCTTAAAGGGGATAATAGAGTAATAAATGACAGCTTGTATAAATGGCATGGCTACTAGTATGCATTGGTGTAATAAAATTTTTGGCACTTTTGTCACGCTGTCTTGGCTTCTCTTTGAATGACTAATTATTGTCCTCTGCAAATTTGGCAACTGAATTCAGGTGGTCCGACTTGCACTTTTAGTGAGATGTGAGAGACCTTTCAGATCAAGTTTCTATTTTTAAAGCTACTGGCAAGAATCTCTATCTGAATTCCCTATATTTGATCTCAATCATTAATTGTTTTTTAAAAAATATAGTCTTCACCGGTGAGGTACTGACCTTCAGAACATATCTCTAATCTCGGAATAAATATTTTGTTATGTCATGACATGAGTCATCAAGAAGCAAGGCCAGGAATAGCTTTTTTCTTCCAAATATTCTGCTGAATAATTTTTCTTGGGAAAAATATATAATGTCAGTAACTTTCTTTGACTGACTTCCATAGTTGCTTTTTGGGTGAGCATAGCAGCAAGACCTTGTTGTGAATTGACCATTTTCATAGTGTTTTACAGTGGCAGCAGAGGCATGCTCCATGTGTGTTAGTTACAGGCTGGAGTATCTCTCAGCCATCACTGCATTCCAGTCCTGTGGAATATACACTGACTACTCTGTGTACTATTGCCCCACAAAGCTGCTGTGCCTTTACATTCTCTCTCTTGATAGCTAGAGGTAGTGAAAACATTGATCTTTTCAATTCATTTATATGTGTTACATTATTAAAAAAAAATCCCAGTGCTGATTCAGAACTCTCTTGCTATGCTTATACTTAGTTTTTTTCAAATCCATATTTGTATTTTCTTCTTGTGTATCTCTGTGAGTTGAGATTTCTTTTCCTTCTTGTTTGTTGCATGTTGTCTCAATTGAATGCCAGTCTTTGGGCTAGTAGATTTCTGTTTTTACACAGTGTGATGTGATCCTGAAACGGAAATGAGCCTATGAGGTTTAGCATAACAGAAATTATTAATGGTACTGAATTATACATAATTGTTAGCATTAATGTTGCAAAGGATCTGACAGGGAATAGAACTAGGAAGGAAATAAAGAGGGAGAAAACATTCGTGGCAATGAGAGACCAAGGTAAAAAAACATTGCCTTTTAGGAGGCAAATTAGTTTAGTGTGCCTACTGTGAGACAATTCTGCTAATTTTTGTGTGCTTAACTATCTAAAAGCATAGAGGGATTTTGGAAACGAGCAGCAAAAATAATTAGGTAACTGCAGTAGATGCGTGGGGAAAGGTTACACGTGGTGTGGGTAGGGGCACAAATCTACAATTAGCTTCAATACGTAAATAGCCCAGGGGAAAATGGCTTGATTTACTTTAGTTAAACATAACTAGAAATTAAACTGAGTTTTAAACACAAAACATTGGTCTGCCACAGCATAATCACAGTGTATTACAACATGCTAATCCCATTGTACAGTGGGTGGGAAAGGACTATTGTTACATTTTAGTGGCAACCATATTGTCATTTTGCTGATCACCAAAGTGTGTCTTGAAATACCTGCAATGAGAGCAGAGGAGCGAGAGTGAGATTACAGAATAGTTTAGCAGTACATGATTTTTGTACTTAAAAATTTTATTGCAGACATTAGAATACTTTCAACGTAATTTTTTTTTTTTTGGTTGATAGTGCTCTGTGCACAAATGCTGCTTTACAATGCATCTGTTTAACTTGACTTAATTTTAAATGCAAAGTGAACAGGTTCTTTTTTGATTGAGATGCTGTACCTTGGATTGTCATCAACATAATGTGTACCAGATCTTACCCTGCACAGCCCCTAAAAACAAATGTTAGCGTAAGACTCTGTAAAGTGTGTCAGGTGTGTTTTTATTTTACTCTTGTGGTTTTAATGGTTATTCTTGGTATGAGCAGCAGCACAGACCAAGTCAAGCAGCTCTAGCAGTCATACCTCTTGCATGCAACAAATTGAAACAAAAAGCAAGGTATGAGTTCTTTTAACTGTTGGTATATGCAGAACAAAATGGGTCTGTGATCTCCCTGTAGATTGTCCCAGTTTCTTCTTTGTGACATGTTCACACTGAAGTGTGGAGAAAATGGTATGTCATAAGATTGGTATGTGGAAGGCCATGCCTGTTTATTTTTAGGCACCTAAACACTGGCAGGCACTTCTGGCTTAACCTTTATCTGTTGCTTGGCATTCTGAGGGCTGTAAATTTGCAGCAGTATTGCTGCTGTATTTGAAGTATTCTTTGTGTGGTTGATGACTGCCTTATGGATGTAAAAAAGAAAGGCACCCCTTTAGTGTGGTAGTGTTAGTGCTGTGGTAGTGTTTAGTGTGGTAGCAGGTGTAGTCAAGTGCTGCTGCTTGCAGGGGAAAGTAAAATGCCTGAGCACTCATTTCAGTGGGAGCTAAGAGTGTAAACCTCATCGTGGCTCAGAGAGCAGTGGTTGAACAGTAACAGTAGTAGTAGTATACACAGGTATTCCCTCCACTCAAGAAAGGAAAAAACAAAAGATCAAGTGCTCAAGTGGTGTCAGGAGTGTCTGTCAGCTTGTGCTGCAAAGAAAATGGATTCTTCTCCCATTCTTTGCTTCTCTGCTGCTTGGGGGTGCTTCATTTGCAGCTGGAGCAGCATCTCACCTACTCTTGTCTCAAGGAGGGAGGAAATAACACTGCACTAGATTAATGTAATTGGGTAAATTCCCAACCTCTTAGAAGACAAAGTTAAAAATGGGGAGGTTGGAATTTGGAAGTCACAGAATGGCTGAAGTTAGAAGGGTCGTCTGGTCCAACCCCCTACTCAAGGGCATTGCCCAGGGCTGCATCCATGTGGCTTTTGAGTATCTCCAGCAGTGGAGACTCCACAGCCTCCCTTGGCAGCCTGTGCCAGTGCTCTGTCACCCTCACAGTAAAAACATGTTTCCTGATGTTCAGAAGGAGCCTCCTGTGTTTCAGTTTGTGCCTGTTGCTTCTGGTCCTGGGCACCAGGAGCAGAAGCCTGTCTCTGTCTTCTTACTCACACCACCAGGTACTTACACACATTGCTAAGATCCCCCTGAACCTTCTTTCCTCCAGGCTGAACAGCCCCAGCTCCCTCAGTTTTTCCTCAAAGGAGAGATGCTCCAGTCCCAGGAGAGATGCTCCCCAGATCATCTTTGTGACCTTTCCTTGGTCTTTCCCCAGTATGTCTCTTGTACTGGGGAGCCCAGCCCTGCACCCAGCGCTCCAGGCATGGCTTCACCAGTGCTGTGTAGAGCGGAAGGATCACGTCCCCAAACCTGCTGGTAACACTTAGTGCAGATTGGGATACCATTCACCTTCTTTTCAGCAAGAGAATATTGGTGGCTCCTGTTCAATTTGGTGTCCACCAGGATCCCCAGCTTCTTTCCTAAGGATAGAAAATACCTATGGAAAAGCATTTTCATTAGTACTGGAAAGGAAGTGTCCTTAATTTCTATCCAGAGAGGTAGGTATTGCTGAGCTCTTCAAGTTATCTGAACAATTTAGTGAAGGAACTCTTTTAAAATAGAAACATTCAGGTATTGCATTTATTATTTCTATAAATGTGCTAAAGAGAGAAAAACTGAAATATAAAGAAGAAAAAATCAAATATAAAAAAGGTGTGAATTTGACTGGCATGCTCATACAGGAAATTCCATTTAAGCATAAGAAAAAGGTTTTTTACTGTGGGGGTGATCCAGTACTGAAACACATTGCCAGAGATGTTGTAGAGTCTTTGGCTTCATAGATTAGACACATGAACCTGCTGTAGCTGATCCTCTTGTGAGCAGGGGTTGGACCAAATGATCTGCAGAGGTACTGACTATCCTCAGTGCTCTGTGATTCTGTATTGGTTCAGTCCAGATCACTGTATGTTTGTGAAATTTCTTGTATTCCAGGCTGTCCACTGGTTTTGAAAAAAATATGTATAGAGAAAATATTACAAAGATCTTCATGGAAACTAGTGCTTTAAAAGAAATGAATAATAGATTGACATTAAAAAGAATGAAAGAAACTTTGTCAGACTGCTAGTTTTTTATAGTAAATTCCCCATAGCCTTTTAATACTTACTATATCATGTCTTTTTATTCCTGTAAGTGCTCTTTGTTCTCATTCTTTGTTTTGTTCTCACTTGTTAAACTTCTAGAAGTTTAATCAATTTGATCATTCATGGCTTCATAGGACACACCACTGCTTATTCATATGCTTTAATGCACCATAAAACCGTTTTACTTCTTCCATTTTTTTTACTGTTTAACCAATAAACACATTTTTACTCTACTTTCCCAGTTTTGTAGATAGTTAAATGAGTGACATAAATATTTTTCTTTATGCTGATTTCTTGATATGTATTCCTTTACACTTCCTATATGTTCTATTACTGCAAATATATGCTCAAGGTAATTGCATGTTTAAAGTATGTAAGGGGCAGCTTTTATTTCACATTATCCTGTGAGATTGATTCATCACTTTTGGAGACATACCATTAGCACTTTCATTTAAAGACCTTTTTAATGGATGCTTCAGTGATACTCTCACCTAATGTGGGCTCACTTCTTTTTCAGTCAGGTTGGAGGATGTTTTAGGGCTTTGTGACTTGTGAGGATGTTAAAGGATGCGATGGCTTGGAGACAAATAGGCAAGCATTGGAAGGACTGCTGATTTTTTTTAGACACCACTCTTAGCAAGAGAATAGCATGAATCCTCAGTTGTAGAGAAGGTGTTGGACCACATCTGTAGATGGTTTTAAAATGTTACTACTTGAGGATTGAGTGCAATAATCAATAAAATCTCTTTCCTCTCACCTGGGTGTAGTAAGTGTAAGGATCTCATATGTTGCTCTTTCATGCTCTGAAGTAGCCTAGCCCAGTGACATTGCTGTGGCAGTAAGAAGCAGATATTTGCAAACTGTAATCCTTACTCTGGACTTCACTGCTCTGGTATCGCTTCATTGGGTTATTCAGCCTTGATGCTTCAGTTTCTTTTTTGTAAATATTTCATATGAATACCATTTCTACCTCTCAGAGAGTGTTCTAAGTTTTCTATTTGGCATGTGGTATTCTCAAGATGTGTAGCTGAATGAAAAAAGTCATGACCTTGAATGTGTTTGTGCAGAGAGGTCACAGCCATAAGAGTGTCATCAAGAATGTGTTTTGATTTCTTTTTACATGGGACTCTAGTGTAATAGAATATACTGGAATAAATAACTTAAAAATAATTTGTACTACAGAATGAAGGTTTCTTATTGTTTATTATCTTCTATGGTGAACATCTAAGCATAAAGTAAAGGCACGATTTTACTGTTCTATTACTATTGCTCTTTTTACCGTGATCCAACTAATCAACCATAATTTTACTCTAAATTAATGTTCGTGTCTATGCAGTGGGCCTGATTTGTCATGGCTTACACAGACCTCTGTTTCTCTATACAGTGAGTAAAAGAACGCTGCCAATTTTGTTTGAGAGCATTTTCGGAAATGCCCTGCAAAAATTTACACATAGCTGTGTAAACAAGTTGCATGGTTATGGAGAATCAAGTCTAGTAAAAGCTGGACACAGCATTCATACTATTCTTTGCAGATAAACCTGGACTATAACTTCCGTTGTTATTTTTGCCTAGGAACTGTGAGGATGTGTTATCAGCTGAAGACTGTGAAATGTTATACCAGTTTGTTTATACCACTCACCGTCCGCTCGCAGTAGCAGCTGGGGAATTCCTTTATAAAAGGTATCTCTGCCTGCCTACTTGTTGCATATTCTCACTTGTTTTGGAATGAAGGTGGATTTATTTAGGGGGGACATTAAGCATTAATTTTTCTGCTGAAAGAGTGTGCTAGCTTTCTTCAGGTGATTCAGAAGAGAAATGATGTCTGAGGATAATTGCTTGTTTTCCTGCACAGCCCTGAAACAATAGATGGGAGAAAAGTTGTGAGAGTAACACAGGGAATATGAAACTAATGGATTCACAAGTGCCATGCTATGTTGAGAACATGCCCTCTTTCTCTCTACTTTCTTTTCCTATTGCTTTGCTTCCTACAAGCTAGTCTGTCACCTGGCATCTGCTGGATTTTCATAGTTCAGTGATTAATCACAAAAATGGCCTCCTCCCTTTGGAAGTTGCCTTAAACATTGTAAAGGCTTTGAATAATGAGAGATGTGGCAGATTAAAAAGCCCTCCCAATTTCCTGTCAGGTTAATGAAATACAGGGTTTATCTTCCCCAGGAGTAACTCTTATAAATGGGCTTCTTATAACAATGGTTGCCTGAAGTTGAATGGAGTTGGCATGCTAAAAAGGGAAGAGACAAATATTCTGTCTCTACGGCTGAGAGAAATAATCTTGACTTGAAAAAAGGAATGAAAATAAAAATATTTAGGCAAGGATTTTGTGGGGGAACATTCAGAAATAATAATCATGTTTCCACACATACAGAATCTCCTCTTAGTTGTCTTTTCCTGTCTAACTGAAATGTTGGCATTCTGGAATTTGTGGAGCTAAGTCCAACAGAAAGACAAATGAAGAGAAACTTCTGTTTTGATGGGTCTGCTATTACATCTGCTAGACTTAGTCTTTTGTGTTGGTCCTAATATGCTCTCATGAATTTGATGTTTCTCGTCTCAGAACTCTGCTGCATTTTGCTACCAAAGTGATTGCCCTGATAACTTCACTTTTTCTACCCTGCTTGCCAGTGCCTTGTGGACACCTTGACCCTGTATATCTCATTCTTGTTCTTGTTTGCCCAATGCTTCTCTCCAGCACCCCTTCCAGTATAGAATGTTCATTTTGGTGTGATAAGAGATGTTACTGACACCTTCCTTTCCCTGGTTATACTGCTAAATTTTGGTATAAGTGCTTATGCTTTCCACCCCTGCTGCCCCTTCTTCTTGGTTTGGACAGAATCTCCTCCATGTCTGCATATTTTAACTTAGCTAGCATAAATTATACCAGCAGAAACTCTTCCTGAATGCACAAGCTTTTGGTAGCATTTAGTAGTTTGGTCCAGCTCTCAAATCTTAGCTGTTTGGGCCTTACATTAATCTGCAGGGATGGCTTTCCTGTATTTATCTTGGGATTAGCACTTTTTGTGGATAGTAGTCAGAGTCATTTTGGATAAAGGGGGAAATGGAAGTGTCATACTGTGCTTCATACTTCAGATGGAAGAGGAAGAGCAGATTTTCCACTGTATTTGTGACATTAATTGCCTCTTACAATTACAAGATTCTGTGCTTTCCTTAGGAGGCTGCAGTTCCAAGATGCACTGTGATGTGAATAGTGGCTGTGTAGTAGTATCTCTACTGTGTTTTTAAGGTTTAAATTTGGCCTGGAGCAAGCCTCCTTTCAGGCATGAGCAAATGCTTATCTCATTGTGTGATCAGTTCTGTGGAATCTCCATCCATCATCCTGAAAGGTGGCAGGGTACCTGTGAAACTGTCAGAAATAGTCTCTGCATCCTCAGGGATAGCATATCTCTCCTAATGGAAAACAAACTTTTTTCCTTTCATCTTATAAAAAAGTCTGATGAGATTTGGGGTAAATAAGTAGACACTTAAGAGAAGTACAGTCCTTGTGTTCTTGACAGAATTAGTGTTACATTGGTAAATGAATGTAGGGAGAATGTGGTAGAACTAGACTGACTTGCTTTTCTTTTGGCAGGCTGCTTAGTCATGAGGGAGATAAAGAAGTTCAGCCCAAAGGAGGAGGAAAGTTTGGGGCCAGCACTGACCAATTGAAAAGATTAATACACTTTTTCCTGGAGAGTGAGGTGAGAACACCACCTGCAGTAAGCCTTTTAAATCCAGTGTTGCATGTTAAATCAATTATCTTCTTGCTTTTGAAAGCAATTTCTGTTGGCAAGCTCTGAAATGTATGGTGTTTGAAATGTTTTTACTCTCTAGGTTAAGCTTTTTCTGAAGCCTTTTCTGTCCTGTTGTATTAAAACTAATTTACTAGTGTGCTAATGGAGAGAGTCAGTGCTGAGGCAACAGGAAACAACCTGAAAGACTAATGCCACCGAGTGAGGGTTTTTTGGTACGTGTCCATGTCTTTCTGGAGGCAGATGTGGGTTGCTGTACCTTGGCTCCATGCTGACCAAAAACTGTGGTTTTATTGAGAGTTTTATCAGCTTAAGTGCTGATAAAACTGTTCATGGTTTAGCTTTTGCAGTGGTGCAGTCCTCTATCTGGACAAAGTGTCTCAGGCACAGCAGTTTTGAATCTTTCTGCAAATAATTGGATAGATGATTTGTTGCTGGTCCTGTGATTGGATTTTTGGCTGTTATGATCAGCAGTATAAAGCAATACAGAAGCTAGTTTCAGAAATTATTTAAATGTAAATTTATAGTAAAAAAAGAGAAAATTAAATATTTTTGTCTGCTTTTCCTGCTTTTTCACCCCATTTTCCTGCTTTAAAGACATGGTGTTTAAATGTTGATTTGCCTTGAACTAAATATGTTGGAATACTGCATGTGAATATATGTGTGAATGACAGAGCTTTGTCATTGGACAAAGGGAGAGGAACATATGAAGCTGTATTTATTTTAGTGATGTGTTTGCTTCTATAAGCTTGTGTTTTTTAATCCCTAGCTACACAAACATGTTGCATACCTAGTAGACAGCTTGTGGGACTGGGCAGGCAAATTCCTGAAGGACTGGGAATGCATGACCACTCTTCTGTTAAAAAATACTGAAGAAGCTGGAGAAGGTGGGTAAGCAAAGAATTTAGTTTTGTCTGAATGAATCTCCCCATGCTATTTTTGAACCTTGCCTTAGCTAGTTTAGCATGATTTCATATTGCAGTACCATTTGGTCCCAAATTACGATCCCCAAGTTTCATAAAGCAGAAGCAACTCAATGCACTGTTAGTGTAATATTTATATCAACATATTTATTTTATTCAGTATTCTGTATTTATGTGATGTTAGTTTAGACCCTATGCAATAAATAATTGTGTAATTAAGCCATAATGCTTATGTACTATTCACTGTTCGTCCAAAACTTTAGCATCTAAAAGTATTAATAAATTGAAATGCAGTTATTGTTAGGCTTTTATTCCTACCTCAAAAGAAAATGAGTAATGTATTGAGTTTACTGACATCTAACACTAGAGGGTTTTTTTCTGTAGAATTATTTTGAAGTGAATTTAAATAAATCTTTAAAGTCCCTTCCAACCCAAACCATTATATGATTCTATGAATAGTTGTTGTAGTAGAACTGGAGTTGGTTGTGTGATTAAAATCAGTTTGTAGACCCAGTGAGTTAGAACATTTTGGTACTCAAAGAAGATGTGTCCTAAATGAGACACTAGTCAGTAGGACACATCATTAAAACTGCCTGTATTTTTGCAAGCCCAACTGCCCCCCAAAAATTTAGCCATTAAGTGGTTAGTGGTACTCGGTAAATGTAGAAAATAACTTCCTTCAAATGAAGTCAAACACTCTCTAGCTGTTTTATTTAGCAACACTGCATCTCCCATTCTTTAGTGTCCTTCCACAGTTCCTCAGGTAAATGAATAGGCTTTACATCAGTTTGTGCTGCATCTTCACTTTTCTTTTGTGTGATGCTGAGGCTGATTTACTTCCAGCACTGAGCGATGCCCAGGAAAGTGCTCTCATCGAAATCATCCTTGCAGCAGTCAGAGAAGCAGCTGAAGGTCATCCTCCAGTGGGCAGAGGTGCAGCCAAAAAAGTCAGTGCATCTTAGTCTTATTTATTGTCCTGTCATCAAATTATGTTTGCCTTATGTACTTTGCCAGACAGCTTGTTCCTAGTTGTGGATGTATCTTAGGAAATAAAATAGCTTATTTTTCTGAAATGTTGCAGTGTCTTTTCACCTCTAAGATCTTATTAGAAGTGGATGTTGAAGGAGATGAGTGTTAGAGGAGAGCCGCTTGAAGCATGTTATTAACAAATGATGAGCATTTTATCCATGACATATGGCTGGTCAGCAATTTGCATCTAATTTAAGGTTAACAACAAAAAAAAGCGCATCTGGTTTTCTTCATGGAAAAGAGTGTCTATCTTAGCTTGATATGCTTGAGACAATGCAATATGAGTTAAGCTTGGGTTACATGTAAGATTCCACTCAAATCCCAGAGATTTTATAATTGAAACCAAATGCTTTATCTGCAGATTTTGTCAGTAAAAGAGAAGAAAATCCAATTGGAAGATTGTACCAAAATTACTGAACACTTTAGTAAGGTGCTTCCTCAGCTCTTGGCAAAGGTAACTAACAGCTGCTCTGTGAATGCATGTTAAATATTTCATTAAAACTCCTGCAATGTACTCACATCCTGTTTTTTTCCTCTGCAGTATTCAACAGATGCACAAAAAGTGGCAAATCTTCTGCAGATTCCTCAGTATTACGATTTAGATGTTTGCAGTACAGGACATCTAGAGAAGGTGAATAGGAATTGGGGTAATCGGTTCATGTGCAATGTACTAAGTTTATGTGACAATGTAGGAAGTTCAGTGGGATTTGCAACAAGCAGAAAATTGTTGAAATACAGTGAAATGGTCTCCTATCTTAAAGAAAGTGGTCTTATTCAGGCTTTACTTTTTGACTTGGAGCTGCAAAGAAAAGCCTTAGTGCTTGTCAGTTCTGATATGCTGTGTCTGGCCTCAGTGGGCAACGATTTGTGGTTTTGTGTGGTAGACCCAGCCCTGGGTTTTTTCATTCCTGGCTGGAGGGAGGGTGGGTTATGCCATGTGTCTTAAGTTGGTGTCTCCCAGGAGTCTACTACAGAGTAGGTTTCATTCTCTGTGAAGGCTGACTCCCAGCTGCTGGGGAATGACAGTAACTGAAAGATAAGAATGGAGATAGTATATCTGCTGATGGGAAAGGGGCAGTTAGAAACGGATAGATGAAATCCTCAAAATAGCTTAATGTATTCTTAAGCAGGGATGTTTACAGAGAGGCAGTGTTAGGCAAACACTCTGAGGTTAATTTCAGCCCAAAACTGGAACTGGAAGAGAGCGAGTCAGCAGAATGGCACAAGTTACCTCCTCCTTCTAAAAGTGAAGACCCAGTCACTGACATGATCCAAAACATTCTCCATTCACCATTGCTGAGGCAGACAACTTCCATTGTTTGAAGACAGACCTGTCCTTTGGGAAGGCATATTTTATTCCCTATGTAGTGCTAGAAATGTATTGCTAAACTTAAAGAACTTAAAGGAGTTGCTTCATTCTTTAGGAAGATCCAGAGACATAATGATGAAAGAGAGCCATAAACACAGAAAAAAACCCCATTGTGTCCTCTAATCCTACCCTTCTTCTCCTTAGACTGGCATTTGTTTCATCTTGTTTCTATGACCCATAGGGATATATGGGCCTAGTGAAATGATTTAAAGCATAAGAGGATTTTTATACAATTTACCTATAAATATCCCTTTTATCACCTGCAGCATTTGGATGCTTTGCTGAGAGAGATAAAAGACATTGTGGCCAAACACTCTGACATGTCTGTCCTCGAGGCTTCCTCCAGGACTTACTATGTCCTCTGCCGTGAAGGAATTGCCATCTACAGCCAGGTGGATTGTGCTCGAACTCAAATGATAGATGAGTTGATGAAACAGCTTAACCAGCTACTAGATTGCTTCTGGCAAAAGGTGAGTGTGACTCGTTGAGGGGTAAGCAGACTGTTCCCCTAGGAAAAAAACGGAAGACAAAAAAAATTAAGGGGGATGTGGAATTATTCTTTGCCTGCCGTTTCTGCTTGAAGGAGGCAGAACTCTAAAAGATGGGTTTGCACCTCTGAAAAGAATGGTTCTTTGCATTTTAATGAAGCAGATATATTTTGGCACTATATTTTGGCAGGAATAGAGTTGGGAAAATAATAAGGTAGTCCACACCACCAACAGGGCATTGTATGTCTTATGGCAGGCTTTTATTGGATACTGATGTTGTAAAATGTGTCAAGCCAAAAGGTCCCCTAACTTCAGACTGGAATTATTTTGTTGATCTGTGCCAGTGTGGGAGAATGTGTATTTGTGAGAAACAGAATGGCTACATCAGGTATTCCGGACCTAAGATCTGTAGTTGCTTTGTAATTACTCCAGTACTGTGCCAAAGATACTATGTGCAAAATCAGCTAGTGAGTACTGTCAATCTACAGGTGATGAGGCTCTTCCCAAAAAGTTACAGTTCTATAGTTCTTCATATTTGAATGTACACAGGATGCCCTTTGTGCTGTCACTTTGGCTGTAGGGAAAAAAACCAGCAAACAGCAGTCTGTAATGCAGATTGTATAGCTTTGAGGGTCCTTGAAATAATGGCTTTCCCCTTGAAAGAGGACTGCAGTCTCCCTCAAAGCTTTTCGTTAGGTCTAAAAAGCAGAAACAGCCGGTGGGGATATGAATAGCTTGCTGGCTGAGCTGAACAACAGAAGCCTGCAGCTGATCTGATCAACTGTGCTGTCATGAACAGGTGTCATGCCATGGTATGAGAGTTAACACTAGCAGGTTTTTATTGGACACGGGGATATTGCAAAATGTGTCAAGCCAAAAAATCCCCTAACCTCAGATTGGATTAATTTTATTGGTCTTAAATAGAGATCTGTGTCAATGTGGGAGAATGTGTACTTATGAGAAACAAGATAAGTGCAAGACCAGGGATTCTTCGGCTCCTCCGTAGTGATCTATATCTAAATAAAGATATTTTTCTCCTGGAACTCCTCCCTTCTAATTCCTGGTTGTATATTTTGTCCCCTACAATCACATAGTATACTCGTGGAAACTACAGCAATTGCATCTATGGGAAAGTATTTAATATATTTTTAGCTATCTTTGAATGTGATCTGGCAGCTGGAAGCAAGGAAGGTCAGCACCATGTGAACACTTAGCTTTTCAGAGATCCTTAACAACTGTGTGAGGGACCATGTTAGACTAATTGCTACTTTTTACTCTGTGTTAGCAATATTGCAGTCTAGGGAGGCTGCCATTGGTTTATTGATGACAGGGATTTTCCCTTATACAAAATTTCTGTGTAGTTATATTGTTTTCTGTTGGCTGTAGAGCAAGACGTGAGTAGCATGGTTAAAGGTAAAGGTCAAAGGAGGGCTGGAGGAGAGTGATCCAAGCTTGTGGGTTGGTTGGGAAGAGAACATAGTAATTGCCTTGGCCCACACTGGCTAATTCCTTTCTCTTTCCCAAACTTTCATGCTTTAGGAAGGAGGATTTTGTACGGATGCAGGAGAAATTTCCCGGATGCACACTACGTTGAGAAGAGTAGCGGCTTTTCATAAGTGAGATGGTTATTTACACAATTTATGTTCCCGTGTACTTAAAGTGTCAACCTTACACATGCAAAGTGAGAATTGCTTGTTGGGTTTAATGAGGTTTTTCACAAGAGAATGAAAATTATCTCTATGAGAGGTGCTGCAAGGTTTAGTTTCTTCTTAAAAGAACTGTATTCTTGGATATGGAATTATTTTTGTATTAATTACTGAGCATCAGCCCTGATGTGTCTGAGAAGTGTATGCTACAGAATTGGGATGTCAGGGTGGACATGGAGATCCCCTCTGTGATGCCTCTGTCCTATCTGGATATTTTTCCACAGCCTTACTGACAATACTGGTGGTCAGTCTAAATAGGGTATAGTGAATGCAGTCATTCTTTGCAGCAGGTGTAATCTGCTTTTTATTTTTAGTTTATCTGATCTTCTTTTGTTAAAAGATGATTTCTCAAAACCTTGGTTCTCCAGAGATTGGTAAATTGTCATGCAAGAGAGTACAGAGGTTAGGGGAATTGGGCCTTCTTCTCAATGTGTCTTTTACCTGTCCAGTGTGCTGGGGTTGCTCTGGTTTTGCAAAGAGAAGTTTATTGTTGAGTTGAGAATACTAAGGACTGTTAGAAACAGTCTTTTAGAGTGGGCTGAGGAAATTGTTCTTTAGACCTTTTTCGGCACTTAAAGAGTATGCATAAAGTATAGCAAAAGATACAGAACTCAAGCTTCTTTTTCCTCTCCACATAACACTGCAGTTTTGTGGTAGGAATTCAGGCTGTAAAGCTGTGGTCTAAAGGTTGCAGTGTTAAGATGATGAAAACTTAATCTTTCCCCCTTATAATTAATATTCAGTTGTTTAATGTTATTGTTATACATCATATGATGGAAAAAATATAATACATTTAACCTGTTTGATCAGATGAGTCTTCATTTCTTGCTTAGTGCATCATTATTATTTCTTTTTCGCCTGCAGTGCCCATGATCTCACCACGTGGAATCTGTATGACAAGACTTTAAGGTTCCTAGTGTTTGAAACAGAACATGGCAGTTTGCCTGTTCTGGTGAGTAGTTAATGTTTAGCATTGAAAGATGTTTTTCTTGATGAAAGCACAAAGAAATACAAAGTATTAAATAGTCTTATATATAAATGTCCTATGAGACAGGAAGATACTGTGCCCATTTCTCAATCTGGGAAACTGAGGCTGTCTTTGGTATAACATTATTGGAATCTGTAAATTCATGCCTTTATATTAAATAATTTTGGAGATTTTTCAGAACTGTGATAATCATCTGACATCTGGATTGATCCTTTGTTATGTTCAGTACTTCCAATGGTTGCATAGTCTCAGTTTCAGTACGCGTGAAATTGTGAGGAACCCCTTTTAGATTGCATGTAACCAGAAATTGGAATACTCTGGATCTGTTGCTTACATGTTGACTCTTGTTGTAGTGGTTTATAATTACCAGTTGTCTTAACTGCAGCCTTTTGGTTATCTGGTTGTTTCACCTCAAACATTGTGTGAAGATGGAGTTGTGTATTCTAGGATTGCAAGGTGAAATACTTCAGCAGTTATGAATGCTAACCATCCCCTGTTTGCAGGAGAGAACCTGGGGGATTTTTTTTGGCAAGGGGTGAAGTTCAGTTGAGTAGAGAGAGGCTGCAGCCAGTAGGTAGAGGTGGACTCCTTTAGATGGAGCATTGGAGCACCAAGGTTTGACTTCT
>WAAE01025970.1:7764-231350 GCA_013400495.1 Nicator chloris | reverse complement strand
TGAGGGACCGGCTGAGGGCCCGCGCCCCGCAGCGCTCGGGCCGCCCGCGGCCGTGGCCGGGGTGCGAGATGGCCGCCGGCGGGAGCCGCGCCGTCCTGGGGCTGTGGCTGCTGGCGGCGGGGCTGTGCGGCGCGGTGGCGGCGGGCAGGTCCCCCAGCTGCCACGAAGTGCGGACGGCGTTCCAGCTGCGGCAGATCGGGCCCCTCAAGCTGGTCCCCGACGTGCCCACGGCCGGTCAGTACCGAGGCACCCGCGGGTGGCCGCTCCATGACGGGAGGGTTGCGGGGCGCGGGGCTGGGCGCCGGGCTCCCCTCAGCCGCGGTCCCGCCGTGCCCCCGCTCCGCTGCCGCCGCCCGCCCCGGCTCCCTCCGGCCGGCGCGGCTTCCCTGCGGGCTCGGGCAGCGGCAGCCAAGCCGGCTGAAATAACTCAACATCTCCCAGGAAAGGAGAGCGGCATGACTCCTGCGCTTTTACATTGTGCAGGTGTTGCTTATCGGTCTCCACCGCGAGCAGCGGGGTTTTCACCCCCGCGTTCCAGACTGGTGCGATCCCTTCGCCGAGTACCGGGGGCAGAGCGTTCCTCACGGGAAGGGTCCCTTTGGCAGGAGGGACGGCAGAAGCTTGGCCGGCTTGTTTTGCTGGCCAGATGTGGGGTCCTCAGACGGGTGGTGAATTCACTGCAAGTTCTGACTCGGGAAGAGTCATCTTGCAGCTGAATTCGGGAGCGCTGTCATAAGGAAAGGCAGAGGTGACACCTTGGAGGGATACAGCCAACAGAACTTGGCTTTTGCTTAGTTAGGCAGTAAGTCTGCAGCACTTGAGAAAGTTGATGAGCAGAGTGTTGTTCTGTTTTGCCTTTTAACAGTTCGGGAACAATGCCTGACAGCACTGAAAGGGGAAAGTAACAGATAATAAGAATAGACTCTTTATTGCGTGTTTTGCAGCTAACCTGGTAAGGGGATGAAGCACTTCATAATTAAACTCTCATGAATGTATCATATATCTAGATAATGAAGTCACATTCCTCACTTTTACATGTTTTCCAATCTAAACAATTCAGTGAAGCTGTTCAAAGAAAACGTTTACAGGCATTAGAATAAAAAAGAGACTATAATTTTCCTAACACAATTTCTAGCTACCTCATGCCACTGCAATTGCCTGTAGGCGTGTGGTGGTACAAGTTTGGGTTGTACAATGTCGGGTGGTACAATTTGGTTTGTTGTTTTATTATTTTTACTTTTTTTTCCTTTTGTTTTTTGAGAAGAGTTCAAAGGCTGTGGAGTTTGATGGAAAGACTTCTTGTCTTAGATGAGTTTTGGATATGTTTTCTGGCATGAGTTTCTGTCTTGGGGATTAAATTTGATAGGCCATTGGGCTGATCTCTCGTGGCTGCAATGGATTGCAGAGTGCTGGTGATCTTCACTTCGCTTGAGGTAGTTGAGATGACACAGAGGTGTAGAGTTACCTGTGGAGGAGGAATCATTTGTCATTTTCTGGCAAGAAGAGATTTGCAGGAATGGAGTTTTGAAGCTTGGTATTACTAATTACTTGATATTGTCTGTGCTGATAGAGGCATCAGATGGGGGTTGGTTTGGAGAGCTACAAGAGAGGCAAAACAAGGCTTTTCATCCATTTTGATGGATGCTTAGCCTTCTCTCCTGAGCTCTTTCTGGAAGAAGTTCCTCCAACTTTAAATGGATACATTTACATTATCTATAAAACTCTAGTGCTGTAGAGGAAACTTTCTCAAAAAGTTGCCTGCTTTCAGAAGGAAAGTGTAGGTCCTGTGATGCTGAAGGGAATCACAGAATCATGGCATGGTTTGGGTTGGGAGGGACCTTAAACTCATTCAGTTCCAACCCTCCTGCTGTGGGCAGATTTCATTGTCTTCTTGTGTCCTATCCAACTTCCCTGTTGAATAACAAGCTCTCAGAAAAGAAACGGCAAGAGAGAAGGTGAAGGAGACTAATATGCTTTTAAATTTTAGCTCATAAAGGTTTCCTTTGAAGAGGGTTGGAGCAGAGCTGAGGAAAAGTGGTGCATATTGATCTTCCCTGTTCGCTGAGTATCACTCTGCTCCACCAAAGCTTGTGTGCTTCAATGATCCCTCGCTGGGCAGTAATGCCTCCTGTCTTGTGCCCTCTTCTAATTAAATACTGAAGTGTTTTCCAGCATTTTTCATGGGCAGCTGTTATTAGTGAATATATCTTAATATACACACATTTTCCCTGACATTGAGGCTCATTTTATTATGCATTTTAATGCCACACAACTGTTGAAGCACATCCCCTGGAGATGCTGGATGTCAGCTAAAGTGAAGAGAGGTGGGCAGCTGGGGGTGACACTGGGGAGCAGTGTGCTTGGCTGAATTGAGCCTTGAGTGATGTGCCAGGAGCTTCTTGCTCACTTCTGCTCATGTGGGCGAGACCTGGCCTGCCCTGGGGTGCTCCTCAATCACCTGCATGTTGGTTTTGGCTTCTTCTCTCTAAAATTTTGCAGTCCTGTTGTTTGTGTACTTAGATATTTTCAATCACCAGAGTGTTGAAAGCCCTTGGCTAATCTCAAGCCAGTATTTATAGGCTAATACAACAAATCTGGTGAGGTTAAAGTCTTAATGATTATTAGGTTTCTTAGACCCTTCAGGAAAACCAGCAGCTCAGTGAAGGAGAGAGGCCCAACCCAGTGCCTGGGGAGGGATGGAGAGACAAATTTTCTGTCTCCTCTTATGGGTGGTGCCCATTTCACTTGTAATCAGATGAAATAGTTGGGAGAATTATTAGCCTACACCCTCCTGTGGCATTAACTGTGGTTGCAGTGCTGAAGCTGTCAGCTGGGGGATCTGGGATACAGCAGTGGATCCTGAATACGACCTCGTAGGGACTGGTGGGCTGGGAGCTGCTTCCCTGTGCTCACCTGGTCTGCAGCCAGGTTACTGGGATTGCTGAATGGGTGGGAGAGAGCTGTCAGCATGGCCTGAAGTGAGGTGGGGAGTTTGGGCAGGACCTGCCAGCCTCCTGGATCAAATGTAGTGGCAAGGGAAGGAGGAAGACTCCTAAGGAAAAAAAAAAAAAGGTTTTTGCCTTTAAGGTGTGATGTGAATCTGGCAGCAACCTGCCTGAAAATCATCACCTGAATGAGCTCTTAGACATGAGCAGGAGTTTTCTTTTAAATTTCTCTTCCACAGCTTCCCCCAAAAGACATGAGATTTTTCTACTCTGAAGTCTAGTCCATTGATGAGTGCAGGGCTAAGGACACGTTTGGATGTGGGATGGGTAAGACATGCAAACTGCAGGCATTTTTAGACAACAGATCTCCTTAGTCTGTGTGTAAGACTCTCTTCTCCTCTGGTGGAATGTGTGCTTCTCTCTGGTACCCTCCTTTACTGGAACAAATGGCATGTTTCAAGGGTAATTTGCTGCAAATAGCAAAGACTGGTCAGGTAAAGGTACTCCAGCCTTGGCTGTGATCCACAGGAAGGGCTTTTTGTGCCTTCCCCAGACTGAGAAATGAGGTAATACGTCCCCGATCGTGTACTTTGATTATCACCGACTGAGCTGGGATGTTTTTGTAGGAGCTCCTTGGTTGACATTTTGATGAGAGAGGATTCTAAGCTGTCTCCAAGGGTGAAGGGCTGTGTTAATCCCGCCAGGGCACTAAGCCTTTGGTTCCAGGGAGTCTGGATAGCTCTGGCCTGATGCATGCTGCCCTGTCTGGAATGGCTCCCAGACGGGGGCTGCCTTGGCCATACCTTGGGAGCCCTGGGTTGTGTTACAGCCCCCACTGTGCCCTGGCACGGGCTCTGGGAGGAGTTCCGGACACTCCCAGGTTTTTCTGGGACATGGAGCGTGGTGGTGCCCGCCTGTCACTGCTGTCCAAGTTCTCAGGAGGAGAACTGAATGAACCCAGCTGAAGACTGTGACGTGACCACGTTCAGGCAGTGAATTGTAGCAGCAGCAGAATAAAAGTCCTCTTGTGATTCCTTCGGTAATCACGTAACCACGAGAACGTCCTACTCATTCACATATGCTCAGTTCTCCATCTGCCTTGTGGACTTGTGTCTGAGCATGCAGAAACCCCAGTCTATAAACATATGGTAAGTAGAGAGAAAAGAATTGGGCTGATTTCTGGGAAGCATGGAAAACGTGTCATTTGTGAAAGAATTTCAGGAACTCTTTACATTATAAACAATCATCTTGTAGAAAACTACCAAAGGGATGATTAGCTTTATCTTGGTGTACTACTGGTTTAAAATGAGAGCAGAAGATGCCCAGGCTGTGCTCAGGAACTTGCTTCTGAAGGGCAGGTTTTGTTCTATTAACAGCTGTGTTGTTCTCCTATGGCATCCTGCACCTTAAATCAGCAGGAGTGTTCATTACTGTGTATATATTGAATATCCCATTGTAGAGCTGGATGTGCATTAACAATTTATACATTAAAACTGTTTTACTTTCTGAATAATGACAGACAAGTCCTAGATTCCCACCAGAAGCCCCTTGCTGCATGTGGTGCATGCATGTGACTGGTTCCCATCCCACCTCAATCTGTGGCACAGCTCCCACGTGTGTTGAGAAAGAAGCATGAGCTAGATCCCTGTTTTGTATATGTCCAAGAATCTCTATTAAATTGCCCATTTTCTTAGGAAGTGGGTCATGCCACACTTTATTTTCCTGTTTTTCTTTTATTACTCCTCAGATTTTCTGCCTCCCTAGTGAGAACACCAAGGTTCCCCATGTGAAGGCATAGTGCAGGAAGGCATTTTGCTCACTGTGGCATTCTGTCAATGTCTGCTGTATGTCAGGGGAGACATGGGCTTGCTGTATTGGCTCTAGGAAGTTTTTACCCCATCAGAATGAGAGACTAAAATCCTCTGGTGTGAGCTGCAGTTTGTACTTGGGTGTTCTGTCCACCTGCACGTGTGGTTGTGTGGGGCGGCCTTCAGCAGGGTGGATGAAGGGTGCATCTGGGAGGAAACACTGCTGGATGAGCACAGGCACAGGAACTATATAGGGTGGTTAAGATTGTTAAAAAAGACATAAAAAATAGTGCTGTTTCCGTGAGGTTACTGTTTCTTTTTGACAAACCTGATTGTTGTCCAAGTTTGAAACGTCCTTGGCATTACCTTGCAGCTTGTTACAGTGGAAGGTGGTTTTCCTGTTACACTTTGTATTTGCTTATTTATGAACACACAGACTTCTCGGTGATTTATACCACAAAGGGGATGAGATACCTTTTGGAGGGGGTGGACTGGTCCAATGTGAGATGGATTCTGTTCCCATCTTTGTTCCTCTCTGAGTAGCCCAGAACAGTTGTGCCTCCGTTTCCCTGTCTACAGGCTGTATCATGGTATATTACTGTGAGCAGCTTTATTGCTGAAAACCCACCATGGAAGGGTGGTAGATTGCAGCCAGAAAAAATGTCACTGAGCTATACCTTCACTTCTTCAGGCTGACTTTCACTTAATTCTTTTAGGTGAGGGAAAAGGCTGGAAGTGATGGTTTCTGAACTGGAAGCTGAACCTGAAAGCTGTCCTTCCTTCACTTCTCTCATCCAGCCTCTGAGCAGTCAGGGGCTGTGGTCTGTGCTTGCTGACATAGCTGTTCTGAGTAGATGAAAGAAGGAAAGCTTTGCTTTTGCAGCCTGCAGCTCCTCTGGAGTAAGGATCCTTCCTTCATTAATCTTTTCGGGATTTTATAGCGCTCTTCAGGCTCAGACTGTCACCAGAAGTGTTAGCCTGAAGCTGGTGATGGCTGTGGATACAGGCAGGGTCTTTCCAGCAGTAAGATCCTTTTCGCCCTTCTTTTCCCATGTCTTAAATTTCTGTTTGACGCAGGACCAGCTGCCCACTCTGTAATGTTCTCTTGGGAGTAATCTATAGGCAGAAAAAATGTGTTTAAACTTACTTAATGCCTCATAAAGATGGAATTGCCGTTCCACTGCCAGATGGAAACCTGTAGTGTTCATATCCATGAGCCCCAGAAAACGTTGTCCTTGGTGACTTGCATGAGCATTTGGTCCAGGTGAGAAGAAAAATGACTTAGTCACTCAGATCAGCCTTTCCTGTAAATGTCTTGGGAAGGTATCCAAAAGTCAGCAGAGAACATGCTCTCTCCCAGCACACAATCTCCTTGTCAGACTGAGTCAAGTATTGCTGCAATTCACATGGTCTATTCGTTCTCTGAGAAATCTCTGCTGATATGAGTATGTAACGAGTTTTATTTTTAATGGTCAGCTCAAGATCTGCTGATTCTAGAGCTGAACTGGACCTTGGGATGCAAAACAAGCTTAGTAAGAAATGACTTACCCAGAAATACTGGTGGCTCCCAAGAGCTGCCTCTGGAATACCTTATGTGCCCCTGAAGTTTTGCTAGCAGATTATCAGAAAATAATAGACAAATAATGTTCCCACACCCCCACGCCAGTGTGTCAGGTGGGAGCAGACAGTTCTTAACCCAAGGGCAGTACTAATGAAAAGGCACTAATGTGATAAGTGGAAACAAAGTTGGCACGATAATCGCTATATAAATCAATAAAATAGATCAAAACAAATAAGAGCTTTTGGAAGGATTAGTCATGAAAAATGTCATAGCCTGAGGATCTGTAAAAAGCAAGGATATGTGTAAAATGCACCCTGGGTGGTAACATGGTTTTGCTTTTAAATGGCATAAAACTAGAGCTAGAGTTCCAAGTACTGTGAAGTCTTTGTAATTGAATCTTTGTCCCGTGAAAGCATAAAATGACATGATAAGGAGGCATATGTTTATTAATAGTTCAAATGCATACTCATCACATAGCAGTTTAGAGCACAGCTTTTGCTTCTAGAGGAAAATACAAATTTTGATGAATCAGAGTCAATTCCCAGACAGCAGCCAGGCCTGTGACAAAATTTAAACGGAGTGTATCAATCTGTTGATTAGGTATCAGTATTTAAGATGGTAGTTTCATCCTCATATCCATGAAGATATATTTAAAGGTATTTGCTTTGTTCACATACAAGGAACTTGTGAGCAGTACCAGTGGATGAAATAAAGCATCTAGCTAATATTTAGTGATTTATCCTAAGGGTAGAATAAGATAGGGAGGCAAGCCTGTTTAAATCTTCTGCCAAGCAGTTAGGATTTAGTGTTTTAAGGCAGTATATTATTTGATGGCAAAGCACACAATATTTCTGTGCAGTATCTTCTGTTTAGATGCACAAAAATAACCAGAGCCTCAGGCTAACAGCTGGGTGCACAGGATTCCATAGCACAGACTGAGGAGGACGAGGTTTTTCCCTTTTTTGTGTCTTTCCTGATCCAGGGTGGTCTGTAGATCCAGGTGTGCTGGAGACTGGACCTGAGGTCTGGCCAGGGAACTGCCTGTGTTGTGTGTGGAGTAGCCATAGCAGGACTGTGCCAACCTGCTCTGGCACTTTTTTACGGCTGCATTTTGTCCCTTACAACAGCTAAATGTTCTTTATGGCAGTGCTGATGGTGACACAGTGAGCCCTTTGTGTCTGAGCTGCTGTAGCAACGCTGCTCTGTCAGACCACCCTGTAGAGAAACCTAAAGAGCACGTTTGCCTCCCTGTTTCAGGATGTGAAATGAAACTCAGGTGGCTTTGCTAATTCCACGCTGAGTCCAGTAGGCTTGTGGTGTCCAATGGCAGGTGGAGCTCTACAGCTTCATGGGGTGGCACCCGGAGGATCCCTCTGGGTCACCAGTGGTCACTTCTGGCCAAGGTGGTGCCCCAAGGCTGACCCTGGCAGTCTGACAGATGAGTTTTATGGATTTATGCCTGTCCTGGACCCTCTTGGGGCTCTGGGCCATTGTACAGCACCGAGCAGCTCAGCAGTGTTACACAAATGATTTATGATGGAGCAATCACAACCTTGCCTTTTCTTATGGATGCACACTATGCATACACTTCTAGGAGAAAAAAATCTATTTATTTTAGTCTTTTCAGTATATCAGTTTTAAAGGAGGGTTATTAATTACCTTCTTAGTGTATTCATACATGTGTGATTAATGAGTAAAGTTTTAACTTGTGGAATTTCACAGCACAAGCTGGAAGAATGCAGAAGGAAATTAAGACAATGGAGGAATTTTGAGTATCTCAGCTGATACCATTACATTTATTTTGTGGACTCAGAAGTCTCAGGGGAGTATCATTGATACATATCCTCAGGTTCTGTCTTGCATTTTGATAGCTAAAATATAGAAATAAAGTGGAAGTGTAGCCAGGCAATTGCATAGAAACTTCAGACCTGTAGAGGACAAAATTATTCCCCTAGAAGTTGTCTTTCCACTCTTTTCTTTTGAAATGCAATTCTCAGCCTACTTTATATCATTCTGTGTCATATTCTGCCTTTTTCTAGTCTTACTGTGTGTCTGTTCATACTGATGCCAGCATATATATGTATTTAAATTATAGATAGAGATTTTTCTGGTCTTCTGATGGCTCTGCTTGCTTCCTGGAGCCATGGTCTTTGCCTCTGCAGAGTTCTTCCATCACATGGTGGATGTGACAGGGTTCTGGAGCCCATCCTCCTGCCAGGAGCTCCTTGTGACAAAGACCCCAGCGCAGACCACTGTCACCTCCTTTAAAAACAAATGAGAGACAAATTTCAGAGAGCTGCAGTTGCAAACCTGACAATAGCACATAGGTCATGGTAGCTTTGTTAGGCAGCTAGTTAAATTGGATAGTTGGGCACATCCCTAGATGTTAATGGTTAAATGTATTCATTGTTCCAACAAGGCCCCTATTCATAAGGGGACTGTTCTGTGCTCGTTATGCATGCATAATTCCCATTAATGCTCCTGGGGGTTAAGGGTCTATAGTGAGGGGGGGAAACGAAACTGATGTTTACACATCCACGTTTCAGAGAAGAGGTTTTGTAACACAGGAGAAACTGACTGTGTTTCCACAGATCCCTTACCTTGAAGGAAAACTTTAAATCTTTGCTTTAAAGAGGGTGTGAGAATGAGGAAGAAAGTGACACTTGCATAAGCACCGACTTCCTTGCACACCATACTTTGTCAAGTCCCAGAAATATTACACCAGTGGGAAATATTACACTGTGGAAGCTTTTGAAAGTAACAAAGTGCTTGGACTTCAGGGTTCCTATTTGAGTATCAAATCAGTAACTCCGAGTCTTTAACTTCTGGCAAAAAACTTTTGCAAACTTTTGACTCAACATTTATCAGGGTGATGAGATTCTCTGATTTATTCTACAATATGGGTGTTTCCATAGAAAACCTTCAGATTAAGATTCCTCACTCTTAGGTGCACATCAAAGTCGTGTAAAAGCCATAAAGAAGCTCAGCACTGCCTAAGAAAGCCTTTCAAGTTCCAGCAAGTGCTTGAACTACTGAAGGTTTTGAAGTGCTCTAATCTCTGACATGGGTGACGTGCTAGGCTAGCACTTTTTTGTTTTGTCACAAATCATCCATGCACGTAGTGCAAAGGGACCCTGACAAAGTCATTTCACTTCTGAAAAGGGCTGCTTTTTTTCCTACCATTATGTCTCCCATTCACATCTACATGTTTGCTTCCACTTTGTTCAGGTCTAAGTAGCAGGGCATTTGCATAGTCTTCCCTTTGTTCTGGGTAAATATGGAGTAAAATGAGCAAGATCCGTGCTGTGAAATTAAAGCTCTACTCTTGAGAGATCTTAAGGGCCAAATCCTCACAAAAGGTACAGCAGCATAGTGCCAAAGGAGCTGGTGTCCAGGAACAGCTTGCTCTGGGTGTTTGTGCTAGGAAATGGGAATAAAGGGAGACTAATCTGCTGAAAACTGGATGTAATTAGAAAAATACACTGCTGAGAGCTGCTGAAAGATTAGAATAACAGAAAATAGTACTGAAAGAGACCTGAAGTGATCATCTGGTCCATTCCCTCTGCTTGTGGCCAGAATAAACTGTTTAAATCAGTGAGAGAAGATCACAGCCTTTTTTGTCTGTTTCTTCCAGTGCTTCATTACCCTACTGCGTAAGTTGTTTCCTAATGCAAACCCTAACTCTTCCTTGCTAAAATACAGCATTATCCTAGTCTTAGGACCTTCCTCTTTGCAGTGATACTCATGTGACAACTGCTCTGGTTTGTTCTGCTCTGAAACAATGCTCTGTGCTTTTGCACTGATCCCAGAGCAATAAGCTTGCTGGTGTAAATGAATCTGAACTAAATTTGGGTCCCATGCACCTGGAATGAATGAAGTGAATTCCAGATGTGGTGGCTCACTAAGGATTATAACTTTGTGTTTGAGCCCTGGGAATAGGTTTCTTCCTCCTTTATAAGTTTGAGTATTGTGAAGAAGGAGTAAACACAGAGTGTGGGGATATCACATTTCATGATCAGGAAGGCAAAATTACAAATTCACAGATTTGCCGTGTAATGCTAGACGGGAGCACCCAGAAAAAGCAGTTTTCAAGTGATCAAACTCTGAGCAGCAGTCGAGTTGCAAGGCTGCTAGTGGGACACTGCATTGTTGTAGAAAGGCAGCATGGAGATACCTGGAGACACGTGGAGCATTTGCTCCTAACTTGGATAAAATGCTCACCCTAGATTTTGCTGGTGGTAGGTAGTTCAGTGTATTGCAGGTGTGTAGGCGAGGTGGCCATTAGGCTACTGAAAACAGAAGACAGTGATCAAAATTTTAAGTCTTGCAAATAGACATGAGATTTCCAGAGCAAGTCTGAGTATCTCTAATTTTTCAGATTGAGGGGAGCTCTGATCCTGAACCCTCTGTTTTTCAGTGTTTCACTGTTTTGAGGTGTTAATTCTTGGGCAGTGTTTTCTTGTTACTGATGTAGGGAAGTTATTCTTCATGGCTGAAAAAGGCTCAAGGATGAGGGTTAAGTTTACATCCCCAGGTGGATTTGGTCTTGCTCCAGCATGCTCCAGATCCCTCTAATCCAGCCCTGTGCTGCCAGCAGTGTAGCCATCCCTGGCATGATGCTGTGCCCAAATTCTGATCATTCCCTACTGCTCCAGGTCAGAGCTTGTGTCTTGCCTCCCCATTACACGTCTGTCTGTCTGTCTGCAGAATGCTGCGTGGCTTGGCTTTGTATGGCTTGTTCTGGGAGTCTCTCAGAGGGTGAAATCATGGAATGATTTGGGTTGGAATGGACCTTAAGGATCATTTCCTTCCAACTCAGGGACACTTTCCACTAGACCAGGTTGCTCCAGGCCTTGTCCAACCTGGCTTTGAACACTTCTAAGGATGGAACATCCATAACTTCTCTGGGTAACCTGTGCTAGGGCCTTACCACCCTCACAGTAGAGAATTCTTCCTAATATCTAATGAAAACCCACTCTGAGTTTGAATCTAGTCCCCCTTGTCCTGTCATTCCATGCTCTTGGCAATAATTCCTCTCCATTTTTTTGGTAGGTTCCTCTCAGGTACTGGAAGGCTGTAATTAAATCACCCTGAACCCTTCCCTTCTGCAGGCTGAACAATTGCAATTCACTCAGGCTCTCATTGTAGGAGAGGTGCTCCATCCTCTAATCAAACCTCAAACCATTGTCCTGTGTTCCTGCTACATTGTCCTTCCACAAGGAAACACAACAAGTGGGAACTGGAAGGCTGGAGTGATGCTTTTAGAAGGAACAGGGGCTTGCTAAGGAATATTTGGGGAACAGCACCCAGGGGTTTGCATGGTTGCCCCGTGATGGTGGTCAAAATATTCCCTCCCTGCAACTCACAGCAAGATCCAGCTTTGAGAAGTGCAGTGTTCCTTCTCTTTTTCCATGGGTGGTTAAAAGGACTGGTGTAATGAGTGTGAAGGCAAGAGAACAAAGCATATGTAAAAAAAACCACTGGCTTCCCAAAACAGAGTAGGGCTTTTAAAAAAAAGGAATTGGAAGCACAGCTCTCAGAAAAAAGCTTTCAAACTTCTCAGAGAAGACTTGGCTTTAATTTCCTAATCTTAATTTTGAAGTTTGGGAAAAAATATATCTGTTACCATTCAGAGCAGCCCAAAGTTGTATTTGGCTCAAGCATTGCATTTTCAGTTTCAAACTGCAATAATCAAATTTACTCTTTCTAATCTGGTTTGCCTTAGATATGTCAGGAAATCTAAACATTTGCATTCCCCAAAAAGCAGCTGTGGTTTGGCTGTACCTGCTCAGGATCTGAAGCTTACTGGGAGCTTCCCCCTTGCTGGTAACAAACCTGCTGTGCCTTCTCTGATAGAAATAAACCCCAGCTGGGATGAAAAGTGTCAGTGTCATTTGTTGGCAGGGCTGTTGGCTTCGATTTGGGAAGTTTGTTCTAAGTCACTATCACAGGTGCCAAAACATGAGCTGAGCAGCAGGGGCTGCCTGGGGCCAGCTCGTGTCAGCTTGGCTGCCGTGTGTCGGTGGCTGCCATCCCCTGCCCCTGCCTTTTCCAAAGGCAGATTGAGTGGAGCCAGCACTGCCTGCCCCTGTCCAGCTGGCTGCAGGCAGCTCTGTGGCACGGGGGCTGTGCTGGCCACCCCCAGAGCTCCAGCAATGCTGGTAGTTCTCAGTGGAACAGCACAAGCGAGAAGGGAAGGGTAATCACTTCAATGTGCTGTAAAGGTGCCTTGTTGGAGTGATGTCAGGGAAGAAACATGATTTCTTAATTTATCTAGCAGGTGCTGAGAGTCCAAATCAAAAGCAGGTCTTAGGAAAACACGGAACATGCACATAGCAGAGGGCACTCTCCTCTAGGAATTGCTTACTAGTCTAAGCAAACTAATGGAAGAGATCTTCTTTTCCATGTCTGAAACTAAGTGTGGAGCCTAAGGGACTGGCCGAAGGTCAAATGTAAATGTCAAATTTTGGTATTGCCTAATGTAGGATCCCATCAGAGGTTTCCACACAGGGTTTTGAAAGCTATTTGTCTGTAGTCTCAGCTTAAAGGCTTTTAGAACATCTTGCTGCCTCCCCTCAGCCTTTGGGAAGCAGCATCTGTTCAGAATCCATTATCCTGGCCCAAGAAGTACCAAAAGGTTCAGGTTTTCCTGCTGAACACGCTGCTGGGGTCCTGGAGAGCCTGGTGGAATGTGTCCTGTGCAGTGAGCCTGGCTGCTTTCCAGCTTAGGGGTATGGCTGGTCCCCAGAAATCAGGAAATGTCACCTTCAGGTGAGAGTCCAATGTGGACTGTCTGTAATTCTCCAGTTCTTCGTTCCTTATCTGCTCCTGGTCCAGTCAGAACATCCTGCATGGTCTAGGCAGACAGAACAAAGCAAAGCCAAAGCAAATGAGAAAGGGCAGAAGGCCAGTCCCATCCCAAGCCCTGCCATGTGCTTAAGGGAAATGCTGTTTTGGCCCTTAATTTCATGGGGTTAGATGAACTTTGCTAGTGGGCTCTCGCTGCTTTTTAGACCAATGAATGCTGTCACCAACTCCATGATGTGTTTGGAGTTTGAGCTGCTTGACCTTCCATTGGTTTTCATTGCATGCATGCAGCTAAAACTCACAAGCACTTGTCTGAATCAAATGCAAGTTACTCTAAGGTAATTAAAGCATTTCTAAATCATAATTCTTTGTAGGTTAATTTTTCTATTAATTTTGATTTTTCTTACTAAGGGCTGGTTTTCTCTGGTTTCCTGGCTGTGGTCCCTGTTCCAAGATCTACTCAAGAGTTTGACCCAAACAAACTCTGGGTACAGAGCTGTGTTAGTCTCAAACTGCTCAATCCCCACATGAAGCCCAGCACAGCCCTGTGTCTGACTGTATTTCATTGTATTTTTTGTGACTTGATGCCACTGGGTGTCTCCATTGACATCAGGGGGTGCTGAACCAAGGTCTCTGATATTCCTACCTTTCTTCTTTCCTGCACATGTGGTCTGCTGTGGGAGAAGTGATCTGAGCATAAATGTAGGGTCAGCCTAGACCATTAAAAACAGGCTCCTGGCATCCTGTGTGTGACCTGTGGGGCTGTCAGCTGGTTTCTCTGCATGGTTATGCTGAATGAGCATTCCTCTGCAGTTACTGTTGTGTGTGTTGGGCTTTTTCCTGTCTCTCCTGCTGTGGGATGCCTCCCAGTGCTTGTGGGTCCAATTCCTGGCACCAAATTCCAGTTTGGCAGCAGTGGCATTGTCTGCATAAGGAACCACAGAAAGGGAACGAGATGCAGAGACCTTGTGCTGCTGTAGTCCTGCTGCAGCCTGTTTTAATTAATTACTGTGTCATGGATGGTGAAGTTGAAGAATTGGCCCTGGTGAGGGATGTCTTGTCTTAGTTTTGGTTCAGCTCTTCCTTTTGTGTAAATAGTATCTTGAAATTCTTGGGTATTTCACCCAGGATTTCATAGTTTTCCTCTTCTCCCTAAAAATAAATAATGTAAGTGAGAATAGGATTCTAAAAACATCTGTTCAAATGGTGGTAAAAACTGCTCAAAATCAGCCATTTCTCATTCTTAAGTCCTACACAAAAATGAAGTTACAGGCTTACAGGACAAGCTCATTGAAAGCAGTAGGATTTGGGTTGTAAAGTTAATACTTAGGCAAGACTAGTACATACTTTTAAAGAAGAGAAGACGGTTGTCTGAGCACTTGGCTTCATGTATGGCTTTCAAGTGAGATGGCAAAACCAGAAGTACTCACATTTTGGAAGGAAAGGGAGTATTGAGGAGTTGCTATTCCTCTCCTCTCAAATACTGTTACTGTAATTTCGCTTTCTGAGGCCATGGCCCAAATGTCCAATAGTCCCTTGGTTCCTTTAGATTTATCTTTGCTTTTGTTTCTTCTTCCAGTCTAACCTTCTTACAGATTTTTATGTTAACAGATAAAATGAAGAAGAATAGGAAATACATTTTATCATGAATCTGTCGATATCTTTGAAATTTTCTGTGCTTTGCCACCTTATATGGATCTTACCACAGCAGGCAAAGCATATTAGGAACTAGTTCCTATTAAAAAGTTGGTAAAACAGTTCTTGACATCTGAATTATCATTAGGGTTTGAAGTTGAGATGAATGAGGTGATTCACACCTCTCATAGAGTTTTGTGTCCTCCCTGTAGGAGTTGATAGGCAGGCTCTGTGATTTGCATTCAGAAGATGTTTTTTCCCTAACTGTACGGCGCTAGACACCTAATTCTTTCCTTTAAAAACAATTCAGTTTCGTTGTAAACTGTGTTCCACTTTAGGCTTTCCCCTCTTGTGGTTTCTGGAGCTCATTCTTCAGGTAAGGCAGGCTTCTGTGGCAGTGAAATGCTGTCCCCTCTGGAGAGCAGAAATGCAGCTCTTAGTTCATTGCTGTCCTTGGATGATATGGAGTAGGGAGATTTACTGGCCTCCTCTAGAAAATATTTTGTATGTGTTTGATTTTTTTTTTTTTTTTGTCGGTGGTGATGGTAGAGAAAATGTATGAGATTTACTGCTTGGAATGTGATGAGACATAATGAAAGAGGAGTCGTAATAGACTCTAAATTAATGAAAGTTCTTGAACTTTTTCTCTCACCTCTGCATTCAATTATACATGTTGTCCCAGGAAAACGGAGGAAGGAGTTGGCATTGCAGTAAGTGTAGAAACCCCCTTGGTGAAGATCCTCTGGTCTCTACCAGCCTAAGATGTTTTATAATGTGCTTTATGTACATCAGTCTTCATGCTTTTGTATCAGCTCTAGGAGAAAAAAGGATGGATCCTTGAGGGTATAAATCTCTTGAATGTGCATGTATGTGTAGTTAGCAAGCTCTTTAGCAGTCACAGTCCTGCTGCCTCCCAGATAGATCCACACTCAAAGAGTATCTCACTTAGCAGTGGGCTCGTGGGAAGTTGTTAAATGTAATCAGCATTAAAGAATTTATCACCCATCTGAAGAAGTGCAAGGCACGGAGCAATGGCCACAGTGCAGTCCCTGGGCATGGCAGGCAGGTGCCTGCTGCACCTGAACGTACCCAGCTGAGTCTCTTCTCAGATGTTCAGCTGTTAAATTAAGAGTTTGGAATGAAATTCTGTAAGGTGGGTTTTGTGCTTTCCTAGTGGAATTCTGCTGCTTCTGAGATTAGGGCTGGTGTGGGGAAGGCCCAGAGGGAGGGGATAGCAAACTGTGGCAAGTTAATCACTCTCTGTTCCTTCAAGAGTCCATTTACCAGCTGTAGCATTATGGCTGTTTGGCATTGATGCCCAAGATGCATCTTCCAACACCCCACTGACCATCAGGCTGTTCTGGGAAACACTGGAAAATCTCCAGCTGTAGGTGCTTTGTAGATGTGTTGCAGGACTTTTTATTCCTGTGTGTGAGTTCCATCCCCTCTTCCTCTTGCCAGAGGTCTGGTAACAGGCGTGTTCGCTAAGAACAGTGACCGCAGCTGCCTTCTTAGCTCTTTGCCTTCAGCCTCCTGGGTACAGCCAGACTTTCTAAGGAACAGCCTGGAAAATTGAGGATGAGTGACATGAGGAGGTCTCTCCCTGCAGCAGCTGCTCCTGCTCGCAGGGAAGCTGTGGCCCATGGGCTGGAAATGTGTCCAGCTGCTCTGCTGCTCCAGGATGTCCCACAGGTGTGCAAAAAATTGGAGGAAGGCAGGGAGAAGGGGAGCTCAGGGGCCAGGGGAGGATCAATAGATGAGAATCTTGTTTCAGGAGAGTGAGGAGAGGGACTTGGAAGAGTGAAGGGAGTGCCTGGTTTATGCCTGCAGAGGTTCCAGTGAGCTGCAGGGACATTCAGTTTGGGGAACGCAGGTGCTTTTTTTGCTTATCGGGTCCAGGCACAAGACGGGTTCTGTGGGGCACAAGCCAAGGTGAAAATCCTACCAGGCAGTGACCTGTGGGGTAGGGCAGAAGGTGTTTTGGAAACTACACCAAAAATCAGAATACATGAGCAATGAGAACCAGGCAAACAGCAGAGGGAAATGGGAAAAACTTGAACAAAATGCACCTAGCAACAGGCCTAACAACATTTCATTGTGCAGGTGCTGCCCTTAAGAGCTGTGTATTTGGAAGGGTTCCTGCTCTGGAAGCAGACCAGGGCTGGTGCCTGGTGGTCTCCAGCTGTCCTGCAAGCTGTGGCACTTGCTGATGCTGCCAGCTCTCTGGGGTCATGACATCTAGTGCTTCTTGCTGTTCCCCTTCTGACCCACTCCGGGTTTCCACCACTCTTAGGTTTGCAGGTTTAATTCCCATGCAATCAAGTGGTTCTTCTGTTTTGTTGGGTTTTATACTTTTTTTTTCACGTCTACTCAACAACTCTTGAGCAAATGCAAGCTATTTGACTTGACAAAGTTGGAAGTAGCTACACTTGCTAGTAGTTACCTACCTTAGTAGGTTATCTAAGTTGTGCTAGATAAAACTTGAGGTGTTTAGCCTTTTAGGTAAAACAATCTTTTAGCCTTGTTTCAACTGGAATAGCACATCTGCTCATAGCCTTAGTCGTGTTTCAGTGTATTTCAAAAGAACAGTGAGAAGGCGAAGTCTGCTGATCAGGTTAAACAGTATCTCTGTTCATGTACATTACGAAGGAAGGGATGGGGGAAAGGAACTTTTCATAACTTGTGTTTTCCAAACTGCACTTGGAAGGTTTCATGCTGGATGTGTGCATGTTGTCAAGTTGCATGTAGATGGATGGGACAAATTCAGCCTCTGCTTTGGTATTTCATGAGCTTTTTGCTTTCAAGGGACCTTTTAATGTGCTGTTTGTGTGATCTTTATATTAAAGCTAATAGTGGGATTATTTTAACACAACAGAGGAAAGACTTAGATTGGAAAGTTCTTTCTGCCGAGTCAGAAAATGTGTGTGGGAGGGCCTGGCTCCAGCATACCTGAGGCAGGAAGAAAAGACAGAGGACTCTGCTCCCTGGAGCTTACCTGGCTTTTACCCCTAGTCCAGAGAGCAGGTTTATTGAGTTAGCTGTTCTTTGATGTCCCACTGGTGCTCTGACTTGTTGATGTTTGTGCTAATTCCTGGCACTACTTCAAGCATAGTAACTACCATATTTTACACACTGACAAATAAAATAGGAGCTGTTTGACTCTGCACATGTTGAGTTGATGAGTTGAAGATACTTTGCTTGTCTTTCTAGTTGAAAACATTTTCTTGCTTGCCCTGAGCCTGAGCTGTGGTGCGAGGCTGTGCACAGGGAGCTGTGCTCCCTGCTGGGTGAGGATGGCCAGTGGATAACTTTTGTGACTTCTTTCAGGTGAAGGTGGTGATGGTTTTAACACTGCTGGGCGACAAGAGCTGCATGAATAAAGAGCCTCACAAACTTGGGGCAGCCTACAGTGGCTGGATTCCCTTGATGTGGCTGTGCTGCCGTGGACTCTGCTCACGCCCCAAATAGTTGCAGGGGGTGCCCTGGTTGGAAATAGCTCCTTTTTCGTTGTATTTGGCCTCCTCCCCTGAATTAGTTTGTGTTTAATTGCTGAATTTTCCTCAAGCTGAGGCAGCAGCTATACAAGACAAATGAGTCTCAAGAAGGATAAAGTGTTGGCTCCTGTTCAGCTGGGCCAGACACAATGCAAGGTACTTTTGGCACTTTTCTCTGTGTTACTAAGGCATAATCAGTCTTGGAGTCTTTGAAGATATTTGTCCAACATTAACATCTTGGGCGTTGGACTAAAGCTTTGTTTGGAAATATTGTTGAAATGTTTGTCAAAATATACAGGCAAAAACTGTCAGAAGACAGATTGCGCTGAGCTCACCCTCTGATCATGCTTGCTCAGGACTCTTCTGTGCAGTAGAAATTAGAGGGTCAGCTTATTTGAAAAAAAATAAATCAGCCTGTCTTTGAAAAAGTTGGTGCAGGTAGATCAGTTAGTGTGTGTTAAGTTTGGCTTTCTGGTTTCAGAGTCTGGCTTTTACAGTGTATACAGCATTTTAAAGACAGAACTGTTAAACTACATGGTCAGCTAACAAAATGAATATATTCAGCTTTTGGAAGAAGTTAATTTTGTTTGCTAAACAGGCCTCTCTGCTTTTGAGAAATGATACTGATTCAGCTAGTTTTAATGACCAAAGTCTTAGATTTTATTTATACCAAAGCTCAAAATGAAGTCCCAAACTTTTTGATTCAAAACGAAAAATTCTCCAAGCAACACACAACAAAATACTCCAGAGCTGATTTCGATAGAGCTGGCCAGATGGCTGTCAGGTAAGGATGCATAGTTTTCTGTGCATTTAGCACCTAAAGGAATTCATAATTGTGACAGGGAAGTGTCTGAAGGTGATGCCTTTGGCATGTATTAATTGCTCTGGGGTTGCACAGTAGTTTTTAACAGGAATCACTGATGCATTCCAAAACACACATGCTTTGGACTCCAGTACTTTTTTTCCTGCGCTTCTGAATGTGACTGTTTTTCAAAGTGGAGCAAGATACTTTATCCTGTTTTTTATAATAACAGTAAGGGTTTAAAGTCTGTAGACTTTCTCACTTTAAAAAATAAGCCTAGCCACATTTTTAACCAATACTCAAGGGAAAAAGACTTGAATGGAAAAATAATGTACATAATCAGCACAGTAATCCTTACATCTGATCTGAAGCAGAAAATTAATTTGTTTTAGGAAAGCTATAAACCTTTTGGAAGCGCAGCCCAGGCATGTAGAGTTGAAAGTGTTCTGCTCTGTCAGTAAGTTAATGCATAAGAAAATGAAACAGAGAGGTGCCTTGGATGCAGGTGCTTTGCATCTGTGGCATAAAGTCTAGCAGAGGGCTCCCATCATGGTCAGAGGCTGGAACATGTGGGAATAGAGGGCTGGGTTTGTTCACTTGTGGGAAGATGAAGATTAAGGGAGGCCGTACTGCTGTCTTCAGCTACCTTTTGGGAGAAAATAGAGAAGCTGGAGTCAGCTTCTTCTAAGTACATGGCTGTAGGCTGAAAAACCACAGATGTGAGTTGGAACATGGGAAATTATCTTTAGATAGAAATTTTTAATTTACTTATTTTACCATGAGTGTTGTCAAATACTGAAACAGGTTCTGAGAGGTTGTGGTATTGTTCATCTTTGTAGATGCTTGAAACTTGACTGGATGAAGCTCTTACGTAGTTAGGTCTACGTGAAGGGCGAGGTTGAGGTAAAGGCTTCTCCCAAATTACTAGTTAGGAAATGAGTGGCAGCTTGGGGAGAGCTGGTAAGCAAGTCCTAGAGGGAAATTAGCAGGGTGAAATCCTGAAATGATGCTGTTGGTAACTTGTGTCTTTCAGGAACGGTGCTTTCTCTCTGGTGTATTGGATGGCTTTGTTCCTTAAAAACAGGGAGTTGTTTGCCCTTAAGGCTGTGTCCCGTGGCTGGTGGGCAGCACACTCTGAGCAGGGCTAACGGGGTGCTCTGCATCTGGGGGGCTCAGCCCCTTGGCCACCCCTCTGTCACTGCTCCTCCCCTCTTCCCACTGGAGAAGGTATTTTTCATCGAGATGAAAGAGATGAGATAAACTAAAATTAGTATCAGAGCTATTAGAGACATTAAGATATTACTAACGAGTTCTAATTTAATCTCTGCGCCCAGGCGTGTATAGCAGTGAAACCTTTTATTAGGTTTCTATAATTGTGTTAAAAGTGATACCCTGAGGCTAATACTGGAGCGAATGAAATTGCCAGGCTGTGTGCATGACAGCACTGACCTGACAGTGCTGTGAGGAGAGCAGGGCTTGCTCTCTGCTGGGCTGTCAATGCTCTCTGGTTTACATCAGGCTCCTGAACTGTCAGGGGCTTAGTGCTGTTGCTATTTAAGAGTGCCTTCTGTGCCATTTTGGCTCTGGACCAACAAATCCCAGTCTTCAGGCTCCTGGAGCATTCATGGGGGAGATAGCTGGGTGGGGAATCCCAGGAGGGCAGTTCCAGCTGATATATCTGTACCCTTAAAGCTTTCTGGAGGAGAAGCAGGTTCCCCTGTGCCTCGGGTCAGAGGGGAATGCCAGGGACAGCTCTGACAGCCAGGGCCGCCACGGAGCACCTGCAGTTTCAAACCTTTCTGGATACAGGTCTGAGCTTTGCAAACCCCCATCAAACGAAACCGCAGAGGGCTGCTGTGAGGAGAAGTGCTCTGGCTCTCAGCGTCTCGGCGCTGCAGATGCCGAGCAACATTTACAGCCCCTCTGCTCGGCCCCGTTTGTGTCAGACCGAGCTGCTCCGCAGCCTGTGTTACCATTTCACTGCTGCTTTGGTGGTGCCGGCTCGGAGCAGCGGTCCTTCCCTGACCCCAGCTCCTTGTGACAGCACAAACGTGTTCAGGGGGTGAACCGGATCAGGGAACCCCTCCAAATTGAAGTCAGCCTGTCCAAGAAGCTAATTTCAACCTGGGACAGCTTCTGTGGCAGCCGTGCGCAGACGGGCAGCTGGTGAGGAGCGGCCGTGCTGCTTCTGGCAGGGCCTGCAGCAGCGTTTGGGGCTCCCACAGCAGGGTTTGGGGCTCCCACAGCAGGGTTTGGGGCTCCCACAGCAGGGTTTGGGGCTCCCACAGCAGGGTTTGGGGCTCCCACAGCAGGGTTTGGGGCTCCCACAGCAGGGTTTGGGGCTCCCACAGCAGGGTTTGGGGCTCCCACAGCAGGGTTTGGGGCTCCCACAGCAGGGTTTGGGGCTCCCACAGCAGGGTTTGGGGCTCCCACAGCAGGGTTTGGGGCTCCCACAGCAGGGTTTGGGGCTCCCACAGCAGGGTTTGGGGCTCCCACAGCAGGGTTTGGGGCTCCCACAGCAGGGTTTGGGGCTCCCACAGCAGGGTTTGGGGCTCCCACAGCAGGGTTTGGGGCTCCCACAGCAGGGTTTGGGGCTCCCACAGCAGGGTTTGGGGCTCCCAGAGCAGGGTTTGGGGCTCCCACAGCAGGGTTTGGGGCTCCCACAGCAGGGTTTGGGGCTCCCACAGCAGGGTTTGGGGCTCCCACAGCAGGGTTTGGGGCTCCCACAGCAGGGTTTGGGGCTCCCACAGCAGGGTTTGGGGCTCCCACAGCAGGGTTTGGGGCTCCCACAGCAGGGTTTGGGGCTCCCACAGCAGGGTTTGGGGCTCCCACAGCAGGGTTTGGGGCTCCCACAGCAGGGTTTGGGGCTCCCACAGCAGGGTTTGGGGCTCCCACAGCAGGGTTTGGGGCTCCCACAGCAGGGTTTGGGGCTCCCACAGCAGGGTTTGGGGCTCCCACAGCAGGGTTTGGGGCTCCCACAGCAGGGTTTGGGGCTCCCACAGCAGGGTTTGGGGCTCCCACAGCAGGGTTTGGGGCTCCCACAGCAGGGTTTGGGGCTCCCACAGCAGGGTTTGGGGCTCCCAGAGCAGGGTTTGGGGCTCCCAGAGCAGGGTTTGGGGCTCCCACTGCAGGGTTTGGGGCTCCCACAGCAGGGTTTGGGGCTCCCAGAGCAGGGTTTGGGGCTCCCACAGCAGGGTTTGGGGCTCCCACTGCAGGGTTTGGGGCTCACACTGCAGGGAGGAGAGTTGTCCTTTCCCATTTTTGAGAATAGATTGAGGTGTGAAACAAATCCGCCTCCGACATGGTATCCTGGTTCACCTCAGTCCGTGACAACTGCGGTCTTTGTTTGCGAACTTACGTAAAAATGTAGTGAATTGAAATATTTTACTTTGGTTTTCACCTTCTTGACATAAATTAGCTGCACTTTCAAATAAGAGTTGCTATAAACTGGAAGTAACATTTTCAAGTCAAATGAGATGTTTCAGTTAAATTGGTGTTTTTATTTTTTTGCCTGGCAAGGGAGATTTATTGAAGCTCCCCCTGCGGGTTTGGTCCCAGTGAGCTGGTGACCTGGAGCTGGCTCTGAGCAGGGCCTGGTCCTTTGGGGGTGTCTACTGATTTTTCAGAGTGCCTCCTCTTGTTTTTAATCACTGTCAGTTACGTGGAGCATTGTTGAGCATTACCCTGCAAGGCCAGGTGTGAGGGGTAGTGCAGGTGATGATGCATTAAAATTTCCATCCCAAGGCCTGCTCTGGGTTCTCTGCAGTGGCCTGGGTGAGAAATCCTCTGGAGGAATTGTGGCTCCTTGGAGAACCGGGGCAGTTTTCATCCACGTGTGCCCTCCAGCCCTGCTGGTGCTGTGTGGGGAGGGATTGCCAGTGGTGTCTGCAGTGGTTGAAAACAGAGACCCCCCTGGGCACAGAGAGGGGCAGTGTGGGGACACCCCAGCTCCAGTTCCAATGGCCCATACAGCCAGTTGTGGGGTGGGAGTGGGGAGCTTGGCCCTCTGAGTGGCACTGCCCTCCCTGGGAAAGGCTGTCTCCTTCCCAGGGCCTGAGGGATGGCATGGAGGTGGGCACTTGTGGCCTCCTTCCCTCAGGGCCTCTGTTTCTGCCGTGAGGGAAGGAAGCCCTGACACACTGAATGCTGTGTGACTTTGGGCACAGGTATTTATGTGTGGCCCTGGTTTTGGATTTGCGTGCTTCACAGTCTCTTGCTTTTTTCCCCTCCCCTTCTAAAAGCATGTGTTTGTGGAGCATCAGAAAATACTCATCTGCAGTCTGTACCAGATCCTTTCTGGCACCTGCAAATCCTGTGCTGTAGAACAAACAGAGCCTGAGTGTGTCCATCACAACTCTGTGATGTAGGTTTGCTTACCAAGGCTACTAAACTTACTGATACACATACAAAGGTGGAGTGATTAAAAAAAAATAATTCTACAAGAATGAAGTTTTTAATCAGCTTTCAACTTTCTCTGTAGTTGCAAGGTGAGAGTGACTGCAGTGCCTTTAAATTTTCTTTTTTTTTGTGAGCTGCCTAGGAGCTCAGAGATTTTTAAAGAAGGTTCCTTTAGTGTAAGAGGTGAATAGGTGATTCCTTGAGGCACAACATGGGTGAGTACTGGATCCTAATTTGAGGCGTGGTTATCACTCACACGTTCAAGTTTTGATCCCTTTAGCTCAAGGTGTACAGTGGAAATATTGCCCCTCTGATGGTGCATCTTCACGGTGATGATTCTGTTGTGCCCCTGACTGTGTTCAGGGAACTTTTGTACTCAGTGTTCTTAACAGTGTAAAATAATTTATCAGCTGATAATGTCGTGTTACTCAAATGATATAATCACAACTTCATGTCCTTCTGACAACAGCTGAGTTTCACATTGTCATTCCTTGTGGGTTTTGTCTTGTTTCAAAATTTAAAATATGGTGTTTCTGATGTTAACATGCATTGCTTTTATGGTGTAAGCTCAAGGGTTTTCTAATTTTTGTATTTTTCTCATTTGCTTTAAGAGTCAGATTTACAGATCTGTCAGCACAGGGCACCAACGTGTTGCACCAAAAAAATGGAAGAAAGCTACCAGGCAGCTGTTCGAAGGGAGAGGACTCAGAGCATCCAGGCACTGAACTTTGAGCTCAAGTACATGATTGTTGGTCACATCACAGCTTTTCAAGGTAGGAAATTTTGAGTCGTTTATAACAGTAATCTCTGCAATCCAAAGGAAAGCTCTTATCTTTATTTTTCATTCCTCCTCCATTGCATGCTGTTGTCACTGCCTTATGGTTTGCTTCCCAGTTCTTTGATGTTTGTGCTTTTGGATAAAGGTGATGGCACTTAATCTTGACTGGTATGTTAAGCATCTTCCTAAATCTAATTAGAAATAGATTTAAGCTGAGACCTTGTTTCTGGGGTTAGTGTGGATTTTTTTAAGGCATTTTCAAGTGTCTCTTCAGTGCCTGCTGGTCATGCTTTTTGATATTCTGTTCTGTTGCCAACCCATTTACAGGTGTAGAACATTAAATGAAGATGCATTTGTTTGTTGGTGCTGAAAAATAAGTGCTCTGATATGTCAGATGAGAACACAGGTCTTGCTTCGTGACAAAATGCAAGAGTACCTTGCTGTAAGAGGCACATATCAGACTATTCAGTTCCTTGGTTATTGTGCTGTTCCAGGGAGGAAAATGCTGGGGTAGAGCTGTGCACTGTTGTGTTGAGTATTGGAGGCTTTTCTCTAGAAGGGTGTTTAAACATAGGCTGTGAACTTTAAACTTAGGAGAGTTGAGTGATTAAATCAGTCAGTGAGTGATGAATGCAGCTTACTGACCACTGTGGGCCTAATTATATGCTTAATTTTAACTCTGCTTTGCTGTGCTCAGTGCTGAGCACCCTCATGGAATGGGTTCTGAAATGAAGCCAGTAGTTATTAAAATACCAAGTGGTGAGGCCTGAATGATTAAGCCTATTGTTAGAAGGCAGATTTTATGAGTAGTATCTTTTTTTGTCTGGTTTCTCCCATTTGAGTGAAAATGCTATAAATAAAAGATGTGACTGACAGTTAATAAGAGACAGCCTATTATCTAAAATTGACAATAACTGATGGTAGAAGTCTGAAAGAGACATGAAGGGACAAGAGAAAAAAATTTCTGCTTTTGGTTTTCTATATCTTTCCTTTTTTTTACTCATGAGTGAGAAATGGCATTTTGGTTTATTTTACAAATAATTTTTGAAAAAGTTTGCTATCCTCTTTCATTAAAAAATTGGCTTGGAGGGCACTTCAGAGGAGCAGTGTAGTGAAAGGGTGGCTGTTGGCATTGTTAAATGCTGGTTATTCATTCAAGCAATCTTTCAGTATTATGATAGAATAAAGGTAAGGTCAGAATAGATTAACCTACCAGCCCCTTTGGGTCAAACCAGAGGCTTTATTGTCCATTGCTGATGAAGCCTTTTGATGGAATGAAAGCGGTAGTTAGACGTTTCACACAGTTTAAATTTACAAGCATTTTCTGGAAGTGGGTAAATAGGTTGTTTGTTGTGACTTGCTGGGGCTGGCCTTCTGTCTGCATTAGGTGGGAACACTTGAAAAATGTAACTTTGCTGGCTTGCATTGGGAGCTGCTTTTGTTCTTTGGTTTAGTCCCAGGTGTCAGTGAAAAGCCTCTCTCTATCTTGTGCTGGATAAACATTCTGTTGCTAAGAGTGGTGCTGTGCGAGACATTTACTGAGAGAGAAGATCTTTGCATTGAATTGACTCTGTCCTTTTGGTCTGTTTTCACTTGTTGCTATTTTGAATGATAAAGTGAGTGTGTCAACAGCACATTTTACATTCTGAGAAAAGGAAACCCTGATTTCAGGAGCTTTCAGATGCTTTTTAGATTTCATGTTTCTTGCAGCAGTGAGAACTGACTCAGACTTACTGAAAAATCGCACTTTATTCATTTGTATGGAGTGGTGTTTACTTGTACAATTTTCATGCACAATTTACTTTTATATATATATTTAGTACTGTTAGTTTAGTCAAAGCAAAGCAGTAGTCAGCCTTGCTGCCTGCTTCTGAGGAAAGGAAATCTTGGCTGCTTTTTATGCACTTTAAGCAGACAATACTGTGAATATTACACCAATACTGATGAAATAATTTTCAAGATGACTGTGGTGTAAGAAATGCATTTTCAATAGTCCATCTCTGAGAACATAGTGATGGGAGTTAAATTTCATTGGGAAAAAGAGACAACTTTTTTGGAAGGGGAGACACCCTAAAAGGATGTTGCCTTTTTTTTTTTTTTTTTTAAAGTTATCATCTCCTTATATTCTTTCAAAGAAGTCAAAAGGCATTTCTGGGGGCATTTGAGTGCCACAAGTATTAATAATAAGGAGCTTCCTCATGTGAGTAGAAGTTTTGATACAAATTTGGTTAAATATTCCCTCTACACTGCCTTGGCACTGCAGCTGGCTGTGGATGTTTTGGACTTGAAGAGATACTGTTTTGGGTTTTCTTCTTGAAAGTGAAAATATTATTTAAGTAGCTTTGCCCACAGCTGAAATAAGACAATTTTCACAGGTGTTGGATTTAGTTGTGCAAAATAATTAGTCTGTAAGACCGGATTAAATACATCGCAGCTGTGGGCAGGCTTGTTGTATTTGGGCTAGTGCCCAACCCATATATGTGGACAGTGTTAGCACTAAGGTCCAGTCCTTTTTTTTTTTCTCCTCAAGTTTTCAATATCAGCAAGTGTTTTTTTGCTCAAACACTTTATTAAATCAAGCTCCTACATGGATGTGTTTTGCTTGAATGCCTGTCTCGAGTGGTGATAGCACTGATCTGAGTAGGAAGAGCCCCCTGGCAGCAACTGCAGGCTGAAAAATGCCCTCCCCAGGAGAAACAAGACAGGGGGAAGGGACAGAGGCAGGAATGGAAGGGCCAGCTGGCTGCTTGGCAGGCACAGCATCAGAATCAGCTCCTGCAAAATCATACAGTGACACAAGATCTGGGGGTCTGACACGTTGAATGCATGCAGGGCCCTGTGGGAGGGTTTCATGGAAAGCTGATGCATTCACTTTCTCTTCGTGTTCTGGTCTGTGGTGTAGCCTCGAGGTCATAACCAGGGTTGTAGTCCCTTGACAGGTGTGTGACTGCTCCAAATGGGATCACAGGCAAGGAGGAGTAAGTGCATGAGATGAGTAAGTGATCCAGGCTGGAACAGGAGCAGTGTAAGGGAGCAGAATGTGCCTGTTGTGATGATCCTCCCTGTCAGCCTCTGGCCCTTCACAGCTGGCTTTGTTTGGGATGCATTTTGGAGCAGGTCACTTTGTCCCATCCAGAGATGTGCCTGTCTTTGCTCCTGTGGCTGCAGCCTGAAATGCCCAGCAGAACTATTTGAATGAATGATGAAACAGGACACTTTCATTTTGTATCTCACTTCCCCCTGTGATAACCCCAAGATTCTCTTTTGAACTTGCTGTTTTCTTTGTCGCAGTGGTTACTTTAGGCTTGCATGTAAACAAATGTGTTGTCTGAGCTGGATGTCTCTGTGGTAATGATACATGTTACTTGGCAGAGTCATCCATCCCTGCCCCAATTTCCTCATGCAGTCCCTGCACTCCTTGGGGACACTTCCAAGTGTGGCAACTGCTTCATTGTTAGTGGATTAGGAGCGGTGTGGGTGTGCAGGCTGAAAGTTGCTGTCAGAGGAGGTATCAATAGTCTGACAGGAAAGCTTTGTTGTGGTCAGACAGCAGAGAGAACCTGGCCTCCCTTTTCTGTGTCCTTTATGGAGTGCTAAGAGGTGCCACCTAAGGACCCACAGACAGCTTGGCTCTGCTCATGTCATCGTGTGCTGAGGCTAATTTGAGGTAATGGGAATCCAAACACTGATCATTTATTTGTTCTGCCGACGGTCTCTGCAGAGAGGCAGAACAAAATACCTTTAAACCTACATCGCTTTTCAGTCACCAAATTAGCAGCTATCAGAGATATGGTGAAAAACTTTGAGCTCAACAGTTAAAAAAATTACTGTTCTCTGTGCTTGTTTTTGCAGTAGGCAATAGGAATTGTTCACTTAGCCTCTGAAGAGAAAGCTTCCATGAACAAAGCTTGTTGGTCATAAACCACTAATTTGTCTTGCTTTTCTGAAATGACATTCATTTGACCTTGAGAGTCGAGTGCTGGGACCAGTTCCGGTGTCCTCCCAGCTACAGGAGGGAAGATGAGCTTTGGAGCTCTGTTCTTCTCACTCCTAACCCATGGGGTTTGGCAAAGCTGTGCTCACCTTCTGCTTTCTGTGGAATGGGAAGGTGTTGGTTGGGAAAGCACCTTGCTGCAGTTTCTAATAGCTGCAGTTGCCCTGACATTGCAGGGCATGCACATTGGTCTGCCCTGTTGCTGTCTGATCCAAGCAGACAACTTGGGAAGGACATGCATGATGGAAAGGGAAGCTCGTTGGAGCAGGCATGGAGTCCAGGACTTCTGGTTGTCAGTAAAATGCCGTAAGGTTAATGCCTAGTTTGTCCATAAAGTCCTTAAGCACTAAGGTTTTCCTCTGAAAGCCTCCATGGGGAATGGGGATGACTGGATGTTTTCAGGGGGTCTTGGGATGGATAACACCAGTGGGCCCATTAATCAACTGATCCAAACTCTCCTAGAAAGGAATAATACACTACACTGCACTCAGGGCTATGTGGAGTCAAAAACATTTTCCATTTTCATTTGGCTCTGTTGCAGTGTTGCTGATACTTATTTTTACTGAATTTAGGAGTATCAGCTTGAAATAGGGGTGTCTGGTTAATGGTGTTGAAGTGCAATGACATTTACAAAACAAAGACTTGGCTGTAGAAGTGCACTCTGGTTTGAAGTAAATTACTGCATGAAGTGTAGCCACAATGCTGGAGATGGATGCAGTCCAAAATCAATGAGCTATTTAAAAAAAAAAAGGCCAACCATCACCAGCAGAAACCTGCCAAAGCTCACCAGCAGTGCTTCTGGTTTCTGTTATTTACTGCTGGATTATAGAAATGCAGAAGTGTTGTTTTCTAAATAGGTTTTTGTAGTCCTGTACTGCTTGGTCATTTACTCAGACAAATTGTTAGCCACCCCTTTCCACTTGTTTTGTACTCTGCTGACCTTTGAGCTGAAAGTTGGCCAAGATGCAGAATTTGGTTTTGGCTGTAGACAAAAATGATTTCCTACAGGGAGAGAGGCTCCTCTGGAGTGTTTCTGTCCCCATCCTGTTCAGAGCACCAGCGGATCTGTGTTCTCCAGCAGCAGTGAGAGCTGGGGCTGTGGATGCACTCCACGGCTGGCATATCCCTTCTCAGCTGTGAGCTGCCTGCTGGTGGAGCACTGCTGCCTGGGTTTGGGGCTGTAGGTGCACAAGCCTGTGTTCATCCCAGTGACAAACCCAGCCTCACCTGGGCTGCTGCTGGTCCTTGCTGAGCTGTAACCACAGCCCTTCACTGGATGCTCTTTGTCTACAGACTTCAGGCACCTGTGCAAAGTACCTCAGTGTGGGTGTCTTGGTGCTGCAGATACATCAAGGGTGAACAGGGAAGGGAAGGTGTGTTTCCTGAAGTGGCACATCATATACCATAGGATGCCTCTAAAAAAAGTCTTTTCTAGATTTCTAGAGATTTCTATAGACCTTGGAGGGGAAGGAATTTTGTCTGATTGTCGTCTCCTGAGGTGTTTGCTGTAGGAGGGAGAGGTGCTCCTTTTGTCCTGGATCTTGGCATGGTTGGGCTACTGTGCCCTAAATGAGGGCATGGGCAGTAAATGACCAGGGAAATCTGTGAAAGATATGAACGTGCTTCCCTCTTACCCTGGAGACTGGTAATTCCAGAGCTTGCCAAGTCTAGGCCAAGATGTACCAATTATGCAATGGTGTCATTATCCATTGTTGGGCTCACTGTCCCTTAATTCCTTTCTCCCCAGGTTATCCTTTGGTTGCCACAACAGAATTGGCAATGTTGACTGTGTGCTGATGCTGTCTAATTATGCTTCAGGCCTCCTGCTTTAAACACACTGCCTGCTTGTTCCATTGTGTCCATTGATCCTGAAATTTTACCATTACAAATGTATTACTGCCTATAAGTTTTAATCTTCTATACGTATGTATGATTTTAGAGCCTGGGCTTTGCTAAGATTTCAGTCTTTGCATGTGGGCTGATGGTAGGGGTTGTTAAATTCTTTCCTGTAATTGTCCTCCTCTCAGCAAAGTAAAAAGTTTGCAGTATGCTGTTCCCTAATGCTCTCACCTTTTATCTTCTGAACGTGCAAAATTAAAAGAAAATCTTGATGATGGGCCAGGGACTGTGAGTAAATATTAACATTACATTGTGAATGGAGATTATTGAACTCGCTGTACAGCTTGTGTGTTCTGTCTCTAAACTTTCTGAATGGTGTGAAGTGGTATTTTTTTTTTTTTGGCTGAAAGACTACCTGTGATGCTTTGGAATAATACCTTTCCAGAAGTTGTGGGTACATTTTTGTCAGGGTTCTAGATTCAGGTTGATGCTTTCATGCTATACATTACTGAAAGAATTAATATGCTTCATACTTGGTGTCTTTGTATTGTTCTATTTTTCATAAAAATGGAAATCAGTGTGATCTACTATCCATGAATAGTTTAAGAAATTTATTTCTATGTACAAGTTGAAAATTAAATGGGGAAAAAAACCCAGATAAATTCTCACCTTTAAAATTTTCCTGTAGTGCCTGTTAAACATAAAATGAGCTTGTGCAGCAGTTACTTCCAGCCTCTCCTGTCCTCTAAGACTGTGTGTGTCTAGATTCTTCCCATACTGTTTCCCATAGGGTACACTACAAAAAGGCAAATATCTGGTTTTTTTTTTGTGGTTTTCAATGTTTTTTCAAGGTTGTTTAAATTCTACTGAAAAGATAATTTTCCTAATCAAACTACTGATCCCATTTTAGGTTTCCTTAATAGTGCTCCCGTCCTGCATCTAAAAATACACCTTTCATCCTGTATTTTCCACTGTAACTCATGCTGCTGGTCACCTGTGATCTAAATGTCAGGTACTGTCACAGGCCAGTAATTCCAACCTTTTCTCCCAGTATAAAAATTCTGGGATGTATAACAAAGGATGGGTACAGTTTTGGCTTTTCCTCTGCTCCCTTTCATGTTAGAGATGTGTGAGCTGTACAGATTCTCTGTGCCTTCACTGCCAGCATGTATCCACCCATGATGCTGGTGTTTTATCAGCATCTCTAACTCCTCTAGAATGTACATAATCATTGATTTTGGTAGTTTCTGTGTGTTTCTGATGACATTCATGTATCCCTTGGCTGCTACTTGTCGTTTGGGCAGCTTGTTAGGAAGAAGAGATTACAAGTCTTTGAAAGAACACAGGAAAAATCAGAGGAATAATGGAGGAAATAAGAAAGTTCTGATGACTTTATGCTTTCAAATCAAGTGGAAAAATAAATGAAAACCTAGGAAGGATGCTTAATTCTAGCCATAGAATAAAAATCATTGTCCTGCAAACCAAATTTAGTAATGGTCTTGTCCACATAAGTCTTTACAGGGTAACTGCAGCTAGTGACTGTATTGTTAATAGTGAATTTCTCCTTAAACACAGGAAAACTCTCCATTAAGCCTTACCTGTTACACTAAAATGACTTTTTATCCAGTGGCAGTCAGCAGTCACATTTGGGAGTCCCCAGCATTGTGAGTAGCTCCCTGTTCCAGGAGTTCCTGTGTGTTGTGTGCAGGTTTGGTTTGTGAAATGGTGCAGTTCTTTCTGAGGAATGCACATGCAGACCTGTGCGTGTGGATAACTGGAGAATATTGCCAGAAGCTTACACTGGAAATCATTCTGTACTTAGCAGTACTGAAGTTTTTGGCTGGTTACTGGAATTGCAGTGCTTTGACTGCTAAGCAGAAGTGCTGTATTGTTTAGATATCTTTGTAACATTCACTTTATTAAGTACAGATTTTACAGAACTCTCTGGCCTGAGGCTTTGAAAGGACAGGATGATTCCATGTGAAATGGTGAGAGAAATAAACATTAAATGCATTTAAAAGGAAACAGCAAATCATCTAGATAAGATATCATCCATTTAGCCCTGATAATCATCATGTAAACTTGCTTCCTGAGCTTGTCTGGCTGTGGCTGCCATTTGATGCCAAGAATGTCAGCAATTTGGGGCAGGGACAGTCTCTTCATCATCTATTTATAACTGCTTTTCAGGCAGTGTGGGTAGGGCATCTTGGTGCTACAACAAGAAGTGTCATGAGCACTCACATGTATATCAAATGATCATGTGTTTGGTTATCTTCAGTCCCTGTCCATATTTCACCTATTCGTGTTTGTATTGATCTTTTTCTTCCTCTTCATGCTCCCCACTACCTTGTCAGGCTGTGGGCTGTATTTTGAGAGTAGAAAAACATGGTGGGACTGTAGGCCAACAAACTAATGAGATGTTAGTTGAGATAGAAAACACAAAGATGACTGGAGAGAAAGTGTTCATTCATTAAAAAAACCCAAAACCAACAGAAACCAAAAGGCCAGAAAGCCTGCAAAAGCAAAGTGAGCAAATGAATCTGAGGGCTGGGCTACCTGGTATCTCCTGTAGTGTCCTTTCTTCTGGAGCTGCACACCTCATTCACAACCATGTTGGGAAATTTCTGTTGTCTCCTTCCCGTGGACTAGGAGGTGGGTGGTTTTCTCCCTTTATTTCCCTTTTGTTCTCACGTGGTGTTTCCATCAGGAAATTTCCATCATTACTGCCCAGTCTGATTTCATCCATGCCCTCAGCCCAGGGATTCTGCTGCTGGCTGTGGGAGTGCCTCAGGAAATCTGAAATCAAATTGTTCTCCCTGCAGTCGAGTCTCAAGTTCTTGCTTGCCAAAGTCAGGCTGACATTTTGAGAAAGAAATGGGTGAAGACTTGAGAAAGAATGTATTCTGACAAACTTTTGAATGAGAGCGTAAGTGTATGAAGATCCTGCACAAAGGATTTATTTTTTACTTCTATTCAAAGTGGGTTTTGGAATAAAAAGACCACTGACTGTCAGTTTGGGGGTATTTCAGTGATAATTCAGCTTTTTATTGCACATCCTTCTCTCCCAAAGATGATCAGTTGTTTAAAATTCCTTTTGTTGTTTTATTAGTCCTTTTCTTGTGAATTTGAAAGCAGGAGAGGCATTTTCATAGGCCATTTCTGGATCCAAAATCGTAGATGTTTTTTGAGCAAGAGTATTGGTACTGCTAATATTGTAAATGTTGGGCAGTTCAATAAAAATAGGAGTAAAACCCTTATAGATAACTTGGTGCAAAAGGACTAGCTCACTGGAAATTCTTCACTTCCACCATTGCATTTTCAGACTTAAAAAGAAAATTACTGAGACTGCAAGGTTAAGAGAGCAGAATCTCAAATCAAGTATGTTCAGGGGAGCACAGGAAATAGAAATAGATTCCAGTCTCAGCTCTGTGCCCCAGTGATGGTGGCATTTCAGTTTGCAGTGTGCCAGCTGAAGACTCCAATGGATAAATACTGTACTCAGAAAATTAAATTTTTTTTGCGTTTACATATACACAGCCATTGGGGTTTTTTTGCCGTGCTTGAGAAGGCAAATGTAGAATGACTTAGATTGTTTGGGGGATTTTAGCCAAATTAATGAATCTGTTAGGCAGATGTAATCTTTTTCCTTTGAGAGTAATTTGAATGTATGCCTTTTAGTAATGTGTGTAACATAACTCACTACTGATCTAAACTGTTAGGTGTGTTTAGTTGTTAAAAAAAAAGAGATTGAAGTTTTCTTTTCACCCAGTTATTAACAGAAAGTGACTTGTTGCTGTTGTGGGGTGGTTTTTTTATGGGCTGGGGCTGCATGTAGAGCCCTAAGTCACTGTGGCAGTCCTGGGAAGATCACAGTTCCTATAACACAGGAGACAGGACCACAGAGAGATGGAGGGTGTGTAAAAGCAACAGGGTCACGTTTTTCAGTGGGAGAGAGAGTGTTCTGAGTTATGTTGGGATTTTTAGATCAGATCTCAGGATTCGTGTTTGGCCTTAGCTCATAATTTTCTTGGTCCTCTGGAGTGTCATGGCTTCCCTGGCCACCCATCAGCTGAGAGCATTGGGTTTGGCAGGCTTGGAGGATACTTAAATTTAAAAAGAGGTGTACTTGATTTGAAATTAGCTTATTCATGTGTTTACTTGCAGACAAAACATTCAAAAGTTTTTAGAATTGTAGCAGATTTTGGAGGTAAGGAAATTAACCCTACTGTTGTGGGGTTTTTCTGACTGTGTCCTTTTTTTGTGATTTTTTTTTGGTGATTGTGTGATTGCCCCATGGCAAGGCTGTCAGAGCTGCTTTGGAGCAGCACTTGGACCAGCCCTGTGTACACCAGTGTGGGGAGACTGACGTTTTTAAGGAAATGCCAGTGTATCAAAGTAGCTGCTGTGCTATAACCATGTAGAGGTGTCTGCTCAAATCCATGGCATGGGAACACATTCTCACTAAAACTGACTCTTCCCTATGATTTTTTTATGGACATGGCTTTTCATCTGTCCTCAGAAGTATTTGGGAAATGACACATGCAACATATCAGATTTGAAGTTCATGTGGATTCCTGGTCCTGTGCCTTTTTCATGGACATCTGTTTGGATTGCATTTCTCCACTTTGGGCCATGCAGAATGGAGTGTAAATATTTTGGAAGCAGCTATTGGATTATGCCTTTTGTTTGGTATTTTCCTGGGAGTTGGGGTTTCCTTAATGAAGTACTGAATGTCTTAATTGTCACCAGCCTGACAAAAAGCTCAAGACATTTTCTCTGCACTCGGATATCTTAGATTTTTGGGATTAGGAAGATTTGTGTGGTTATAGATAAAATCTGCTGCATTATTTCCCATCCCTTTCAGTGGGGAAAGGATTGGTGCTGCTGCCTAGCAGCTTCCCATTGACCCTTCCCCTGTTCTTGGTGTGGAGGAGCTCTTGGCTCTGGTGTGAATCTAAATGGAAGAAATGGAAGAATAGGACTTGAAAGCAAGGAATTCATGGGTTGTGTTGTCCTTACATACTCCCAGATCTTTCCCTCAGTCTTACAGGCCTCTTTATAACAATTAAAGGGTGGGTTTTTGTCAGATGTGAGAGGATCCAACAGCTTTGTCCTGCTGAGAGTAACTTCATCTGCTCTGCATCTTTTAATTGGACAGAGAAAGGCTTGAGATTGGCTCTCTTCGTTTTCCTGTATTGAGACTTTAGTCTTTGTACTGTGCTAAAATTAGAATCTCTGCAGATGTTTACATTTTGAAGGTAAACATTGATGCCAACCTTCAAGGATTCTTTATAGAAAACAGAGCTTTAACAGTTCTTACCCTTTTTACCATGACTGTTTTGCAGTTGTGTAACTTTTCTTCTGGTTTGTGCTGTGAAATGCTTGTGAGAGCTTCCTTGAGCCTTTTTTAGATTGCTGTGGGAAAGAGGTGTATCTGTAGGGGATATAGTAATTTCTTTTCCCTTTCTGTTACTGCTTTTGTTGGGTTTCATAGCTTTTGTTGCAAGCAGAAGGCTATGGGCAGGAATAGAGGCTTTTGGTAACAATACACTGTATGTCTCTGCTACTGGGATTTTGGAGATGCATGTGTGGAAACACAGAACTTTTAGATCTCCTTTTGCCCTTTTTAGCTGTGTTCTGAGAAGGCTTCTTCATTGTATCTGCCTTTTCCATCCACGAGCAGAGATTCCTGGAATGTGTGAAGGCCTGTGCCCCAGTGGCTCCTTGTGAAGCAGTCACTGCTCTGGGAACCCCTCCTCATTCCTTGTGTCCGTGACCAGGCTTAGCTTGCCCCAGCCCAGCCCAGAGTCCTGTTTCTCCCAACAGTGCTCATACAGCTGGGGAGGCAATACTTTTGGGTGGATAAATAGCATTCTGAGAAATAACAGCTGACAGGCAGACAGATACCAGTTATCTAAGCTAGAGTGTCTTTCTACATGCATTTAATCACTTCCTCATGTGTTATATTCCCCTTTTTTCTCTTAGTAGTTTTGGGCCACGTGGTTGTGTGAAAGTCAGAACAGAAAATATGGCCTAATCTCTGGAATACCTTCCTTCTGTTTCTACCCGTGCAGATTGCTCTAAGGAAAAGTTTTGGCATGTGGCAAAGAGCTGGTTTTTTATTTTTTCTGTGGACTAGAAGTCAAAAATCAGGGCTATTTCTGCATCTGACTCAGCAGGAAATGATGCAGAGGCCAGTCAGGTAGGTGTGCAGTTACCATTATATATGAGAAATTTTTCTATTTTAAAATCACAGAGATGTGTGGGTCTCTGAAATGCTCTTACAGACTGCTAAATCTGAAGCAGTTCTTTTTGCAGAGCAAATGGGGTGAAGAAAAGAGGCTGTTGGGGTGTGGCAGGACTCACCTCCTGTAGCACATTGCATCCTTCCTTCTTCACTAAACTTGGCAGGAAAGGAGCACGTGGTGGTTGTAAACATGAGGTATAAAATGCTGGAACACTGCAGACAAAATAATGACACAGAATGGGCAGTAGGTCTAAAGGTACAAATACAAAAAACAAATTCAAGGAATTGTTTTAATTTTTTTAATCCTTTAAACTTCATACTCCAGAAATAGTAACTTCTTCAAGTATAGTCAGCTGGGAAAAAAATGGTCAGAAAATGTGAAAGCCACCAAATTGATTGCCAAAAAGGTAACCTTTTGGGGGTACTAGCTAACGAACGTGAAGTTTAAGGAACAGCAGACCACCTGCAGGAGGGTGAATCCTTTTAACCCAGACTGCTCTTCTGTTGATTTTTTGGATTACTTATGAATATATTGGTCTTCATGTGTATAACTAATTTCAGTCCCCTTGGGAAGAATGAAAGAGTGTATCTGTGCATGGGGAGAAAAGAAAATTGCAGTGACTCAGAAGTGTTTCCTTGAGAAGAATGAAAGAGTGTATCTGTGCATGGGGAGAAAAGAAAATTGCAGTGACTCAGAAGTGTTTCCTTGAGAAGTTCCTGGTGAAGCCACTGCTGTCCTGAAGCCACTGTAAGGATTGATGTAGCACCAAGGTGAGAGTTTTCAGGCATGCAGGTTCTGTCCCTGAGTGTGAAGCTACTGAAGAGTGCAGGCAGATGTGGATACAGTACCAGTGAGTGATGAAGTAGCTCTTACCAAGATGAATATTGTTTTTTACCTGCAAACACAGGAATGAGAAAGTCTTCTCTGATTTAAATGTTTGTGGTCTTTACCAGCCAGAGCGTAGCATTCACCTTGGCTGTAGTGCAAAAGGGGTTAAAAACCCTGATAATCTTTGCACTGATTTAATTGAGCTTGGGCCCTGGCTCCAAGGCTAGAATGAAGCTAAAGCTTTTCAATTATGATGCCAAAGAAAAGGGTAGGGTTCTGTTTCCCCAGTGAAGATTAGTTTATTGGGTTATGCCATGGAATATATTGTTAAGTGGCAAATGAGTGAACTGCAATGGGTACGAGCCAGCTTGAACTCATTACTGAAAACCCTCCTCCTGGCAACCTGCAAAAATGGATTCCTGAGAGAAGGATCATTCTTTGAGTCCTGCTGGGGGACAAGAGAAAGTCAGGAAGTGCTAAAAGAACATATGAGATAGAAAAAATGTAAAGTACTGATATACATATGCAAAGAGAGGCAGGCACATGCTCCTTTTAATTTGGATTTAATAATACAATTTATGGAGATTTAGTCCTGCAGAGGAAGTAAATGTATAAAGAACCAAACCCACTGTAGTTAATTTTGTTGAAAACAAAATTACTCTTATGACCTCCTAATGTTACAGCTTACATGTGAAATGTAGCAGCAAAAATACTCTTTCACCATCCCCCCTCCAGACTGTGAGACAGTTTATCACACTTACTTTACTCTTACTGCTTCTGTATGTGGTGGCAAAATTTGGAAAAGATGGAGGAAGAGGACAAATGCTTTGATAGTCAAATGTGCAGAGTAACTTCTGCCAAGGGTATGAGAGAAGGGTTCAAAGAAAATGGAGATATTTTGCTTCACTAGCTATGCCAATATAGTGGGGAAGCAAAATGGACTGTGTTTCAGTCTGAGACCTTCAGAGTTCTGTGGCTGAAGAATTTCTGTATCCAAGTATCAAATCATATAATAACAGATGCCATCCTTCCCTATGAACCTTTCATTTTGCAGTGTCCTCAGTCTGCCTTCCTTACAGCAAAGCTGTTACTGTTCAATACCAGACCTGTTTTGGGGCATTTGTGGCTGTTGTGCAGTAACACACCTGACATCCCACTCACCCAGCCCAGCACACCTGGAGTTGGCTCCTGCAGCAGAGGAGTCTGGAGCTGGGGGCATTGGTTTAAGAGGAAGGAAAGTCACCTTATTTCAATCTGTCCTGCTGGCAGGGAGCCCCTGTGTGTGTGTGGGTTCTGTGGGTCAGTCATTCTCTTTCTTGCACGCCTTAACCACGTGCATGTGGCATTTGATAGCGTGAGCTGTCATTTCTTCTGGGTGCACAATTAACTTCAGAGTGGAGGGGAGTTTTTTAATGAGTCAGGTATGCTTCAGTTGGAGAACAGGAAGTGTCATTTCGGTGGTCTGAATCAGAATTTGTTGTAATTTTTTGCATTGTAATCTAGACATTTTCTGATGGCCTATGAGGTTTGTCATCTCATTTTTTTTTTAAATAGTCACCAAACTTTCTCCCTCCCTTTTTTCCCCTAAGTATGTTCATTTGGTCAGAGCAGCAAGACCAGCCTTAACAATGATTTTACTTCTGCAGAAAGGCATACCCAAGAGTTCAAGGACAAATAAGACCTGTAGAAAAAGCTGTATAAAAAGAAATACGTACCTGCACGTCTACCCACTGTAGGCTTGGAAATAACGTGCTGATGACCAGCAGAGATAAAATAAGGCTGAGGATGGCACAGCTTCAAGGAAAATGCAAAGAACTAATGAAGGTTTCACAGATTTTTTTAAGTTATCTCTCTGTATCTGAAAGCTGATTCTCCTTATGGCTACTTGCAGGTAGAGTAACTTGAGTGAAGGCTTTCGAGTTACACCGGGTGTAACTGGTGTAAATTAGAGCAGCATGAGACCCACGGTGATTTATCTTGTGATGGCAGAGACAAATCTTATCTGAAGATTCCTGGTTCTGTAGAGGATGAAACGTTCATTTTCCTGTCATCACTCAAGGCAATAGATGGTTTTATCTAATTTTATAATCTGTCTGAACAGAGCAGTTTTGAGGCTATAAACATTATTTAAGGATGTGCTTTCTTGTATTTCTGAAACCATCATCAAGGTCTTTTCCTCAAGCAGACATCTTTTCTGTAGGTCTGCTTTTGATCTTATTTTATGACTGATGGGCTTTATAGCAAGTTTTAGTGAGTTTTTATTTCAAGATCAATAAAACTGAAATGCTAAAAGCAAGGTGCAGGCTTCCAGCCCACCCACTCTTGCCCTCACACACTGTGACACACCTTTTGGGACTGCTGTCTTATCAAGTGCCACCAGACCATGTGCTGGGTTTGATGGTGCACCACAAGGCCCTGTTTGAGCAGGAATCAGAATGGAGCTGTCCTGGCACTGCATGCTGCTTAAAAAATTGTATGCTAAGATTACAGGCCTGGCAGGGTGGAAGCACAGTCAGATGTGAATATACCATCTGCATTGCTTAAAATAACAAAACCAGCCGTGTTACCCAGTGCCTCAGAGTTCTGAGGACTTAGGGTACACTTGCAGTGGGAAAGGCTGGCAGATAAGGAGAGGATGAGGGAGGCAGTGCCCTCTGTTAGTGTGGTAGCCAAGCACAGCCCCACACAGCTGCACCCAGGCCCAGCAAGAGGCTGCTCACAGAATGCATTGTCCTTCCATGTCCCTTCCTGAGAGAAGAGAATGGATGTGCTGTTGCTGCCTCAGCATCACTGCCTGCTTGTCCCAACCAAAGATCACCATGTCATAAACTCAAGAGGAGTTTCTGAAGCCAGTTCCCCTCTCCTGGCAGAGATGTGTGCAGCTGGGGGGATGTGTCCTCCGGGAAGCAGGAGCCTTCGGGGTCCTGGCTGCAGGTTTTCCCCAGAGGCACCCAAACAGATGGTGAGGGTCCTTTCCAGCCACATGGGGTGTTAGTAAGGTCCCAGTGCACAGCTGCTCTTCACAAGCAAAGGTTCACCCAGGGCAGGAGAAGCAGTACAGGGCTGGGCTTTGGCTGTGGCAGCGAATTCTCCCTGCAGTGAGCAGCAGCTCCACCATCATCCTCCAGTGCAGAGTGTCTTAGGTTACAATGGAAGGTGTCACCAAAAGTCTGTGTTCTATCACCATTCCTAAGCTGTTAGTACCAGATGGGGCAGTGTTCTTTATCTCTCCCATGGCTCATCCCTGATCACTCCCTCCAGGGGATATCTTCTGCTAATGGGCCATCAGGCCTCACTGCAGGACTCACAAAATGACATCATCCCATTCTGGGATGCTCTGCCCAGGGGGAGGAACCAAGCATTCCTACTTGGATATAAGCTGAGGTGTGGAACACCACAGCCAGCCCTTACCTACTGGATTCCCAGGGGACAAGAGCTACATAACCCCCACTGGTCCTTCAGAGGGAGCCCAGACCCTTCTACAGCATCATTGCTTCAACAGAACCACATCTGTCACTCCAGCAGGACTGCAGCCACCATTTAATGGGACTGCTACCACCACCCTGACCGACAGGGTGTCAGGTTGTATCCTGACTCTGTCAGTTTAAGCCAGTGTTTTTTGCCTTTATTTTCATTTTCCTATTAAACTGTCATTCTGACTTGGAAACTCTCACTGGTTTGCTGTCAAACTAGTACACTGAGAGCGAGAAGAGCTGAGCTCAGCCCCTCACCCCCCGGCCAAATCTCACAGTATCTCTGCCCTTCCCAAGAGAAAAACTCCTAGGTAAGAGAGTAGCAGCCAGCTGGACTCCTTCCCCTCCTACAGATGTGGCTACAACTTCTGTCTCTTTTAAGTATGGTTGTTATTGTCTCAGCAACAAATGGGAGAAAACTCCCTAAGAGAAAGAAAGAAAAGGAAAAATCCTGACCCCCAACACGTTCCTTCCTCAGAGGCAGCTGGATGATTGCAAACAACTCCTGCCTGTTGACTCCTAATTGTACAGGCTCCTTTTCTTCAGTGAATATCTGATTTTATTTTATGCAGCAGAGCAGCCACCTCAAGGCCAGCTTTGCTTTAACACAGTGAGCTGTCATCTTTGTTTTCATGCTTCATGCCGTGCTGCCCAGGCACATGCCCGGAGTGGGGAGTGGGCCTGGCTGGCCACCCCCTCCCTGTGGTGTCTCTCCTCTCCTACTGAAAGCCACGTTGGGCTTTCAGTCTCCTGAGAGCATTTCCCCACAGTTGTCTGGTTTTTTGTGTGACCCTTCAGGAGTGTCATCACAGCTGGAGTCGTCCTGGGCTGGGCTCAGCTGGGGCAGAACGTGGCACTCAGTGTCTGCAGCACGTCAGCTTGGGCTCTTCCAGCCTGGGAGGGCTGTGCTGCACAGTCCAGCTTGTCTGAAGAAGAATCTGAACACTCAATATATTGTTCTGTCAAATAAGTTTCTCGATGCCTCAGGACAACTCCTCATGCTCATCTTCCCTCCATGGCTGTTTGTTGTGGCTCACTGACTGCACAAGGCAGGGTCAGCCTGGATTCGTGTGCTGTAAGGACACACAGACACATGGTTGGGTTCTTTATTGGCTTGGGACCAAGGAACTCAGCATTCTGGAGATCAGGCATTTTGATTTTGTACAAGTTTTATTGCCCTGCCAGGATATGAGTTTCAACAGCCTGAGGACACTTGAGTAAAGTAACTCAAGTCTGTTTACACGCTAACCTTTGAATTTCTCAGGTTCACGTGCATGATAGTTTGTTTGAATAAAAATTGGATTAAAAATGGAATTAAGCCTTTATGATGACCTTTAGAGTAATTTGGACACATTCTCATCTTGGCTTGCTATTTAAAACTGCTGCTGTTATTGATCCATGATGTGGGAAATGAAACTTTATCTGGAACTGTTTTAATATTTGTGTTGGGCTGTAAGTGAGAAAAGGCTTTTTCTTGTTAGTATTTCGATGCTATTTCTGCTGGGTTGTTTTTTTTCCAGTGTGGCTTATAAGCATAGAGAGCTGTGGATGTGTTCATTCTTTTATTTTCAAATTTGGACTCAATTTATATTCTATCTTTGGTTTTATCTCTGATTGTGCTTGTTGCAAGAGGGAGGAGGATCTTGACATTTTAGTTATTAAAGAGTTTTACTCTTCAATTTTAAAAAAGTAAGTAATCTTTTAAATGTGCATATTGTATGAAACAAAGGTCTAAATATTTTTCATCCCATTTTGTTTTGAAAACCATTTAATGTTGTTGGGTTAACTTGTATTAATTAAAGGATGGATCTATACGTGATGTTTTAGAAGTGGCAGTTATAGAGGAGTAGCATGAATATTCTTTACAGTAGAAAACCATATAATAACTTCAGCTGTATGGTTTGTTTTGTTTTGTGTAGTTTTCTAAAACCTTGTTACTCAGAGCAAGTCCCAGAATTTATTTCAGAATTATTCTGAGTTAGGACAGGGGTCAGTGTTATGGGTTAATATAGCTTATATTATAGATAGCATAAAATTATAGATCAAATTGAAATGTGTGGGAGGGTCACACCAAACCCTTCCCCAAATAATAATTAAAAAAAAAAACAATTGGGAGAATCACTTACATTCTGCTTAAAGTCTGTTTTGAAAATGCAAGTGATCGTTCTGACACCAGCAAACCTGAACCCATCTAATCTGTTGACCAAAAAGAGTGTGCCTTGTGATTTCATTTTGTTTACACCAGGAGGTTTCCACATGCAGCATCTTTACTTTGAAGGTGTGAGCAATGACCTTGTGTGATTTGTTAAATAGCTGGAAAAACACACTGTGATAAGGCACGTTAACATTGTGTCATGTGGACACTGTTGCTTATAAATTGGGGGACAGAATTCATCAAAACCCTGTGTGCTAGGGACTTTGGCTGGTGCTAGGGAGAATTTTAGAAAAGGAAAAGCCCTCCTCCTATTTTTTAATAGAAAATGAAATCTTTTTCAATCAACATTCTTGAAGCGTGGCATTCCTTTCCAAAAGAACCCATTCAGCCCATCAGAGGGGCTCTGGGAGTTCCCTGCTGTCCCTGTGTGGGATTAGAGTGTTTCCATTTACAATTCATCAACTTGATTCAAATCAGAGCCAGACTGAATCTTAACTCTGTGAATGTTCTTCAGCATCTCTGACTAAATGGATCTGTTTTCCCCTGGAACAGAACCCGTGTGCTTTGCAGTTACACCTGCAGTCAAAAGACTCCTGTTGATAATGTTCGAATTCCAGAAAAATAGAGCTAAAAATCCCACCTAGATCAGCATTAGCAGCACTTGGCATTCATGGTGTTTTCAAATCAAAATGCTGCTGTTGGGACATGAAAAGTCCTATGCCTGGTGCCTTGTTAGTAAGAAAACCCAGCCCAAAACGTCAACATACATGCACATGTCAATGTCTCAAACTAACCTTGGATAGCTTCTCATTGTAGGCAGCAGAACCTCCTGGTGAAAAATATTTACTAACTACTTTCCCAGTCATATTATTTACTAGATCCATATTGAGCATGTTTGCCAGTAGAATAAAATTATTTTGGCTATACAGCATAATAATGAGCTATTCCACAAATTTTTTAAAGAAAAAGGTGAAAAAAAGCTACTTTTAATAAAAGAATCCAGATGCTGACTTCATGTATTCTGGGTAAAGAAGCCCCATGTAAATTCCACGTTCCTCGTTGATTCCCCTTAGTGAAATTACATCTAGTGTTTTGATCCAGTGCAGTTTTTAATACACTAACATCTTTTGGCTCGAGAGGCTCTTTATTCTTTCCAGACCAATAAATCTGTGACTGATGCACTAGGTTGGTTGTAGTGTTTTTGGCAGTACGGTAACTCATGTTGCCTATTGATGAGTTCTTTGGGTTTTTTAGTACCCTCTGACAAATTCTCCTCATTCAGTACATCTTCTAATAAAAGAAAGTGATGTCTTTTTTTGTTTTCATAAATTTTGAAGTGTGTTTTCAAATAAAACTAATTTAACTGTTTAGGTGCCAGTGAAGCAATAAGTATTATAGCACTATTAAGTTCCAGAGCTTTAAATACAGGTATGAGAAATGTGTGTTAACGGCCATGATTTAAATCAGTCAGCAGAGACCTTGTACTGTTCCTGTAGGCTCTGATTCTGCACACACACAGACTCTTGAAGGCAGAATTAGAAGCACACAGGTAAGGCCTCAGAACAGGATTTAGTGCCATGCCTGTTCCTGTTGGTGTCTACTCCAGCCCCAGTTTTCAGTTAAAATGTGTTCTCCTCTAAACTGGATAGTTATTTTATGGCAGTGGATAGAGTTGGATTTCACACTTTTTCAATGGGATGTCTTGAAATAAAGGTGACAAGGTCACCTAAAGAATGCTTAGAAAGAAACCTGCTCAGAAATGTTCAGGGGAATGTTTTTAGAGCTTTGCCTCTCCCAGGTTTTCCACATGCCGTGTCAGTGATGTGCATCTGTAGTGTAGGTCTTCCAGGTCAGATTCCATGGTGGTGAAAAACAGAGCTTTCCAGCAGTTGAGGAGTTTTTGGCTGTGTGTTTTCAATTGTGTATGCAGAGGCTAGAGTGTCAGGAGTGCAGTTAGGATCACATGGAACACTCCAGATTTTCTTCATCTGCAAGTGGCTGCTCACAGCAGCCTTATGGGATTGTGGCTTTTGGGACAGAGGAAGGATTCCAGGACACTTCTAAGTCTGCAAGGAAAGAGGAGGAAATCCCAGGGCTCCCTAGTGAAGTTTTGGAGGAAACAGGTGAAGTTCTGTTTCTGAAGGTGAACAGTCAGTGGTAGGTGAGATCTTTTAGAAGAGAAAAAAGTTGCTAAGCAAAGAGAGGCTTGGACTCTGTGGGAATTGAGTGCATTGCAGTTTGTAGAAGAGGGAAGGATTTTTTATTGCAGGTGTAGAGGATTGTGGAGCTGAAAACGAAAGGTTAGAAAGATTCAGTGTGTGTGTTACGATGTCCCTGAAGAGGAAATCACCAGTAATCTCACTCTCCTCATTCAGAAGCTTCTTATTCAAGAGTCAGAGCTTCCTGGCAAGCAGATTTTGGAGAAAAGGTGCTGACTTCTGAAGCTTGGGCTTTTAATAGGAGTCTAGAGGATTTAGGCTCTTCTCTTTTAATGGGAGCAACTTAAGCAGTAGCCTGGTGAGTGCTGCACCTTGATTTCAAGTGACATAATTTAATTTCATCCTCAAAAGGTATTTCTGTGCATATGAAGGAGAGAATATTGTCAGGAGCTTGTTTGGGACAAGCAGTGCAGTGCAGCCCAGAGGTACCAGAGAAGCTAATCTGTCAAGGCCAAGATGCCCTAAACCAAACCAGGGTTTTCTAATTAATCCTTTGTCACGAGAAAAATTGTGCTTGACTTTGATATGCATACTGATAATATCATAAAGTCTGGACTGCAGTGTTGGGTTTTGTGGGTCTTGCTTTTTCACCTTCCTTTTAAGAGGGCTCAGCAGTTTCTACACAGAAAAAGGAAATCAAGTGCTCCTATTGATAAGATCTCAGGACTCTAAGAGGAGGGGCCATCCATATTGGAAAATGGGGATTTTCAAAGTTCTTTTGTGTAGTAGAAGTTATATTGTGGCAGTAAATGCTGCAAGCTGCCAGGATGGCCAAATGCATGCGATGATTCAAGGATTATTCTGTATTCTGTACATCTTGCAGAGCATGATTTATAATGGGCAATAGTGTTTTTAAAAAGAGAGTTCATTTTTAAGTCTAATTTTTCTTGTTTCTGTAAAACTCAGATGCGTGCAGTGATTCTAAATGGACCAGCATTCCCCTGCAGCATGACCATTCTCCCTGCTCCCAACCTCCCATATTTCTGTTTTAATAGCCTGTAGAAATTGAACTGTTCTCCACTTCACACATCATTTACTTTATGTAGTGAATCACTCAAAGCAGTGAAACTGAAAAGTAATGAGCCATTCACATGACTTTTACTGAAATTAAGACTTCAATACTGTGCTGTAAGTTTCTTGTGATAGCCAGTTGAATGCTTTTCTGATCAGAACAATAATCTTAAGAGCAGAGTGTCCAGACAAGGGAAGGGAGCTGGGGAGGGGTCTGGAGCACCAGGAGCAGCTGAGGGAGCTCAGCCCAAAGAAGAAGAGGCTTGAGGGGACCTTCTTGCTCTCCATAACTCCCTGAGAGGAGGCCAGTGATCATGTAGTGAGATGGGGATCAGTCTCTTCTCCCAAGTAACAAGGGACAAGAAGAAATGGCCTCAAGGTGTGCCAGAGGAGGCTTAGATTGCATATTAGGACACTTCTATTCATTGCCAAGCACTGGAACAAGCTGCCCAGGGCAGTGGGGTCCCCACCTGTGGAGGGATTTGGAATCCATAGATGTGGCACATGGGGACATGGTTCAGTGCTGGAGTTGGCAGTGCTGGGTTAGTGGTTGGACTCGATGGTCTTAAAGGGCATTTCCAACCTAAACAATTGCATAACTGTAGGGTGTTCCAAGCTCCAGGGACACGTGCAGATGCTAAAGCAATGCATTACCCTTCTTCCCAGCAGGAAAGTGTGGCTGGCTTGCTGAAGAGCAGGAGAGAGTTCCCTCAGCAGCCTTTTGTTGATAAACTTAGAACGTTTTGGAGGAGCACGCTGGACTTTTGGCCTTAGACAGTTACAGGTTAGCAAATACATTTAAAGAAATTCATGAAGACTCCGATGAAAATAACTTGTGGTTCTTGCCTCTTCACACGAAAGCAGAGTCAGGGCAGACACATCTGTCACTAGAGATTGCTGGCTGATGAATGGGTGCATTTGGAAAGCTGTTGAGAGTCACAGTCTGTGACCAAGACCCATAGACTGCTGCTCAGGTGCAGAGATTTTACAGAGATGTATGCTGTGTGGTAATTCTTGTAGCCCTTAAAGGATAAATAAGTTTTTAAAAACAAATGTGTACATGTGTATATAGGAAAAGATGAAAATGGCTCCAGATTGATACAGAAGCTGACCCTACCACTAATGGAGTTCATGTGTTTTCTGCCCACTTCACTCATACACAGCCTGCTCTTGCTGCCTTGCAGAGTGGGCCTTCCTATCAATCAGAAATTTCCAACCCAGGGGATGGAACCTGAGATGGGAGATTGGCTTAGTAATGATGCAGTTGGAACTCTTTATTGCTCCACAGAGCCAGAATCTGAGAGAGCATTCATGTTACACTGCAGGCGTCAGGGCTTGCAGCTATGCTGGAAAAAGGGATGAAAGTTCACGTTTTCACTTGTCCATAGGCTTGAGTTTCAAGTAGTTTGTCCCCACAAGACACACCCTAGTTGAGAGAACTGCCAGTGTTCTACAATTTCAGACAAGGCTATGTGTATTGGTATGAGAGCAGGTCTGAGTATGTTGAGTGCCAGATACTGCTTTATTTTCAGAATAGTAAGGGAGTAATGAGTTACATGAATAATTAGTGTTTTCTTTCAGCTTTTTGCAAAAGGTAGGTTGACTTTTTAATTGCTTAGTGTTTTGTGTTCAGTTATTCCAAATTCATATTCCAGTGGGTCACGAAAGTAAAACAATCTTCTTTTCCTTTTGGAAGAGATGATTTGACTGCTTTTGGGTGCTAGAGATGTGTCCTAGTGACCAGAAGTCTGTTTCTCTGTGTGTTCTGACATCTGTGGCTGTAACTTGGAATTCTTCCTGCAGAAGTTGTAGTAATACTCCTGTAGTTGAATTAAAGGCGAACCTTCATAAAGTGGTTTAAGTCCTGGAACAAGGAGGTTTTTTCCTGCAGCATTGTAGGCTTTATTTGTTATTTGTCCCCACGGGTAGGCCTTCCAAACCCCAACTGTGTATTTGTGGAATTGTGAAGAGCGTTTTTTTTTCACAATTTAATCTTGCTCTGACATCAACTACAGCTCAGTCATAGGAAGAGGTGTAAATGTTCCCTGAAATTCCCAAAAATGTACAGTGGAAATAGTTTATCTCTTTCTTTGTGAAAATGAGGAGACCCCCTGCACATAGAAATGTGGGGAAGCAGTATTTTTCTAGTCATAAAGAGGATGGATCATTAAAATGATGTTTATTTCTTAAACACGGTCCTCTGGAATAAGTGAGCTATGAACCATGCTGTAGTGTTCAAACAAATGTAAACAAGTTTAGCATTTCTAATCTCAGTTAATTCAGCAGCGTATACTTAATATTTGAGTGTTTGCAGCATGTGGGCCTTTTGATAGGCACCAGAATGTTCCACATCGATAGGGAAGCCTGACCTTGTTGTTTCTCTTCAGAAGGTTTAAATTGGAATATCTGATATATGTTCCCATATTTAACATTTACTATTAAAATGGCCATTTAATGTTGATGCTTGTGGCCAAAGAGAAGGCTTTTTTGTTGGAATATATTTGGGAGAAAGGTAGCTTTTGTGTTACTAAATTGGAGCCTGTTCCTCAGGTGAGTGATACATGAAATACAGACACGTTTTGATAAATTCATCAAAGCAATTTCTTTAATGTCATAGGTAAACAGAAACAAATGCGTAAAAGCCAAATCTTAAATGTTTATTGTAGCCTTCCAATTTTGGTAAAGCAGCTTTAATTTACTGGATAGAGTGCAGGCCTCTGAGAATTTGGAGTGGAGCTGACATACTGATATGGTGTAAAAGAGAACAGGAGGTGGGTCCTGACATCGCTCTTCCAGGAGATGTGAGCACCACCTGCAGTGGGAAGCACTGGCATGGAGGAGGTGCAATAAGTATCTCTGTGTGCTGGAATGAAAAAAATCCCCAGGGTGATTTTGTGCTTGCTGGATATGGTAATTAATGAAGAGTTCCAGGTTATTTTTCAGTGTTTCTTTAAGCTCTCATATGCAGGAAGTAAAGATGCGAAATGTTGTGTTTTCTCCTGTTACAGTAACTTAGATCCTGTGTGGGATTATGCAGGCACTTTGTGTAGATCTGTTGACCTCTGCTGAGCTCCTTGTTAAGAATGGCAACAATTTGTTTTAGGATCAGGGCTGTGTTTGCAAAGGTAATGCAAAGAATGAAATGGTATGAGACTTACAGAAATTAGAGTGAGATATGCATGTAATGGCCAGCAGTCAGTCCTTTTATAATCTGAGTCAAACTGAGTGAGTTCTTTGAAATAATCGGCAGTTGGCTGATGGCTGAACCCCTTTTTACTTCTAGGGAGTCCTGGTGTCTTTTGATACTGTTCAGTTATTAGAGGAATCGTTCGTGCAGCATCAGCCTTCACGGTCTTCCACATATTCACGTGTATTCCAGCTTTGTGGTGTAAACGCTCTCTGTTGCAAATTTAAGAGCCCTGGATCTGTGTTGTTTAGCAGAATGGATTGCAACCCCCCCCCCGGCTAGTTCAGGTTAAGATAAGGTTGAGGGTGAGAAATCTGGTCTCGGTATTTATTAAAAATGAGACTGAAATGCATTTTAAATAAATGCATCACCTCAACAGTATAAACACGGGTATACGAACACAGACCTACGTCAGAGAAACCCAAATTCGTTCTGTCTCCACGTGGAGATGGTGCAGTGCTTGATTCAGTAGGGTAAGGTATTGACGTTGATACCTTTTTGAAATGACTCTGCACATTTCTCCTTGTGGCTGTTTAGCCATGTGCCACAGAAGGATCCGTGAACAGAGGATGTGTTTGTCAGCTCAGCAGGCAGGAATTTCGTGGGCTTATGTGAGAGACCTGCCACTGGTACCTTTTAAAATGTTAGGCTGAGGTCTTTTGGTTTTCCTGCACAAACACAGACCAGATAAACAGCAACTGAGGAAGGAGGGAAAAAAATAATATCAAGGGACAGCTGTACTTCAGCATCAGTGTTGAGAGACAGGGACTGGTCCATGGGAATCTTAACTGGAGGCTGCCTGCAGCCACGCAGGGATTCACCAACAGTTTGTCCTCTGTCCCTCAGCCCTGCTGGTCACTGTCACACAGGCTCCCCTCATCTGAAGTGGTGGCAGCAAGACCTCATCCCTGCTCCCTCCTTAAAATAACTGGCTTAACATTTTAAAGGAGTATTTTCATGGGAAGTCATTGAGGAGCTGGGAGAGCACAAAGACGTTGTCAGTGAGACTAAAGAATTGCTTCAGCAGGAAGCTGTGGTGGGTGCTTTTTTAAAGAAAAAGGTGTAAGAAAAAGGAAACTATCTTAGTCAAAATCACCTTTGCTAAATACTGGAGAGCTTAGTGACAGGTATGAATTATGATTAAAGTAGATACTATTGAAATTAATTCCAGCTTTTGTAATACAGAAATAGCTTCAGAGGAAGCTTAGCTGTAGAAAGCCTTGGATTTAATTGCTAGTCATTATTTGAGGACCTGTGATTTATGTGGAGTAATGCACTCAGGGAAAGTATCTAAACAATCCAATGTGGTGTAAGTTTTACTTGTTTTGAATCGTGTGCAGAAATTTGGTGTAAAAAAATGTATTCCCCAAACATCTATCATGTATGTAGAGATGGCATGGGCTAAAAGCAGTGACAAAAGATTCCCAGGGTCCTGAAAGACCAGAATGTGCTTAATTTAAAGAGTATTTCCCATCAGGTCCCAAGAGATCATTTGCATTCTCCAAATTAAATGCAAGCTTATATTTATAGAATAAAATTAAATACAAACTTGGATATAATTTGTCACAGGCTAAAGCAAAAATGAAGATAAATCAGTCTGTCCTGGTACAATGAACTCAGAGCTCTTTTTCCTTTAAATGATTCACTGCAAACTGTACATGCAGTTTACTTGAGGGAGACTTAAGTACTTACAGTAGCTCCATAGGAGATGCTTGTATACACACGGGTTTGATAAATGGGCATGAATTAACAAACATTCATCCCAAAGTATCTGTTCTTCAGAAGACTTACCCGTGAGACTGAGACCATAATGTGACTGAAGTTCAAACATTCAAGGGATTCCCAGAAAAACAAACACTGCTTCCTCTTCCAAATATTCTCATCACAGCGTTGTTTTCCAACTCTCTGTTGTGTTCCAACACAGCAGATGTTCAACAAAAGGTCTGAAAGTGTTATTCTTCACTAGTGATACTGTGCAAACAGCAAGGTTTGTTTGCAAGATCTTGTCTTAAACCACTTAATTGGCTACAAATCCACGTGTGCATGTGTCTGATAGCCAGGATTTTTGGTGAAAATTCAGCCTTTCAGAAAGACTTTTGTAGAGTCTTGATTGAACCAAGTCAATTACTTTTCTAGCATCTAGCTGAGTTTCACATTTGACCTACATGAGTTTTTCTAAGAGGCTTTGGACTCATAAAATCTTCATGTCTCTAATAAAAGACAAGCCAGGAGCCTCATTAATATTATTGCCATGGCCACAAGGCAGATTCTCAGGCAAAGCTCACATCCAGCAGCCCGTGCTTACTTTGGAGCCAGCATTCTTTCCTGAAGTGCTCAATGTGATCATGAAAGGCAGGATACACCAAGGAGGCTGGTAGGATCTGCAGTCTGTGGTCTCGAGGAATTTCCTAAATCAATGCAGTGGGTATGAAAATTCATCATAGATGTCAAAACTTATCTTAAAAATGCATTTTCGTTTAAATTGTGACAGTTTAATCTAAAAATATGTTCAGTGACGTTTTCCTCAGTGTTTTGAAAATACACTTTTTTTTCCCCCCAGGTAAAATTGAGGTAATAATTTTTAAAAGCACAAGAATTAATGCCATTTTAATGCCTGTAATTTTATCCCAGTTACTGTGCATTATTATTATTATTATGAAACATACACACTTTGGTGCGTGGAGGTGAGCGAAATACTTGCTTTTTAACACTTGTGGGATAAGGGCCTCAATTCTGAATATTGTCAGCTTTTGATTATTCCAGGTGGTAAGAGGCAAGGTTTATAACCCAGATAGGACAGATTATTCAAAACACACGTCGCTGAGGTTGTGAGAACATCCACGGAGGATGTCATGGAGAGAGGAGAGCTCAGGGACACTTGACTGCAGTTGGGAGATCCCTCAGCTTGTACTGACCTGATCAAGTCAGTCTGGCAGCACGGCCACAAAAGAAGTGCAGCTCTATTGCTTCCAGACACCAACTGTCTCGTGCTGAGTGAACTTGGGTGTCATTCTGCTTCTGGCACGAGGAAGCTGCAACCTTGAGAAGCCACAAAAGGATGATTGAAGGCCATTTTTTTTTCTTCTGTAGAAGCTTAAAGGCTTTATGGAGGTACCTCATCATCAGCTGCAGGATGAAATAGAAGTTAGTTCTTTGCAACAGTTGAATGTGATTTGCCAGCCCATCAGTTTCCTAATTAGTCTTTTGCAGAACTTCAAAATAATTTAAAGCCATGATTTAAAGTTCTGCAAGTATCAGTTGATTGAAATGAGCATTTTAAGTCATTTGTGTCAAGTATCTGTTCAGACTAGGGCATGCAGCCACTTGAGCAACAGCATTTGGTTTGCAGGGTGCCCTGATTCCCAGAGAGTGGGTGAAATTCTCCTTTCCAGGCAGCCTGCAGAGCTGGATGCACACGGGCGGGGTGGAATGGGAATGTGCATTCCCTTGGTGGAGGAAGTGTGGAGCTGCAGCTCCCAGCATGTTCTGGCAGCTGGAGTCAGCAGCACAGACTGCTGTGCAGGGCCATCCTTGCTTCTTTCATCAAGAACAGTTTTAAATCGTGAGTTTCAGGTACTGTTTTGGGAGAAATACCTGAATTCTTTCAACTTTATGACTGTGCTGACAAGAGTTTTGTTTTGTTTTGTTTAGGCCTTTGCTTTTTGCAGTGGAGGTTTGCCAAGGTGAAGTTCTGCATGCAAGGATTAAGTTTAGTGCTGTCTTCTCTATTTTACCTCCTCATAAGAAAATCTGCTCTGGTCTGACAGTTGTTACTGTCCTGTGTTTCTATCCTCTTCTCCCCTCTCTGCTTCCATATCTGTGTGAATCTCCTGCATTGTTTTTCCTATTATTTCTGTCCTGTCCCAGCTCCAGCTCAGCCTGTCCAGCATCAGGCCACAGTGCTGTGTTGAGGACAGATGGTTCTGTTCATGGTGTTGGTACCCAGACACTGTCATGGGCTCCAGCTTTGCTACTGCAGACCTTGGAGAGGAGCAGAAACTCCATGTCTTCAAGCCTTTGTGTCAGGCTGGGTGCAGATGTGGTAATTGTGTGCTCTTCAGTGTTGGCAAGGTTCTCCTTTATTGCCATGGAGCCTGGGAATGATGCAGAAATGGTTAGATACTGGAAAATAAACGTGTGGCACAAACCCCATATCTTCCCACCCCATATATACACAGCAGTTCTTCTGAAACTTAGGGTCAAGCAAACATGAATGCTCAAAATCAGCTGAAATAATTGTGGAATTAGTGTCTTCAGTTGATGCACGTCCCATCGTTTCTGTTTAAGATGTGATTTGGTGCAGAGTCTTTGCCATGTCCTGTGAACTTGGTGCAGGCTTTCAGCTTCCTTTCAAGCACCTGCCAGCAGAGCCCCGTGTCCTGGTGACATTCGTGCCCACAAAATGAACAGCAGTTCATTGTACTGGCTTTCAAGTAAATGCTGGGTCTCAGCAGTGCCACTAAATGGTACTGCAGGGTCCTGTGCCTGGTGTCACGTTGTCCACGGGATAATGTGACAGTGTTCAGTGAGGAGCCCGAGATGAGCAGGGTGTCACAATGGGAGGGATCACGTAAGTGCTGATGGCATGAGCTCACTGTGTGACACGGGGCCGTGGCCCACAAAGACATTCTTTCACACAGAGCACCTGCAGTATTTCCTAAACTGTGCATTCTGGCAGTGCCCTGCACCGGCCAAAAACCCGACATGAAATCCAAGGCCCAGTGCACAGTGAGGGAAGGCACGATGAGCTCAGGAGCTGGGAGTTGTGCCTTCAGCACCGAGGTGTGCAGCTGAGCAGGGAGGGTCATGGCCAGGGCTGGCCCCGTTGGAAGGAGGGGGCTGCTGAACCGGGTGTCCCCCGGTGTCCCCACAAAAACCTCCTTGTTTCACACCAGCCACTGGAGTGTGTGGCCAAAGGCCAGCCCCTCGTCTGGTGCAGATCAGCCTTGCACCCCAGAGATCAGTGCTGCCACTGGGATCCACACCCAGGCTCTCAAGCCACGTTCACATTTTGTCTTGTGGTTAGACAGAAAATACCTTTCTATGAATCATCATCTTGTCATCTTTGCCAAGGCTGCAGCGGAATTAATTGTGTATTAGCAATGTAATTAGCTTAATTAGAGGATTGGTTCTGTTTATGTTATACTTCAGAAACAGTTCAGATGAAAAATATTTTTAGACCTGGCATGCTTCCAGTACGTTTTATTTAGCTTGCTCAGCTTTCAGAATGTCCCCTTTTTCCATCTAAGAACTACTATTTTTCTGTCTTTAAACCTTTTATTTACAACCTGCCTTAAGTGTTAAATTGGGATCTTTATTACTACTAATGTTGATCTTCCATTGTAAACCCTTAGGATACCCAAGTTGCATTTTTAACCCTTTTTCAAGCTATCAACATGCAGCTCTCTAGACACTTGTGAATGAAACAGTTTTATTAAGTAACTTATAAGAACTGTTGTAGAACCCTTTAGGTCATTTGTTAAAGATTTGCTGTGCTTGTCATTGATGATGGGAAAGAGTGATATGATGCTGAGAAGTGCTGGAGGAGGAAATTAAAAGTTTATTGTTATGTGGATCTGTTAGAAATGGGTCATGTGGAGGTCTAAGATCTACCTGAAGGGAAGCACTCTGGCCAAGGTGATTTTTGTTTTAATATAATGAATGCTTCATTTTTTCTCCCTGTTAAGGAGAAAAACTCTGTTAACTATATTATTCTATATTCTCTATAGAAGAGAAAGACTCTATTTACACAATACTGAGACTGCCCAGATAAAACCTGGTAAAGATAAGAAATAAAAAGAGTAACAGGTTCCTAGAACATTAATTTGGCAATATTTCACAGCATCTGAAATGTGTTTTATCAGCTTTATGACGTGAGCAGGAATGTATCATGCTCTGCTTCAGATATTCAGCATTCCTGTTGCTTACCTGGAGCTGGGTGGAGCTACATAGCCCTAATCTCAGTGCTATTTAAATATTCTTCTCTGGCATAATCACACTGGGATTAATTATGAAATGTGAAGTTTTTTAACATGGGCCTAAGGGAATTAAGTGCCTCATTTCATTAGTCAACTTTTAAATAATTCCAGCAGAAATGCCTAGATAATTCTCTTTCCCTAAATTCTCTCGAAAACTATGGATTCAGTTGCAGATAGCAGCTCTTCAAAGGGTTTGCAGCTCCTTTTGCTTGACACTCACTTTACACACAAGGCCTCTGAGTTTGTTCTAATCAAAACATCCAGTTTGATAGCAGGAAATGAAACACCTTTTCTATTGTATGCGTTTGTACAGCTTCAAACGAGAGAAAAATATGCCTGGGAATGAATAAGTGGTGGCAGGGAGAGTGGAATGATAGGGTCAGGATGAAGTAGGTAATGACTCTCATTGCTACACTGATAAGGCAAGATAAATGAAGGAAAAAGCTAATTTCTAGACTGAAATCAATGAAGTTAGAGAAGGGTTGGATTTTCTATGCTTCATTAAGCGAGGGGAAGAAAGCAAGATGCAGGGTAAGTGGTGCAATTAAAATGAAAATTTATCAAATGCTCTAAGAAGTTGCTGTATCCCCCATCCAGCGTTGGCAGGTAACTTCTGTTCACAGTTTGCAGCAGCCATGTCAGTTATTACCCAGTTTGTGTCAGAGCAGTGGATGTCAGTCCCCAGTGCTCCTTGTGCTCCTCAGCCTGGTCCTGGTACCTCAGTGGACACCACAGGAGCAGAGAGGCCGATGCTGGCAGCACGGGATTCCTTTTTCCAGCTCCTCCTCCCCTGGCCCAGGGATTGCCATTGACACCTCCAGCTTCATTTCCTGAGGAGATGGGTTCTGTTTTCCTCCCACCAAACTCGTCACAGGGAGTTTTGTGAATCGGGCACTGTTACCAGAAAGAGATGATCCAGTGTGCAGCTGGTTGAGGGAATTCCCCCCAGGAGTCCCTTCCAATGGATGTGCATTTGTTTTGTTGTTGGGTTCTTCCTCCCAGTGCTTGTAAGCAGGTCAGCCACTGAGGGAGGGAGGGCCTTTTCCTCTTCATGGGTTTTTTGGGGTTAAAGACCCCCTGGAATTGGAGGAACCATCTGGTCTGAGGAGTTCCCCAGCAAGTGTCAGTAGGTAATGTCAGGATGCCCACTGGGCAGTTCTAAAAATCTGTAGCTGGGAGAGATGATTAATTGCAGTTGCCTCCTGTTTCTCAGATACCTTTTGATGGAAAATTAAAGCCAGCAAACATTGCCAGGTCTCTTACACCAGAATGATGATTGTTTTCCAAAATGATGGTTTACCATTTTTCATGGAGGACCAAGGAGGAAGTGAGCGTTCTTTGCCAAAAAAATTATATTTTGTGAAACAATTTACTCACTAGGTTGCTTTTCTGGTTTCGTAATAAAATTCCAAAACCTTGGAAAGCCTTAAAGTAATTGAATATAGCTTGTAAAGGGGAAGGAAAAGGGTGGAGTACTTGAAATAAATATGGTGAACATTATCTGCATCCTAATGGATTAGTCCAGCTATTCCAGTAGTGATTAGAAAAGATTATATATTTGTTTGGACCCATTCATGGATTAACCTGGCCAGCTGAGGTTGATCAAATTAGACATTGTTCTTCTGATTGGTCCTTCCTACATCCATAACAGATGGACAATATTCTCCTTAATTAGAACATAACCTTTTAGTTACCATTTCGAAATATCAGCTGAGCTTCCTCTACCAAGAAACCGTGGAAATTATAGAAGATGTGCTTTTGAAAAATATTAGTGAAATCTTTATGTACTTTCATGAGACTTGAAGTTCTTTTGGGAAACGATTCTCCCAAAATGATGATTCTTTCCCTGAGATGATTCTTTTTCTCTTGAGGGTGCTTAGAAGTTATGCTGGCTCCCTAATTTAGTCTGGTTCTCCAGTGTGGAAAACACACCAGTTCATGAAATTTTACTATTTCAGTTGGGAGTGCTTGTAAATCCCAATACTTTAGAGCATCTTCTCTAGCCTTTTGGGTAATAAGACTTGTGTTTTTGGACTGGTTAAGCCCTTTTCTCAGGGGCTGTGCTCGAGTGCCCTCTTCTTCTTTCCCTGGATCATGTCGTTCTGTGTAGGCCTCCTGTGCCAGATTCTTGGCTTGGTGTGCCCCTGAGTTTCCCTGACTTCTTCCTTGTCTTCCCTGTGGTGTTCAGGCCCTTGTTGCTGTTCCTGGTTTCATCATTGCTGCAGCCCTTGGCCTCCAAGATGATGCCCTCAGTGGGTAAAATTCCTGGAAATGTCCATCATGTTGTGTCAGGAGATGGGGAAGTGAACAGAGCAATGTTTTGAAGTGTGCTTGTTTCTTTGCAAAGTGTTGTGACCCTAAAGGTGGAAACATTTGGTAGCTTGTGTTGAGGTACTGTCTGCTTGCAGTTTTGCAAAGGTAATTTCCCTAATGGGATTTTCATCAGAGCCTAAAAAGAAATTAAAAAAAATTCCTTCATTTCCGTGCCTATTCAACAGCGAGTAACTCCCAGTAGTACCAGCAAACAGTGTGTGCATACAGGGCACAGTTTTCATTTTCATGACAGTGAATTGACATCCTGGGACCAATTCTTTAAGTCATAACTCTGCCTTTACTCAGTCGTCATTCACAAGAGCTTGACTAATTTCAGTTGGGAATGAATGACTGGCTGTGCATTAAGTAAAAACTGGCTGAGCTCTGCTGGGATTAAACCTCTGGGATTAGCAGAAGCTTGTAAATGGTGGTTGTGTCTCATTAACTTGGTAATTTTTAAGCTTTTCTCACTCCTGGGAATTCTCTAGTGCAGGTGTAGGCTTTTGAATAGTGAACTTGAAGGCATCTGGTAAAAGACTTTTTCTTATTTAAACTTTTGGACTCCTGGAATGGGTTGATCAGTTCTCCTCTCTTGCCCTCTTTCCCGTGTTCTGTGGATCCATAGAAACTCCTCCTGTAGACAGATATGACTGAGGGATTTCCATTTGTGCTGTTCTCAGGGTAGAAATCACATCACATTCTTGGAACATGTTTCCTGTGCGGGAGAGAGCCCTCCTGTGTCAGATTTTCTACACGAGAGCAGGGCACAGGATGGGACCAACAGCTGAATACAGTGTCTGTTGCTGGTATAATCTGTCAGCTGCATCATTAGGGCCATTCAAAGGTCTTGTACCATTTCTGGTCAGGATTTGTTATTCTGGGGGCTGTGCTGTGGCTCATGGGTCTCCTGTGTTGTGTGGAGTTTGTGTGTGCTTTACCCCTTCTCCATGGGTGTAAACCCTGTGTTGGTGCTTGTTCTGTCTGCAATTAACTCATTGTGTTTAGGCTAAATAAGCCAGGTTTGTTTCACTCAAGCAGGGGTGTATTTCTTATATTCAGGAGAGATATTCTAGAGTTACAACTTCAGATTCCCTAGTTTGTCACGTGGATGGTCAGTGCTTTAACCCTCTCAGGTGGCACAATGGAAGCCAGCTATTTCCACAAAGGAATTTCAACTTGCATGTATACATGTGAATTTTTCTGGCAGCTGTCACACAGGCTTAGTGACTTTTAGGTCATCTTATAACAATCAGTTTTTAACTGTTGGGCTTTTTTTTTTTTTCTAATTTGTGCAGAGAGATGCTTATTGAGAATGTCTTAGATGATGCTTATTTGCAGGTGCAATTTGTGAAGTGTAATGGACCCTGCCTGGGGCTGGTCCTTAGGATCACTGCTTGAGAGGGGCTTGGAGCAGCTGCTGTGGGAGTTCCCAGCTCAGGCAGCCCAGGCACACAGCCTGCATCCAGGAGTGGGTGCACTCAGTGCATCCAGGCAGCTGCCCCTCACTGCTGCCCTGGCATTTGTGCTGCTTGGATGGCAGGCTCCTGTAGAAGGAAGTCACTTCCAGAAATAGGAATGTGTAAGAGAAGTGATAAATTGTCTTAAGGTTTTTGTAAAATTAGTTTTCAATGAACAAAGTGGCGTTTGAATCAACACGTGAAAGGGTTTTTTTCTGCTGAAGATGTTTATGAACATGTGTTTGCAAAGCCAAAATAACTTCTGCTGAGTGTTTTGAGCTTTGTCATTGAGGAGGCAGAAGTGTTAGTGAGAAATTGGGATAACCAAACAAAAGCCAACACCAGCCACTCAGTTTTCTGAGGAGGAAAAAAGTAACTGGGATTTTAAAGCTGGCTCAGTTTCACTTGGGACTGGGGAGAAAGGAGCTGAACCTTTTGCTGCTTCCTGGTTTATCAACTAAGGTGAAGTACAAGATCTGGGTAGAGAATTTTTCATTCTCTGTTTTCCTTCCTCCTTGCATCTCAAGTGCTGAAGAGGAAATTAAATCCTGAGATTGAAGTAATAACTGAACAACAGTGGATTTGTACAGGAGAAACTATATGACCACAGGGAAAAGAACCTTAATTGAAGCAATGCTGTTTCTAGATTTCACTGTGATACCTATGATGAATCTTTCATTTTTCACATTTTGTTTTACTCTGTTGTTCTTTTGTGGCAGCAGGTTAATTGCTAGCCTGTCAGTAGAAAAAAATCTCACCTGTCAGGAAGCTGGTGGTCGGGGAATAAGGCTGCAGAAGAAATAAAGGAAAGCTCAGAGTACAGTTTCATGTCTATACAGTAGCAGATTCCAGTTAAATTACAGAATTTTTGGAAGCATTTAAGGAGAAATGGAGCTCAGGTTTTATATCTTAAGTCTGTGCTGTTCAGTCCAAACCATGGTGGTATTCACAAACACATTCATGTGTATGCATGTGGGTACTCCTTTGGGCTCAGGAAGGCTAACTATAAATAAATCTAGATTGCCTAATTTCTGAAGCAATTCTTAATGGCCTCATTTCTTAATTGCTTGATGAAGATTGCTTTTTAATGTTACAGTTTGGGGCTGTTATAATACAGGTGTTTATAGTAAGCAAACATTGTGAACTCAAAAGTTGTTTATTAACTTAGTGCATCAGACAATCAGCATTGAGTGTGAGGGATTTTGCTCCATAGCACAGAGAGACCTGAGCTGAGAGATGAAAAAGATGCATTTTACCCCAGTTTTAAAGAAATGCAAACCCTGGTGACCTCAAGGTATAACTTGTGTATCAAAGGGAATAGAGAGAGATAATGGGAATGTGGAGGTAACTCAGTGATGTGGGAACAGCTCTGCAGGCTTTGCTTTCTGCCAGCACAGATAACAGACACCTCATAAAATGCTCACTTGTGTTCACTGTGGCCAGATCAGAATTTCACACTTGCCCTCAAAAAACATCTTTCCTTATGTGGTGTTGGAGTCAGATTTCCAGTCAATCAAGTGCAGATGTGGCCATCCTGCTGGGAATCCCTGGGAATGCTCCCTGAGTGCTATCTGCTGCTTTTGGTAGAGTTGCTTGGCTCTGGATAAAGGGAAAGGATCTCTGGCCTTATTCCTGTCTCAGATTCTGTCTCTTTGAAGAGACAAACAGTTCTAATCAGTTAATTTTAGGTGATAGTTTATTCCATGGTGATGCTTGCTCCTCTTTTCTTTTTAGAATGTTTTCTGTATAATGGTTCGTATTTTGCTACCATTTCTGTATTCTTGAAAAAAACCTTTTTTCAGCAAAGCAAGAAAAAATGGTTAGTGTATCAGTTTGTTTGTCATCAAAAGGTGAGTTTAGTTTTGTAGGTTTTGAATGAAGATTTTAAATGAAAGATTTTAAAAGAAAGAAGGAAAAATTTTAAAGGCATTACTGTATTTTCCCCCAAAGCCAGTTATACTTTCTTATCAGTTCCTGAGAATTCTGATAATATTTGGACTCTGGGGCTCCAAGTTAGCACTTCTCTATTCCTGTGTTAGCAAACAAATGTCCCGTTGCTGGAATCCTGAATATTTTGGGAAATGTCATTTATTACAAACGTCTAGGCACAAATGTTGCACAGCAGTGGCTTTAGAGAAGTCAGATGCTTTTTGGGAGATTCAGCCCTTGTGCTCAGCAGAGCAGCACTAATGCAGAGTGTGCTGTTCTCATCCACACAGCAGAACAACCTGCAGCTCCAGGCTGCAGCTCCAGGCACGTGTGTGCAGCTCAAGCTGCAATACATCAGTGCCTCTCAGCAGCTCAAGGAATGCCTGCTAGGAATAAGGGATGTGGGGGGAAATCTGGACAAATCTGTAACTCTTGAATTGAGACTTAAAAGAGGAGGAGGAAGTGTCTGGAAGTGTTATACTCCAGCCTCTGATTTCAGTGATCTCTGAACTGGATGCTTCAAAGAAGTTGAAGCTTAGTTTACTGGTGTGTGGGATGGTGTGGTGGGTTTTCTGTTGGTGGTGGTTTGTGTTCTTCTTTTGTTCTTTTTTTTTTTTTTAATATGGAAATCTGTATTCTTCAGCTGGTCTGTCCTCAGAGAAAGGAGTGTTACCCACTGACCTGACAGGAAAGGTTTAGGCTGATACCCCAGGAAAGCCTCTCTGCAAAGTGGCTCTTGACAGAAGGGAGACAATCTCCTGGTGGGAAGCAGCTAGAAAGACACACAGAAAGGCTGTCTTGGACACCCTACTTGCCCCTGTCACTGGTACATTCACAGTTAAATGTCCTTGATCTTCCTGAAAACAGTTCTAATTGGTCAGTAGTTAAGATTATGAAATTACTGTGCAGTGTGTAAAATATGTAAGCTGATGGCTGGATTAAGCCAGAGTAATAATTTGTATTGTTGAATAAGATTTTTCTCATGTATAAATTCCATGTAGGATTAATAATCTAATAATTCATTAAAATACTGCAGAATTACCTGCAGTTGTTTTCTCCAAGCCACCAAGGCCAGTGCAGTTTTCAATGACTTTTGTTCACACGTCCATTCCAGAATTTCTGAGAAGTCTCTCCTCGCTGTTGGAGGTGCATGGGGCAGCAAAAGCAGCTGTGAGGTGCTCAGGTGTTTGGGCAGGGCAGGGTGCTGTGCTGCTCTGTGCTTGCAGCAGTGTCCCTGAGCAGCAGCAATGCCAGCTCTTCTCTGGGAATGCCCTCCCGGCCCCCCAAGGCTTGCCTGGCACTGTTCTGGGGCAGCCAGGCTGCACAGACACTCTGGCTGTGGTGAGAGGTGTGCCAGTCTGGCAGTGGCAGCTCCCTCCTCTCTCTGCCACAACCTGGGAAGCCTTTCTTACTCGCTGTATTTACTACTCGCTGTAGAGCTTTGTCATGCTGGTGTTCAGCTGGCAGCTGGATTTGGGTTTTATGTGCAACACTAAGTTGTAGAAAAATAATTTTTCTTTCAGAGGTGGCTGTAAAATGGACAGGATTTCATGCCTTTATGTCTTTGTCTTCACTGTAACTGTGCTGCCCTTCCCTCCTACATTTTACTACATAAGTGGGACTGAAATAGGCAGTGCATCTTTAAGATTTTTAGGAAGAACCAGTACTTTTGTCTTTGTTCAGTTGCAGATCTATTAAATTTTGTTCATTGATGGTAAAAATAATATAATGTTGATATAAATGAAATTTTACTGTTTGCTAGCGTCTTGAAAATGTTTATTTCAATCTTTTTGCATGATATAGTTATTTTATGTGCTAATCTGTATATTCCAAAGTGCATACTAAAGTAAATGCATGTTTAAAAGATACCATGTTAAATTACATTTATATTTATTTACAAGTTCCATATAAAAGCTTTAATTCCCAGTAAGTGCATTTCAGCCTATTTGCAGCTGTACAGCTCAGTTGGGTAAGCAGTATGAATTTACTTTTTACTGTATGTGTAACTTTGATGTTGTTCAGTAGCTGAACACAAAGAATATGAAATGACAAAATTCTGTTAGGAAAAGGCTTATGGAGGTCCTCTGGCTGTAGGAAGAATCATCTGGAGATAGGGATTAGCAGAATTAAGAAAGCTGTTCCAAAATTTGACTGCAACAGAGGTAAGTGTGTGGTGTAAGGAGATGGGGAATCAGAGTGGGAAAGAGCATGATGGATGGTCTGCAGAAGTGGAGGGGATTATTTCATAGAGGCTGAGGGAGGCAAACCCATGGAGGATACTGAAGATGTGAGAGGGATGATATATTGCAATTTACTTTTGTCATTAATCTGGGGATGAAGTGATTGATTGAGGATACCCCTGAAACCAACCATGCAGTAGTGGGGGACCAATTTCAATACTCTGTGTTGGAGGAGGACGTTCCTCTCGGAGCTGCCCTGCTGCAAGGAAAGGAATGGTTTTTGTAGCAAGGAAATCAGCCTCTGATTAATTTTTAACTTTGTGCTGTCAGGTTAGTTGAAATGGAAAGCAAGTCCCACATGCCTAAGAACTCTGGGCTGAGATGTCTGCCGGCATCTCAGGAAATGGAAAGTTTTTGCAAGTTGTGTTTGTCACTTACATGCAAACTTCTAAGATCTCGATGGCAACCTTGCCCAGAGGTTTTAATAAGCAGTATTTCCAGAGATGCTGTGCTTTTCAGAGCCTAGGGCACTTGGAGAGTTTTGCTATATGAACTTTTGCACAAATGCGTGTAGCTAAAACAACCCACTGCTTATCCATGTGATATGGACAGATTTTGTAGATGCCACTGCTGTATTTGATTGAGATGCCAGTATGACTTTGTACCTTTATTGCTTCAGTTAGCTGAAGAGTAGGTCTGCTTTGTGGAGACTTGCATTTAAGTGTGCAGGTCGTCTCAGACTCACAGTGGAGTTTTACAGGTGAAGTCCAACGCAGATTACACAGAGACAGGAAAGCATAATGACCAACATTCTTGGGGTCCCCTCTTGATTACTGGAACAATGTGAACATTGTTTAAATATCTGGCTGTGATTAAGAATGGAAATTAAAATCTTAGTTTAGGCATAGTAGCTACTTAAGCACCTCACAGCCTCTCGCTGCAAATAGGAACAGCACCCTTTGAGAAAAGGAGCAGAAAGGCAACTGAATCCATATGCTTAAACACAAAGTTCAGGAGGTTATTTGAGCAAAAGAAATAGCTGTCAGAAACTGGAAATCCAACACCAGTGAATCCTAGAGACAGGGGCACAGACCAAAGTGGGCACTGTGAGAAGGAAACTGAAGAGCCTGAAATGGAATTTGAAGAGCAAAGAGTCAAAGACATAAAAACAAACAACAAGAAATTCTTGTGATATATTAAAGACTGGAAGGACTGTGAGAGATCGGGCAGGTCCCCTGGGCACTTTGCCCTGTACCCTGGAGCTGTCAACTGCAGGGCTTCATCAGCTTTGTGTGAGGCAGCTGAGGGGAGCTTTCAGACCTGGGGCTGCATCCATCTCTGCCTCGTGTCCCAAAAGTCCGTGCCACGCCATCCCAGCTAGCCACCAGATCCAGAAATAATTTCTAAGTACTCCCTGGATATTTCTGTGATATTTAGGCAGCTTTCAGTGAAATCAAATGTCACATTTTGAGGAGCAGTGGGCGTACATTTTTGCATCCCTCAAGGGCCCCCATAATACCAGGCATAAGAAGATGAAGATGGATGTTTGTCTTGGCCAGTGGGACAGAGTGCTTGGCTTTTGTTCTCTGTCTGTGTGCTCAGGATTGGGAAACAAATGCTCAGGTATTGTAGAGAAATTTATAATGTTCCTGAACCTGCTTGAAGAATCAGCACTGCCTAAAGTATATTAAACAACTTCAGATTTCATCAGGCTTGTAAATACTGATTGGTTCTGTCCTGTTCAGAGTCAGGTTAAGGACTCCTATGAAGTTCTCCTTTGCTGAGTGCTCTGCTCCCTTATTATGTTGAAATTCCCCAAGTGACAGATCTCCAACACCTTGTCTCTGAAGAAGAGGTTGAAAACCAGTCCTCAAGGTCATACCCTCTAAATTTGGAAACCCCTTCACCTGATGGCACTTTTATTGTAATGGTTTGTGTCTCTTGCTCTGTGTGTGTTTGCTAAATTACTGTTTGGTGTGTTGTCTCTAGCTGTGCCTCACTAAATTACAGTGCAGGCTTTCTGGCATCAGTGAGTTTTCATTTAAGGGGTGCTTTGACAGTGTCTTGAACTGGAAGCTCTTGGTTCCTACAGAGCTTCCCTCCATCAGGATGGGGCAAAAAATGTGTTAGGGCGTGGTATTTCCACAAGATGGGAGAATTTTTGGTCAGAAAATTGGTTCAGAGCTGTGCCAGGTGATGTCTAGTCTGGGCATTAGGAAGCATTTCTTTAGCAAAGAGGGTGTCCAGAGCCTGGAATGGGCTTTCTGGAGGGTGCTCAGTGGCCCAAGGCTCAGTGATTTAAGAGGTGTTTGGACAATGCCCTTATCAAGATGGTTTAACCTGATCAGCCCTAAATTGCTCAGGCAGCTGGACTAGATGTAGACATTGTACGTCCCTTCTAACTGAAATATTTTATTCTGTTACAGGGAGCTGGTTCATAACATTTCCCAGAATAGATTAATCAAGTCAACATCTTTTTCACAATCCTGTAAAGAGTATCATTATACAAGATTTATCTGAAAGACAAGAGAAAATTCTTCCACCAGCTGACCTTTGTGGAACAAGAAGGCAGGAGATTTGTCAGAGGAACAGAAATAGCCTTACAGAATTCAAATGATTTTGCAAAGTTTAAGGTCCCTTTTTACAAATCCAGTTTCTTGCCAGAAAACTAAAGTGAGCACTGAAGTTCTGTGGGGATTTTGTGGATCAAGAACAGGACTGCAGAACTAAGATAAACCTTGTCTATGTAAAAATGCTTTTTTGAACTGGGTCAGAAATGCAGAAATGTGCTTTTCTTCAGGGCCCAGAATTTCTTAGGAGTTATCTGTTACCCTCTTGTTTTCAGCCTGCCAGTAATTTCCTTTTTGCTTGGGTGGTTGTTCCTCTCTTGAGTTCTTTCAGTGCTTCTGAAGGGCTTGATCCCATTTCCAGGGTTACACAGATAAAGTTTCATGCTGAAGGGTCTCTTTTAAAATAAGCAATCAGTTCTAGGGCTTCAGAGAGTAGAAATTAAACAGTGGGAGGTGCCTATTAAATTTAAAGAGACTGAAAAAAACCTGGAGAATTTACTTGTTCATGAAAATAGCTGGATCTTGACATTTCTCTTGAAACAAAACCAACAAAATTGCTGTCAAAATATTTCATGGTTACTCTCCCACCACCATCACCTTTTTTAAAACTTCATGTTTACTTTTAAAATCTGACTAGGCTAGAAAAATGATACCTAAATGAGCAAGGTACAAAAAAATATTTATTTTTATTGATTCCATGTGACCTGGAAATGAAGATAAGCATTTGAAGAAGATAAGTCCTTCTTAGTTAGGCATCTGTTTGCTCCCTGCATTAAGTGTTCTTGATATAGTGTAAATTATGCAAATTTAGGACAGCAGTGAGTGATTAAAATCAGCTGAGTTCATAGGATAGAAGAGCAAGTGACCATACTGTGAAACTCTGTCGAGCATTAACTTTTGTGTCTTAATGAGAAAATACAAGTAACTGATTGGCTTTGGTGTGTTAAAAAAAATGTGCTGTTGAAAAGCCAGGGCTGTCATGAGAGTTGAGAGACTCCTGGCTTGGCTGGGACTTGTCAGAGCTTATGGTACCATTTCTATAGATCATAGTTTTGAATACTTGTTTTCTGAACTTCCTCTGAAGCTCCTGGAAAGGGAAGCTCTGAATTGGAATTCAGGAGAGCATTTCCTTTTATTGCTGCAGTCAATCTCAGCGTACTCATTCATGCTGGAATTCTGCTGGAGCAGAATGGCTAATTTGCTTTCATTACCAGATTGATTTATCTGCTGCCTTTATTTTTCATTAAGTTGTTGAGTCAAAGATTGCAAAACTTTAAACAGAACTATAAAAGCTGCAGGTATTTGAGAGGTTTTAACAATTGCGTATTAAAACTTGAGCGTGACAGATGTGATGGATGCTTTGGCTCTCGATTCCAAGTATAATATTTCTGCACTTGAGTTCCCATCACTAATGACCCGTGTTTAACCAGAAACCCTCAGTAATTCACAAAATAACCTCAAGCAGCAGAGGAAGCAATGCAGTGATTACTTTGATAATACAATGTGAGAAAGTAGGAGAAGGAAATGAACGCATTCCCACAAAAATCTGCCCCTGAACTGTCCTGTGATGCCAGTCCTGAGAGAACTGGCACATGCAGTGGCTAAGCCACTGTCCACCATATTACAGAAATCTTGGCAGTCTGGTAAAGTTCACACTGACTGGAAAAGGAGAACCCCTTTTTTAAAAAGGAAACAAGGAGGACCTGGGGAGCTACAGGCCAGTCACCTCACCTCAAAGTTAGGGCATGAATTAGCAAGCACGAGGTTGCAGTTGTGCAACTTCTTGAATATAAGCAAATTCTGTGATCTTGTGAACCCTGCTCATCTGGAAAGGTGTCTGGGTATGTGTGGCAATGTTGAAATGCAGTGTCACCGTGGTTTTATTTTGATTGAGGACTCCGTAATTTTTCTGCAGATAAATTTCATTGCTTTGGTCTTTGGTGTGATGGGGACTTGCCCTGTAAAATGTCTGTAGTTGGTGTGACTGGAAAAAGCTTACCTTTGTCTATTTTCTGAGGAAGGAATTTCGGGAGAAAAATGGGTGTTCTGATTGATTAGTGCTAACGGGTTTCATGTGCCTTCCCTCAGGAATAGCTGGAGCTGGTTCTCCACACACATCTGCTCAGCCATCAAATCACCAGCATGTGTACGACTGCCAGCTCTGACCCATGTGTTGAACACATGCCAGTCTCTTGAAGGAATTTGGAGGATAAATTGAGGGGAAGCTATTCACCATGAAGAAATATGTGGTCTGTTTTTATAGGATTATTTTAGCTATTGATCCACCTTTAATTTTTTCCATCGAGTGAGGTTTTGTAGGCATGTGAAATTTTAAAAAGCAACACCCTGAATATTTTCCTAAATTGACAGTGATTTGGATTCAGCCTCCATTGGAATCAGTCATGGAAGTCTTGTCCACTGTTTTTTTTTTTTTCAATAGTCTGGTGACATTCTTTGTTCAGACTGGAACGAAGGTCCATGAACAAGGTCAAATTCTCCAAGCAAACATGTCCTTTCAATTACCTTACAGTGTTATGGTATCAAATACGTCTTCAGAGTCATCTACAAGAGGACACAGCCAAAAATAGATGCTGCAGGAGTGGTTTCTGTTTTTCAAGCACTGCTTGCCTGTGCCTTTTCTCCAAGGGCAACACGTCTGCTTTTAATCTTAGATGAGTGAAGTGGTTTTTGGGGTGCTGCTGAGGAGCCCTGTGGCCCTCACCCAGCTGGTCTGTGCCACAGTGCCGAGGGTGTTTCCAGCTCACATTTGGGTGAGGATACTTGGTGCTGGTCTGTGGCTGCTTTCTGTAGACAGGAGTTGTCCAAGGGCCTGAAAAACACGAAAGCCACTTAATTAATTAATGTGTTTGCAGAAGATGATTGGTTCGAAAGCCTCTTCACCAATCTTGGCTACAGTGCTGTTATGTTTTCCGTGGTTTGTCTTGCCAAGGCTTCCCTACGTAGAGAAAGAAGGCTGGGTGAAGTTAAAATGAAGTCAGTGTTGGTCAATCCAGAATCAGAAGAAACTGTAGCAGGGTTCTGTGGGTTGTGCTTTTGGACACATGGGAAGTACACCGTGGTTGTGCATGACTGAGGGAGCTGGGGTTGTTCAGCCTGGAGAAAAGGAGACTCAGAGGTGACCTTATCACTCTGTACAACTGTGTGAAACGTGGGGGTTGGTCTCTTTTTCCAGGCAACAACTGACAGAAATTTAGGGAAATATTGATTGGATGTTAAGAGAAAGTTTTTTTACTGAACGAATAATAAAGTACTGGAATGGTCTGGCCGGGGAGGTGGTGGAGTCACCATCCCTGGATGTGTTAAAATGACGGGATGTGGCACTCAGTGCCATGGTTTAGTTGAGGTGGTGTTAGGGCCTGGATTGGACTGGATGAACTTCAAGGTCTCTTCCAGCCCTGTGATTGTGTGAGAGCCCTGCTGCTGTTCCTGGGCAGCTGAAGGCTGTGCCCACACACGCTCAGCACAGTGCTCGGCCGGCTGGCACGGCTGGGCTGGGCTGGGCTGGGCTGGGCTGGGCTGGGCTGGGCTGGGCTGGGCTGGGCTGGGCTGGGCAGGCGTCACTGCTGCTCCCACGGGGCTGCACCGCTGCTCCTTCCCACCCAGAGGCTTTGCAAGGGGTTGATAAATGCAGATTTAATCTAGATTTTATAAACTTTTTTAGTCTTCTTTATGACCTTACTCTTTAACAGAACTTGGACATAGCTTCTTGTATTTCTGGGTAAACAAAAACATGAAAAATAAGCCATGTCCTCCCATATTTCATCTTTGTTAAACTAATCCTGTCTCTTGTAGCTATTTTTTGCTTAGATTTTTAGAAATAGATCTTAATGGACCACCTAACTAATTCAGCTGGAAATCATGAAATAGTTCATGACCTTATGAAACAAGCATATTAGTTTTCCTACTGCCAGTTGAACTCCTTAATCAGAGGGTCGAGAAAATTCTCTCTAGAGACCCCTGTCTTGTTGCTTTTCTGTTAATGAAAAGAATCCCCAAAGAATGAAAAATTCTGCATCTTCCTGCTTTCTCCTGATTAACTCATAAGATGGATTTTTGGTTCTTTCTTCTTAACTACTGCAAGTCATATACTATTTTGTACTTTCCTTTCTCGATAGTATTTAATACATCAGATATATACAAATAAATTTTTCAATTTCTTTGTGTGCCAAAGTTACTGGCAACTCTGAAGCGTGTTTCTGCAGGAAATAGGAACCTGCAATGCAGCAGCGTTCCAGAGACAAGTTTTAGGGTGTCCTGGGTACCCTGGTCACCTCTGGATTCTAAAGATAGGTTTTGTATTTCATACTTCTGCACAGGTAAATTCCAGTGCTCGGTACCTCAGGGATGATGGGTGCCAATGTGCAAGTCAAGCAACTGATACCTTTTGGGACTGCTTAAAAACAGAGGCCAGACAAAATTAGGGGAATAAAAAGTGGTTATATGTATTGAAGGGCCCTCAGGTACATTTAGGGCAGACAAAGCCCCCCAGGGGCTGCACCCAAAATGGACCATGGGTCACAGGTTTTCACACTTTTATAAGTTTGGTCCATTTGCAGATTGGGGGTTAATCTTCCAACTAGAGCTTCAGGTAATGAAGTCATTTACCCCAAGTTTGCTCCCCCAACTCACTTTTGTTTCCATCTCTCAGGGCTGAGGCAGTGAGGTGTCCTTGATTGCCAGGCCTGGAGAGGAATTGTTGTGTCTGACTAAAATTTGAAGACAGTAGCCAACACTTTATATGGAGTTTAGAGTTATACACTAAAGAATTGCAGGATTAGAAATATATGAAAAATATAAAAGCTCAAGTCCTAAGGGATCACAACAGAGAGCAGTCTGTCTGCAGTGCTTTTGGCAGGCCTGGCTGGCTCCCTGGCCAAGCCCAATTGTGTCCCTGTGCCGTGTCTGAGCTCCCAGAGACCACCAGCATTAAATGCCCTCTCTTTCTCTAGCCATGGCATCTGCTCTCCCTGGTATTAGTGCCTGGCATGGGGCACAGTTGGCATAGCTTTTACTTCCTCCATGGTTTTCAATTGTGGGAAGGCTGCAGAAGCAATTTTTGGCCTTTTTGGCCTAGTATTTATTTGAATAGTCCCTCTCCTCAGGCAATGTGAGCCAGCAATATCAACCATGAGTATCTCTACACAGCTACATTTGACTTGTACGTGAGCTGTGTCCACAGCTGCATTTTGGATTTTCTGGCCATGGTCCATTTGCTTGCTCCTGGATATTTGTGTGTGTGTGTGTCTTACACATGTTGTCACTTAAATGTTGTCCTCACCCTTACCTAGGCACAGGTTCCAGTTAGGAGGATTTTTTGCTCCATAAAGGCCCAGAGCATTTGGAGTGTTAGGATAAAGGCTGTGCTGCCTCAGGCACTGCAGCCAGCCCATACAGCAGTCATGGATGTGCAGAGATTCTCCCACAAGTCTGGTTTCATTCTGAAAACTACACTGTTGACACTAAACAGTTTGTTCCAAAGGTCCTTCTGACGAGTAGTTTGGGAAATCCAAGGGGAAGTGATAGCCTTTTGTTCTGTCCAGCAGTCTGTGGGAAGAGATTACCTGAAAGCTGTAAGCCTAGACATTGCAATAAGGGCATTGTTTTCACTTATCAACTACCCCTGTGCTGTCTTGTGTAGTGCAGTGATTCTCAGCTCTGGAAAGCTGCTTAATATGTGGAAAAATAATGGCTGTGGAACCCCAGGAAGAACGAGGTAAGGGTTTTGCACCGTCTCCCAGCGATACTGGCCTTTTTGGGTGCCAGTGTGGGACACGTGTGGTCCCCAGGAGCAGTGTCACCCCTCAGCTCACCAGAATCAGACATGCCCTGATGGTACCTGGAGCTCCACCCTGCACTGGGTGCTTGGGCAGCAACGCTGAGAAATGTGCAGTTAGAGCTGAATAAACCATTGTGAGTTGAAAACAGGCACAAAAAGCGTGCGGGCCTTTGGTGCTGGAGGTTCTGCTCATTCAAAGGAACCACAGGTATCTACTCCAGAGAGTCCAAACTGAGGGCAGTCCATTTTTTAGAGCCAGTATTCATCCTGTCTAAGGCCATGCGAGTCTTGGATTGTTAAGCCAACATACTTCTTAGGGCTATGTTTTTATACCAGTGCTAAAATTTGTAAAAAATCCAAACCCACCCCACAGCAAGATGCTTACTTACAAAGACACCAGGGGTTTACCTCATCTCCTCAAGTGATGATCCGTGGTTCATTTCTAAGAAAATACTGTCCAAGCTGTTTCTTTTTACCAGAAAACTTTTTTTTATAAGGAAAAATGTCTTCTCAGCCAGTGGTGCACCTTTGCAACAGTACACAGGGGTTTAGCCTGGAAAAAGAAAACTGGATGCTTTTTGTGTATGGCAAAAACTTTGTTCATTAGACTAATTAGATGAGTCCTAATTTAAGCGATGTAGACTGGTCCTGTGGGTCTGCCTTGAAAGAAACAATGATGGTTACAGAGTTGTCATTCGAAGCTATTCTGCAAGTGCTTTGTGCTGGAATCCATCCTGGGAATTTTGTGCTACTTGATGTAGCTGTGGCTTTTGGTCATCCCTGTCTGTGTAGTGACTGATCAAATAAATCAGGTAACTCTGTTTCTGCTCCACTGGCTGTTGAACCTCCAAATAACTTCAGATGGTTACAGCTGTGTGGTGAGCTGGTTACCTGCAGATACACAACTGCTTGTGGGTTTCCCCTCATAGATTGTGAGAAGTGTTTTTTATAAATTACTGGTCCTTGGAAAGCCAATGAAGGGCACTGATGATGTTGTTGAAGCACAGCCGTGGTTCTTTCTTCAGTTATCTTGGTGCAAATCCTGTTTAAACTGTGAATTGATATTATTAATTACAGCTGACAGGTTTGAACTTGGCAGATAAGAATTTTATCAATCATCCTTAGGAGTTCTGTTTTGACAAGAGGGGAATAAGAGCGACAGGCATGGCTTTGTGCCACATCCATCCATTCTCCTCAGGCCTTTTACTGCTCTTCTGGATCATCTTTCCATGGTGCTGCTGGGTGTCCTTCAGCCTGCTACTGCACAAATACTCCCAGAGAACTCCTTGCTTTATTTGTCTGTCAGCAGAAGCCCAGTGGTGTCATGAAAGGTTAATTCCACATCTGGTCTCCAGCTTTCTGCCAGCCAACTGACTCAGTTTTGCTTGAGACTGCTCACTTGAAAAAAAAAGTCATTTTACCCTGTAATCACAGTGTATAAAATAACGTACAACTCTACTGAAATCGAGTATACAGAAATAATAAACAGCTAAATTTAATTACCAGCTCATTCATTGTATTCACAAAAAAGTTTGAAGGTGAAATATGCAGTGAACAGTCAAAGTTAAGCCGGCAAACTGTAACTGATGCTGTGAAGTGTAACAACTTAATTGTTTTCTAGAAACTCTTCCATGTAGTGTTCGCTTTTAAAAGGGCAGTTTTGGTTGAGGGCAGCAGAGTGTAGAGCTGTCTCTAGTCTGGTTTTGGCCAACAGTTTTGCAGTTAGTTGTAGCTTCTTAAGCATTGCTGGTTTGTGAATTATGAAGAAATTATGAAGCCAGGGCCATTAAGTCTGAATGTGCACTCTGGTTTCCACTTCCAGCAGTTTGGATACATTCCTCAGCACAGTCTACAGAAACCATTATTTGTGATTTCATGGCAAACTGACCAGAGCAGAACAAATGATTGTGTTTATTGCTGGCCCATTCTGTTGTTATTAAGGCATCTCCTGGGCTTGTGCATCTACTGCCTGTTTTCCCTTTGCCTCACCAGCCTCTGTAGCAGTCAGCCTTTTTTAATCCTGGTGTTATTTCTGTTATCAACAGGATCAAACACCATAATAACCCCAAGTTAGTGTACATCAGTGTCACCTAAATGAACTGCATATTCACCTCCCTTCTCCCTGTATAAGAGTGTATAATAAACTGCTTAAACCTACAAAAAAGAAGAAGAAGAAATAGTAAAAGAAGAAAGTGTCCTGAAGGACTGTGTTATAGAGCAAAGGGTGTGGGTTTGCTGGCTGGGGCAGCACTCTGATGGGGGTGCTTATTTCCTGTATAATTGCAAAGCTGAGCCAAGGCTGCCAGAGTAGACTTGTGCATAGAAAAGAGGCAAGACTAGTCTTCATCCCAAGACATCCCTTCATCCCAGGTTTTCAGATGGTCCTACAATGGTATGTTTACTGTTGCTGCTCTTGGAAGTCAGCCTTCCAGGAGAACATTTGGAAATGGGTTTTCTCAAGTGTCATGGCTTTGCCCACATTCCCAAATTCCAGTAGGGGGTCAGCTAACACTCACATTGCATGAGGCTTTTCCTGTGGCAAGCCACTGTCCCAGCTCCCAGCACTGGAGGAAAGGCCAGGAAGGAAAGTGTTCTTATGCTCCCGAAGTGTCACTTCCAGAACTTTTTAAAGCCCTTACAGCTTTTCATGAGGTTTTAAAAGTTAAAAACAGTATTGAATTCCACTTGGAATCAAGCAGTGGATTAAAGGAGGTAATAGTAGCCTGAAAATAATTCTGCTCCTTGATTTGTGGTTAATGAGCAGTGTCCATATCAGTTGGGTGTGAACAGAGAAGGAGGCACAGACTTCTTTGCAGCTTGGGCAGAAGTTTCTATCAGCAGGCACACCACAGGGCACTCATCTGATGTTGTCAGTGTAGACAGGCTCAGGGGAGACTGTTAAGGACCTCGCCCCTATGCCCAGTAATGGAAAGCTGCTTTTTGTCCTGTCTGGTCTATATTGTGAAGGATTGATGAACTCTAAAGACTGTCAAGGTGAGTAAATTCAAACTTCCTTCCCCCTGCCCTTGCCAAAACTGACTTGACTTCTGAAACTGTTTTGGCCCTGCCTTATTAAAAGCAGCTACAGGAGGTAGGAAGTAGGAAGCAAGAGATGCTACTTCCCGCTCGGCCCAGATTCTGAGCACTTCCAGAGTTTTCTCTGGCCCAAAATAGTTTTGGAGCAAGGTTGCTGTGTTTCCTGCAAGTGTTGGTGATGTATCAACCAGGACGTGGTAGACATCATTCTCTCATTCAACGTGTTTATTAACATGTGTTTGTTAGCATGTTATTTCTCATCAGCTTCCTCAAGAGCAACTGTATTCATGTATAGGAAGATGCCACTCCAAAACCAGTAAGGCATATGGGAAAGGAGGATATTAATAAAGAGCTTTGGCCCTGTGTTCTGCAGGAGGATAAATAAGGAAGATGAGAAGGAAACTTTGAAGGCTTGGAAATTTTGCTCCTAGCAAAATGTCACAGAATTGAAGCTGAAAGTTACGTGAAGTTGTTTACAAAAGCAGTTGAATGAATGAATGAATGGATTTTGAGTTCTGTCTTTGCAAACATAATACAATTTCCTTTGCACTTACATCCTTTTTACAGTAATCTGCAAAAAACCAAACCCAACCACTTGTTCATGGTGTTTAATGATGGTTTTTAAGCACTCTTTGTTCATCTTCTTTTAAACATGTTCAGAGATCGCTGTACACCCAAAAAGCAGAGCGATAAATTTATTATTTGTGTGCCATGCAGAATATGTCTGGGTGTGATTTTTCTGCTTTGTACATTGTTCTCCCTGTAGCACATTGCAAACAGTTTGTACTTAAATTCTACTGCTGCAAAATATTAATATGTTGTCCTTTATTTTGGCAAGCTGTAAAGATGCAGGAATCTTAATGGATGTGAAAGCATGAAAAGGAAGCCATTGTTCAACCCAGTGTAGCTTTCATTCATTCTGTAACTCTGTAATAAATGCAAGATGTGGAAAGGAAAGGAGCCAAATATTGGTGTGGTCCTGAGAGACCAAACAAATAATGGAGCTACTTAAATTTGTCATTCTTCTTTCATGATTACAGTCAAAATCTAAAATGTTAGATTTTTAAAAATAACAGATGTTATTTTTATATAGATTCTGTAAAGATAGTTTTGGGGGTTGAGCATTGGTAAATCTTCTTGTAATGTTTATAATATAACAGTTTCCTATTTTTTTTCTTTTTTTTTAAGGAGTTTGTGGGTTTTTATAATGGAAGTCAAGTAGGCAGTCAGTTACTGCAGAGTGCAAGGAATCACTGATTCCTTGGAGAGCTGCTGCATTAGCAGGGTGGTCAGTTCTGTGGGCAAGGTGCCAGCTTGGAGTGGCACACAGAAGTCTGGTGGCAGTGGCAGTAACTTTTCAGGCATGTCATGGTTTGCAGTGAGTGTTAGGACTCTGGTTTTTGAGGACAAAGGGGTTCAGGCATTAATATCTGAATCTCAGCTACTCTGGGGCAGAAATAATCCTCTGTGAGCAGGGGTATCTGGTGTCCAGGTTGTCTTTGTTTTGGTGAAATTGTTTCCATGCTGATATTCCTGTGTTGGATCTCTGGAAAGAAAAGAATATATGTTTGGGCTAAATCATAATCCAGGAAGTTGGAGGTTACTTAACCTTGTCTAATGCTCTCCATCTGAACCCCACAGCTGCTTCCAGAATACGGATCTCAATGGCTTCTGAAGGTCTAGCAGGAGTGAGGAAAGCAAATGAACCTGCTCTAGGCATGGCTATCAGACGTCAGTCCAGATTTTCTTGGAGAACTCCTATCTGTGTGTGTTCCCTGGGACCCCATCTGCTGCCTTCCATGTGCTGTAAGAAATCCAGGGCTCATGACATGAATGCAGGCTCTGACACCAGCTCTGGGCACTTCACCGAGTCCTCTGCTCGTGTCTGTCCTTGAGCTTGTCTTGCTGTTTGTCTTGGCCTGACAAAATAAACACAGCCAGAAAGATTTTTATGGCAGAAAGAGTGGTAAATTGATGTCTGGTACTTCTGCATCTTTGGTTCTTGTCTGGAGGATAAGGCTGCAGTAGAAGAGGTGGTGGCCTGGACACAAACTTGGAGAGCTGTTGCACTTGATTGGACTAAAATAGAGGTGACAGCAGTTAAAAAACTTGACCACCTATTCCTGCTGAAGGGAGGTCATGCAAGTTGGTGAATGTGGTGTTTATGTGACACGAGAAACTTAACATCTGCCTGTTTTTCCCCAGATAGACCCCCAGGTGGTGGAAAAACAGAGGAGATATTTGGAAAATGCCGGTACACCGGCACGGAGCAGATTGACACATTCCTCCCACATCTGTTTCTCCCTGTAGCACCATTCTTCAGCAGAAGCACTTCCCTTCTTGCAGCATTTTATGACATGCAGTGGATTTAAGTCGGATTCAATCCCACTGAAGAAGTCAGCGGTGTTACAGTGCAAAAGCTGCTGGGTGATAAGTCAGGAACCTTTGTGATTCTTGTTGCATCAGGAATCTGAGGTGTAGCTGCTGGCTGATGAGGAGGGAAATGTCCTCTGAGTCAGGGTGGATGCACTTCTGTCAGAAGGGAGCTCTTGCTCCAAAGCAAGCTGTGCCATTCTTGGGCTGAATAAGCACGAATCCTGTACATGCAAAGCAATGTTTTTCTGTCTTTTTCTGTTCTTCTGTGTGTGTCAGACTGAGATAGTCCCGTTGGAGTGATGTGAGGCTGGGGCTGGAGCCCAGCATGTGGGCTGCTTTAGCTGCCTGGCCCGGCAGGGTCGGTGCTGCCACGGGAGCAGCAAACCCAGCTGGGCTTGTCTCCAGCAGCTCCTTCCATAACCCCAGCAGGTCAGAGGGGCAGTTCCCAGAGGTGAGCTGTGTTTGATCAGCTGTGTTAGTGTCCAGGCACATCAGTGCTGGAGTCAAGTGTTTGGTGAGCACGTGATGAAGGGTTTGAGCAAAATTCTCCCTGTGGAAGGTGATGCTGCCTGACTTTGATTAGCTAGTCACCAGTGTGGGCATTCAGAATTCAAAACTAACTGTTGTTTCACTTTTCCTGTAGTCTTAAATCAAAAATGGGCTTCTCAGCAGCGTGGGAACAAACCTTGCTCTCCACCTTCCTATTTGTTTTAATACAAATAGAAGACAAAAGAACCTCCAAATTTGATGTCTTCATCAAATGTTGGATTATTTCAGCTAAGGCTTATTTCTGTTCAGAATTGATATATTTGCAATATATTCCATGCTGCTGGTAGGGTTGTGTTGAAGCCAGAGGCATTGAAAGATGATCAAATCATTCTCCCAGTGTATCTTTAGGCTTAGAATTCAGCTTTTTGTGAGTTCATAACTGTCTGAAGTTTGCTGTATTTGACAGCATAAATGAGAATTTGGTCTTGCAGATAGTGGTAAAGCTTCTTTGGGGTTTAGAAGCTTTGTACAAAGTACCCCACAAAGTGCACTAAAAAGCACTTAATTAATCACTTCAGCAGCTCCTGCCCTGTACAGCCACAGCTCGAGCTGTCCATTGTTGCCACATCATTTGAGTGCACGAAGCCCCGTTATTTCTGATGTAAAGGTCTTAGAACAGTAATTTGATTGTCTCAAACATCTCTTAATGCCTTAACAAGGAGAAAGGACCTACATATTTCCTGCTGAAATGTAATTGCCTGCAGGCACGAGTCACATTTTCTGTCTGACCAGTGGTTATAAGGAAGCACATGATGCCTTACAGGGTTTTGCAGCACATCTGTAATCACCAGCAGTATTTTTGTGCCGTGTTTTTGGTGTGAGGGCTCTTTCTGCACGAGGAATGAAGTTATTTGCCGTCACAAGTTTTCCCTTACGCAATGAAAAATAAATGCCATTATTAGATAGCATGATTGCATATTTGTCTCAGAATAATGCAGAATTTTATTTAATAGAATGCAGAATTTTCACAGTTAAGAGGTTAGAAAATAAAATGCTACATGGTTTCTAGCCTGCAACCTAATACCGCAGGAATCTGCTGAAATCTCTTTTCTTGGGATGTGTGCTGTCAATGGATGTTTTGCTGGTATGTTTCATTGGAGCTTTTATTTTCTCAGGAAAATGACGACACTAGCACATTCATAAATGAATTTCATTTAGTTTTCAGGTAGGGAGAGCGATGCCTGCAGTTCTGTCTTTATGGATATGGAAGGTAAAGGAGAGTGTAAGATTGATGGCATTGTCAGTAGGCAACAGTCCCTGCTCCCATAATTTAATGATAAGCTGGATACCTGTAAGGGACCATGCATAGGGAGGAAACTTAAGCAACTGTTTTTATGTTTTGTAATATTTCTGTTGAGCTTTTAGTGTGATAAAAATGATGTTTTGGTTTCCTTTAGAAATAAACACATAGAGGTGATGTGGCAAACAAAAGACCCTTTTAATACTGTGCAGTGGCACACAACAAACTGCACTACAGTTTAGGTTGTGTCAAGATTTCTATCCTGGATCCAATTTTCAGAATTGTTGTCAGCTCTGCAGGTCTGCTTCAGTCTGAAACTTGGCAAAGTGTTACTGTCCTCTTTTGCAACTCGAGTGTATCTGGTTTCTTAATTTCTAGGACTTTATAAGCACTTCCAAAGTATTAGTTGCTGTAATACCAGTGCGAGTGCTGAAGTGATTTTTTTCTGCAGCATGTGTGTGCGAAATCCTGCTGATGAATGTCCAATGAGATCTGCTGTGTTATCTGTCGAGTTAAAGCACACTTTGTGCTAAAAGGGATTGTAATGCCTCTGGTGAGAGGCCAGGCAGTTGCCTGGGGAGCTGTCACGGGGAAGGCACGGCGCGGGCTTTGCTGCAGAGCTTGGCCAGTGTGTGCTAATCTGGACTCGTGTATTGTATCTGCTCCTTTGTGGGGCTGATCTCCGGGCCACTCGGGGCTGTGCTCAGAGAGGGGAATCCCACAGCGATGTTCCTGTGAATGGGCAGGAGGATTAGACCAAAGCCCCATTATCTGGGCAGGCCTCGGGGGCTGTGGAGTGACAGATCTCCTGCCTCCACTGCAAGTGCTTGCCACCCAGAGGAGTGCAAGGATGATTTATGTCAGAGGCTTTTTGTTGGCGAGCTTCCAAAGAAAGCAGTGGGAATGGTGTGGATTACTGTCTTCTGTGTCATTAAAAATGATCTGGAAAACTGATCCCTTCCTTGCCCTGTCCATGAATTCGAGCACTGCAGTCAGTGGTTTGGGTATATCATACTTGCCATGTGGTATTTGAAATGTTTTAACTGTGGAAGTCCTTAAATAGTACTTTTTCTTGGGCCACTCAGAAATGGTGTAATTAGAGGAGATAATGTTTTCCTGGTTTGTTTATTTCACTTTGGTTTTGGGTCATAGTGGACATGATGTCAAGTCCTCTCCAACCACTGGCTGGTGTCCAGACATGGCCAATGTTAATGGGGAGAGAATTTATTCACACAGCATCTTCTCCTTCATCTTGGAGCTGTACTTTGCAAGAAGTGCCTCTCAGCCACCTACTCAAGCACCGTGAAACAAACCCTTCAGCTTCTGTGTGTATTCAGTTGTCTCAAGTTGGGCTGAGGGATGCTTTGGAAGCGTACCCAGCTCCCAGCTGAACTGCCCAAAGGCAGTGTGAGTTCTAAAAACCCTCTAACACAGCCCTGGCCTGTGCTCCAGCCCTGGCCTGGAATCTGTGTGAATCCTTGGCGGGTCAGGGTCTGGCTAGTGAAAACAGAGTCATCTTTTTTAAGAAAAACAATTGTGTGTTACTTGTTGCCTTCATTAGGCACAGGCAATACTTTGGGATCCCTTTAATCACATTACTGCTGAAAGGTGTATTTCTTATTATTGCATTCATATTGCAGATTTCATGTAACTATTGATGTTCCTGTTCAGGACAGTGTTAGTCCTGTGACTGAGACTTCAGGTGCCTGCCATTAACCTCTAGTTCTTTCTCTCCCCTGCCCCCTTTTTAGAGGCCTTTGAATCTTTGCTTCGCTTTGCTGAAAACCGCACACGTTCCCTGTTTGAGACAGCTTACAGACCTATGGCAAAAGAAGCAGCAGAGCCTGTTAAGGAGCTTTTTACAGACATCTCTCTCTACATTCTGGGCGCAGAGACCACAGTGGAAAGTGCAGTACTGCGGTTCTTTGACAGTCTCTTTCCTCTGGTGTACAGCCGGCTAATAAACCCAGGAATTACAGATCTGTCACAGGACTATACAGAGTGTCTGCGGCTTACAAGGCAAGACATAAATCCTTTTGGACACTATTCTAAAAACATGGTTACAGAGCTGTCCAAATCTCTTTGGGCCAGCAGGATGCTGAGCCGGGCCCTGAGCCTGGGCATCGAAGTGATAAACACGACTGAGCACGCCGCTCTGAGCAAGGAGTGCAGCAGAGCCCTGGTGAAGATGCAGTACTGCCCGCACTGCCAGGGCCTGACGCTCATCAGGCCCTGTGTGGGATATTGTCTCAATGTCATGAGGGGCTGCCTGGCCAGCGTGTCAGAGCTGGATGTGCAGTGGAGGGAGTTCATCTCCACGCTGGAATACCTGACGAGTGAAATGGCTGCCTCCCACGAGCTGGAAACGGCGCTGGCGGGGATCTGGAGCTCCATCAACGAGGCCATCCTGCACGCACAGCTGAACGGACCACAGCTCTCTGCTACAGTAAGTGCTCTCTCATTATTGGCTGCTCCCATTGATCACTTTCCTCCATAGGTGGATAAACATTGAAACAGGTTGGCGTTGTCTTTGCAGAAGTTTTTAGTCTTAACTAGATCTGTGTTTAATAATCTGTGCACCCTTTACAGACAATTATGATGGGGTCCAGTAGAATCTGCTTTGAAATGAAAGAGTTGGGGGGATTTGTTTCTTTAGAAGGAACTTGGTGAAGCAGAGAGCTCTGCTTTGTCTGCATTGTTTGCTAAACAAAAATTTGGGGTCTGTGATACTGGACAGCAATCAATTGTAGCATGTGAGGACATCCCACAGGGTTTGGCATAAGGGGCTAGAAAAGTGGGATTTTAAATAAAGGCGAAAGAATTGACTTCCACAATTTTACAGTCTCTCTACTTTTCTGTTGACTGAGACATCAGGAGCACAGTACAGCTCTGTAATAAGTACACCTATCATACAGAAGTTGGGAAAAGAGCGTGAAAAAATTCAAACTTATTTGGCAGCATTTACATAAGTAAAGGATAAAAATACACTTGAAGTGGAAACAGCTTTGTGAGTGGTGTAGATTAAGGGAAAAGAACTGGGATGGTAGAACTGTCACATAAATAATAGCAGCATGTGACTGGCAGGTGTTCTCTCAAGGTGTTGAAGATTAGGCTAGAGATTACTGAAATGACTAGTGATGCAGCTGACTACATCTGTATGAAGTTAACAACTGTCAGTGGAAAAAAATGTAGCAGTGTGGCCTTAAGTAGGATATAAAGACTAATCTAAAAAATGCAGATAGATCTGCCTGTCTTGAAAGTAAAGGAATTCATGGAGAGACCAGAGATGGAAATACCCAAATTTAAATACATCATTTCTGTGTGGAACTTTGGTCACCACACCATGTAAGAGAAAAGGTAGTCTAGAGGGTCCACAGAAAGAAGTGGTGGCAGAGTCTATTCTAAACAAAGGAAGGTTTTTTTGTAGGAGAAAAATGCTTCTATGTTTTCAGCCTTCCAAAATCCCGACTATTGCACCTCCCTTCACTGTGGAACACCTGACAGAGCCATACTTAGAGTCAGTATAATACATAAATTATAACAAAACCCCAACCACTTGTTGTAATCTGATAGAATTTCACTTGGTATTTTAGTTAAAACTCAGTTCATATTGCCTCAGTTTTCCTTTCCTTTTCCTGAATGGCAAACTTGCTAGTTTATCTGACATCCAAAGATAAACATGGAATACCTCCAAGAAATTTGTCCAGGTTCTTGAGTAGTGGATAGTGGGTGGTGGAGCCTGCACCTGCTGTATGTCTGCATTGTGCCAAAGTCCAGTTGGTGTCACGATGTACCCATGGAGGGGTGTTAAATCTCGAACATGTCATGAACAATGTTCCTGCATCTGCCCCTATTTTCACTCAGAAGTTGTTTTTATATGAGTCTAAAAGGGAACCAGAAGTCAAAGTACACTCTTACTATATATTATTTTTATCTGACTATAAATGGATACCTCTAAAATCATTGTAGAGCCTCATTGCTGATTACATGGGCAGAATGCTAAAACATAACTCTGCATTGCCTTTATCAGCCTCAGAATTTACCATGCACTTGCTTAGCTTACTCAGGGGTAAAATTCATGATCCGGGTGGATATTGGGTAATTATGGATGAACTCAATGAGTGTATTGGTTTTAGGTGATTTGGAAGTAGAATTCTCTCCAAAGTGTCTTTCAGGCTCAGAATTCTCTTTAAAGATTATTTGAATAATTTTATCTGGGGCCTTCTTAGTTCCCTAGCAATACTTTAAACATCTGCCTTCTTCCATTTGGAATAACTTCAGAAAATGCTGTTGTTTTTGAAATTCCATTAATCCTTTTTTTCCTGAAGTTATCTTTGCTTTGTGTCACTGGCAGAATCTCCATGTGCAGAAGAAGGTTGTGTGTTGTTCTGGGGGCTGCTCAGCAGGATGGCAAAGGATGTTTGAAAATAAAAGCTGTGCCTCAGTGTGTGTTACCCTTGATCCTTTCAGTTCTCTGCAGAGTAAGATGATATTTGGAAGACAGAGCATGTTTCACTATTTGAGCAAGCATTCATCTGATACTGGTTTAAAATTTTCCTGATTAGTTACAGAGGATAACCATTATTTAGAAAACAGAGCCTAATTAAGCTGTATTTTCTTCTCTGAAGAAGTGGAAAAGAGTTCAATGCTCAGGTTCAGGATTTCCTGCTGGAGATGGCTTCTGGGAATCCAGGCTGTGATTCTGTTACACTGGGGCCATTTGATTGGGACCCAATGTATTTCCTGTTGGTTTTACTTACGGGATTCTTTCTTTCCCCCAGAAAAGATACCTTCTCTTTTCCTTTCCTAAGGGTTTGGAGACCTTTTTTCGCTTGTGCAGTGTACTCTCCAGCTTCTGCAAAAGTGGAAATGTTCAGCTTAGGTACAGTTTCCATTACAAATGCAGTAATTGGTTTCATTTGATTATAATGGAAAACTCATCCAGGAAAGCAGAGCACTCCTAGTAATCTTCATTTATCCTGAGGCAGCCTTAATTAATGCGCCTGCCCTTTTAGGAAACATTTTACATTTTTAATAGACAATACAGCTAAAAATTAGGGTTCTTTTTTTCTCTTGTTGCCTGCCTGGATGATAATGAATAATGGAAAGTTAGATTATGTTTTCTTTAGAATGGGGAAGGGGTGAAATAAACCAATAAAGCACTTAGGATACTTTGCTCAAATGAGGTGCAGTCAATTGATATTAAATCTAAAACTTCAGGAGAGTGGCCTCTGCTGATCTCGTCCATTACAGCCAAGAGAATTGCCTGATTTGCTGGGATAGCAAGTGTGAAAGGTCACCTTTAAGATATTGGTAATGTCTCCTCAGATTCCTGGGGAATGTGCCATGCCATTTGTTCAATGATGCTGGCTTGCATCCAGCTTACTTAACCTAATGCAGGCCAGCCCCGGTCTGCAGCACCAGCAATCATCATCATCATTGCTTTCATCTGCCCAATCTAATTGTCCTTCCTCCTGCTGGGAGCCCTGACTGCCTCGTGGTGCCAGCTACCCACACCAGCTTGGGTTACCCTTCCTCATCATCTTCCTCTTCATTTCTTCTTCTGTCTTTGTGTTTTAAAGCTGGCCTCCTTTTTCATGTGTCCAGTTACTGTGCTGCTGTACAAACTCTGTACTTACACATCATTCCTGATGTTCATTTTATTTTTTATTCAAAGTGGAAGTAAACTACTCTTGACTGCAATGCAAAGAGGAGCAGGAGGAGAGGCAGTTCTGAAATGCCTGTGGTTGCTGGCACCTCAGGCAGGTGTGTCAGCAGCTGGGGTAACAAACAGAGCCAAATCCCAGTGAGGGGTTCCCATTGCTCTGCAGGGCCAGCAGGGACTCGCAGCCCTGCTCCAGCAGTGTATGGGGATGGATGTTGGAAACAGAGCAAGAGGGGAGGAAGATTTCTGTTGGGTCAGAAATGGCTGGAATCTGAGCAGTCCCACTAAACCCAGGTGTGAGTGCTTCACTTTGGGTTTTCAGTGAGGCTTGGCCATGCTGCCCCCACAGCAGCACCTCTGCTTCTGCCAGGCACCCTTGATCTGTGGGCTGGGTTTCCTGCTGGACCAGTGGGCACTCAGGAGTTGCTGCCCTGCTCAGGCACGGATTTCCTTCAGCTTTGCCAGTTCATGGTTCCAGACATTCCCCTCTCCTGTCTCTGGAACAGAATGCCTTTGCCTGCCTGCCCACATGGTGGGAAGTGCAAAGGGATGTGTGTTAGCAGAATATTTGGAGTGTGGGAAGGCACCCGTTTCTCTCTGCTCTTGCTGCAAGGAGTTCATAAGCATCAAATATTTATCTTGTTGCTAATGTTACAATGGCTGAAAAAGCATTAACTGAGGAGAATGTAAAAAGCCACAGAGCTGATGCTTTTAGAATGGATAACTGTTAGGCAAGAGCAAAGTCCAACATATTGTGTTTTGTGATTTTAGGAGTAGTAAAAGCAAAAGCTAATAAAAAACTTGATAGGGATTATAAAACTGAGATATGATCAGAGATTAAGCATTAGTAGAAAGATGTTCCTCAAGGCAGTTAATTTCTTGGAGACAAGCTCACCAATTAATGGGATAACAGTGATATAAAAAAGTGATAGAAGAATAAACTTCGGGAAGAGGAGCAGAGAGAGGCATGAAAAGTATAGAAAGGGAGGGGAGTTCAAGATGCAGGATGCATGGAATTGCAGGAGTGTCAGGAAGCACAGAAGTAGTGATTGTGATCAAAGTTGGATCAAAATCAATGACAACTTTTCTACAAGTTGTGAAGACATCAAGGAGAAAGATGGATAATATTTTGAGAGAAGATCCACTAAATACAATTTGTATTTTAAGGGGTCTGTTTTCAGGTTGTAATGAAAGAGACTATTTGGCAGGTCATTTGAGTGTTGTTTCTTACAAGTCTGTGTGGCTCAGGAGAAGTGCAAGAAAGGCAAGGGAAGGTGAAAGCTTCTAGTGAGGACTGTTGTCTTTGCTGACAGAGAAAATACAGACAAAGGAGTTGGGCTTTCCATGCCTGTCCAGCCCCTTCTGCTGCGGCCCTTTGCAGTTAGGGGTGTCACTGGGACCTGGGAGGCAAATTACACAGAATTAACAGCAAATCAGAGCTCAGGGGAGTTAAAAAAAAAAAAAAAAGACCAAACAGAAAATACATCTAGATAGATGGTTGTTCTTGGTGGCTGGTTGATCAGTCTCCTCCCATCAGCGGGTTTAAATGTTGCATTTAACCAAAACAGATGATCCCTGCTGAGAAGCAGCATTTAGAACCTTTGCACTGAACAAGCAAACCATACAGATATTTTCTACATTCAGTTTAAGGATAGAAGGGGGCATCTGCCTGTGAAGAACATTCTTGGGGTATCCTGGAATGCCTGTGTTACTGCAGTGGCCTTGAGCCAGAACTTCCAGGGGAGGGGCCTTCGGGGAAAACAAATACAAAATCTTACTGTGCATTTTCTGGTAAAAATACAACAGTGTCTGGAAGGCTTACAGAAAATAACTCAGGTGTCTTAAATTATGAGGAATGCAGGGAAAAAAACCAATAAAAGACCCAAGATCTGTTAAATGGTCACCTTTAAGGGTAAAAAAGCTTAGAGAAAGGAGTGCCAAATTTGCAGCCGCGGGAGCTTGAGGCACAGTAACCTTACAAATTTGAAAAGGAAGTGGCAGTACTATGAACAAAATAACTTTGTGCTGAGTGAGTTCACAGCAACAAAGAGTTTCTGCCAGCCAGTAATGAACTACTTGATTAATGACATTGAATGATGTCATAAAACACTCCTGGAGACTTTGGAGAACACTCGGAGCTGAACTCAGGTGCTTCCTTCCTGCAAGTTTTCCAATTCAAGTGATCACCACCAGCTGTCAATAAGTATAAAGACTGTACTTAGCAGAGGTTAAAGCAGTATATTCAATTCCTTGTGGTTAGATTGCAGAAAACAACCGTAAAAAAGGACAGGGAAAGTGTTGTTATTGTAAATGACATTTTGCTTTTTCCAAGCACTTAGCAGGAAACCTCCTCTGAAAACAGAAACTGGAGGAGCCCTCAGCTGTGAGGAGGTTTCTGTTAAACATCTCCAGGCAGCCCTGTCTGATTTAGCAGCACTTCTTGCAGTCTTGCATATTTGGTTCTCATGAACCCAGGTTATGTGAACGTACATCAGGTTCAAATCCTTTGTGAATCCCGGGGCAGGAGGAGACCTTTTGAAAACCAGGGGAATTGCCCCAAGGGCACACCTTGTAATGACCCATTTCTGTGGGAAAGGGAAGAGGATGGCTTTCCCCGTGGTGTAAAACATGCCAAAATAAGTCTGCATTACATTTTTGGTTTATTTCTCTTGGGCTTTATACTCATTAAGATACTGCTCTCATCTTGTGGTCAGTCATGGGTGAATTTTTAAAAGGCAGCAGTGGAGTTGTATCTCTGGAATCAACTGAATTTCATGGAGTGTAAGCATCTAATTCTTGTAGCCAGCTTTGTAAGTCTTGCCACGTGCAATTTGCTTGATTTAAAAGCATTTTGACACTTGAGTACTGTAGAAGTATTTCTGGAAATAATAATCTAAATTGTTTAATGCATTTGCCTTATTTCCATCAGTTACAGAAGTCCTCTGGAGAATTAGAGCTCGTGTAGCCTTGAACAGCTCTCTGAGGGGATACAAGGAGCTTTGTGGCCCCTGTTGGTTAATGACAGTTCCTCCTCCATGCAGGTGTTTGATACCACAGGGTAGCCTGATTTCCTGGTGGTAAGGACCACCTCATCATCCACCATGTAGCGATGGAACTGCTTGAAATTAAGTATTTATGTCAAAACAGAGTAGGTTAAATTGAAATACACATTCCCAAAAATCTGTTATCAAGTGGAGCGAGAATAAAGAAAGCCCACGTAATTACAATTGGTTACTTCTGAGAGTATTTGCTGGGTATTATCCAGCTGTCATGTTCTTTGACTAAACATGGAGCTGAGAATTTGGTTTGGCAGGAATTGTGCAGCCTGAAGTTGCTTTTGCAGAAGTGATGATGCATTTGTATGGATGTGTCTCTTCATCCCCAAAGGCTTCCTTCACGGGGCCCATCTTGCCTCCCAACTGCCTGCTGACTTGCTGATAGTGCTTAACTACACTATTAATGAGTCATTAGTCTGTAGTAAGATAAAAAGCTCTTTTCTGCCTGCTGGAGCAGTGTTCAAGTTCTGCTTCTCATTCCTTAAATCTTAGATTTAGTGTAAATATGTCACTGAAAAGGCTTATGTTAAACATTGTTATCAATGGAATTGATGGATGTAGCTTTTTACCTGCTTTTGATCTGAGACTGGCTTTATCTGTGATTAACCATTTGTGGGTAATTTCTGTGGTTAAGGTTTTGGGAATGATAGTGTCTATTTTTCCTATTTACAATCAAGATACACTTGTGTGGCCTAATCTTACTGCCAAAGTGTTTGTGGAAAAAGTGTGAGGTATTTGTGTGTGTTTGTGAGGTCCCAGAAATGCTGTTAGGTGAGTGTTTTCTGGAGATGTGCATGCATGCTGCTTGAAACCAGATGAAATTGTGCATCATTTGGGTGTTTCTCCTCCCTTGCATATGCTAATGTGCATGCTGTATAATGTATAATGAATGCTGTAGGGCCAGATGTAGAGAGTAAGGACAGCAGGTTAATGACAAGGCTAAGAAATAGTAGCCTGCTTTCAGAGCAAGGGGCCTAAACAGTGCTGTAAAAATGAACTAAAAAAAAAATTCACTTTGTATTGTGGATACCACCTGTATTTAGGTAAAATAATTCAGTGGTGATAAATCCCTGAACTTTACATTTTATTACTTCACTGTTGTTTTCTTCAGGCTTAAAAGCAATGGTGCCTCATAGATGTTCCTTCTAAATAAAAGTGCCTGGTTGATGGAGCAAGTGTCCCTGACCATTGCAGAGCTGCTCAGCCTGTCCCTCTGGGATGTTCAGTGCTCTCAAGACCAACTCAAGCATCCACAGGCACTTGCGCACACACTGACACTCACAGCCCACTGCTTTTCTTCACACCTTCAAAGCTGTGTCTTTTCTAGTGTGGGTAATCAACTCAGCTCTAAAAGTGCAGCAGCTTATTTTTATTTAGTAAGAATGAGCTCACGAGTTCTACCATGGACTTGAGTTGTTCTCAGGGCTGTGTTATCGGCATGATAGGGCCACTTTTTCTCAAAACAGCTGCTTTGCTTCACTTTGTTTCACAAAGCGAAGCTCTGGAATTTTTCAGCACCACCTTATGGTTCCTGGAGAATTAGATCCTGGGAACTCTGGCAGCAAGTATAATTAAAAGTAAACCCCAGAGTCGTAGGCTATGTTACAGATGGTGAGAATGGAGCTCTTTTTCCCCCCAAGGTTGAAAATGCTGAAGGATACCTTCGTGGTGGTGTGTGTGTCCTGTTTGACTTTAGCTTGGTGCTGTAGGAGAGGAGGATGTGCCCAAGGCAGGATATGAGCTCCAGAACACAAGGCCTGTCAGAGCCATAATCATAAACCTGCCAAGAGAGCACAGTTGTAATTTCCCAGAGCCAGGGCTGTCACTGAGCACTCTCTGTCTTCCCTGGAATATGAGTCTGGTGTCAGCGCTTCACCATTATTAGAGCTGAAAGATGAAGGATGGAAAGATGGGAAGAGTCCAGGATTTTGCTTGAAGCACAGCACTGAGCAAGGCAATCAATGGTTGGGATAATATTTATGGAAATGATGATACTCAGGATGACAGATGATGTGCTTAGTGTTTCAACGAGAGTTGTGTACACTTTATTCATTGTTTCTACTTCTTTCTTTTTTATTCTATGCACTTATTGTAAGCCTCCCCAGATTATGGAAGTCATCTGCTGAAACTGAGGGGTTTTTTTCTTTTATGAAATCAATTTAAACTACAAAAGAGAAATTAGATGTGCAGGTTCTTTTTACGAACCTGACTTTCTGTATTGTTAAATATGATGGATTCTGTAGCTGCATTGCTTTAGAGTTTTGGCACCTCTGTTTGTTGTGGTTAGTTTTTGGTCTTATAAATGAACAAGGCATGGAACAATGAAGTTGGAGTGTTGCTGGGTTGGGGTGCAGTCCCTGGTAAAAAATGCAGCTCAGGCATATTGGCAGCGAGGCTGCTTGTTATTCATTGTGAGGCGTCTGGCTATGGGAGTGTTAGATGTTTGACAGCATTGAATAGATTCCAGTCAGCCATACAAACGACCTCCACTGAAGTGGAAAGGACCATAAAATTGTTTTAGCAACAGCTAATTCTCCTGAGTCTTTTAAGGCTTTTTTTCCCTTATTTTTTTCTTTAACCATTTGGTTGCCAGTAGAGCATTTGCCAGTTTAAACAATTAATGTTCCCAGATTAATTTCATTTTTAAGATGGTTAAGAAAGCTTTTAATTTCTTTTGCATTTAGCAGAGTTTAGATTTTTGAGGGAAAAATGACCAGAAACCCCAAACAGATGCCAACCATCTAAAGTGTACCTTGAACAGTTTCACATTTTGCTGAATATAAAAATTGAACTATCAAGTAACATTCAGCACAGTTTTTTTCTATCAATAACTTCCAGTCCTGTTTTTATCAACAGGGCCTTTGGGGGCTAATCTGATAACTTGTAGGTCTTTTGTTTCATGTCCCTGCTCACCTTTCAGGTGCTGCCCTGCCAAACAATCCTAGTGCTGCAGGTTCTTTTACAAACAGCTTGGGGCGTTGTCTTTTCAATCTCCAGCTGAAGATGTGTGTTAATTCTTCTGTCTTTACTTTGAATTCCTTTGATTTTTTTTGCTCCTAAGTAGCTCAGTCTGTGCATTCAGTGTGTGAAAGCAGATAAAAATGTGTTCTTACCTGTCAAGTATTTCATGTGACAAGTGCTGGCTGCCTCACCGTGTGCCATGGCTCAGTCACGAGCTGTAGTCGTGTCTGGCAGGCACGGTGACAGCAGCTTTGGATTGTCCCAAGGCAAGATGGAGAGTGAGGAGGTCCTCAGCCTTTACAGCTTCACTGAGGGACTTGAGGAGCCTGGGAGTAACGTTCAGTTTTGCCATTTGGTTTGAGTTCAAGGCTTCAACCTGCTGACAATAGATGGGCCATGAGATTAGAGCGAAAAGCCAGTTGGCTCTCTTGTCACCCTCTGCCCCAAAAGAGGCTGTCTCTTGTGAAGATCTGTCTTGTCCACTGGGAAAAAGAACATATTTCAGCCAGATGAGTACAAACTTTCCTTTTCCTCTCCTGTTGCCCAGTAATTATTCAGTTAGGTTAACATTAATTGGAGAAATTGAGAAAAAACCCACCATTCCCAGCATTTGGTGTTAGAGTAGCAATGCTGTAATGCTCCCTAGCTGTGCTAGGAAGGCACTGGGCAGCAGCAGCAGCACGTGGTGCTGCACTGGGTCAGATGGTGAATAAACCTGGGGCACAGCTTGGAAACAGGAGCCTGGTGGCTCATGGGGTGTGTGTGCCCTTCTGGGGCAGACGAGGTGAAAGGCCCTGGTGATTTTATTGTGCTTCTCTAGGCTTTTATTAATTGTAGTGAAGCTTTATTTATTTTTTTATTCTTCTAGTCCATCTATACGAAACCTTCACTGAGTTTTCCTCTAGTCCACCCATGAGTTTACAAAACAGAGAAGTCAGCACAGTTTGTATGAAGGAAAATGGAACTATAAATGGTAGTTATTGAACTTCTTGTACCTGCATTTAGAGAAGGACCTGCATTTCCTTTTCAATATTTGAAGTCTAGAGAGAGATGTGGCCTTTCTAAGGCTCTACCAAATGCTTTCTGCAGCCAGAGGACCAAGCAGAGCAAGTGTCTGCCCTGACCAGCTTAAGGGGACTCTGCTCAGAGAAAAATTTGCGAAAAATACATAGAAGGATAAACAAATTTTGTTGTCTGTGACATCAAGCATGTGTTGGCTTACGTGTCACTAACTGGAGATACTATAAAATACCTGGTTTTTCAAGTCAGGACAGGGCCTGAGCATTCTGACAGCTGTGTTACGTCTGAGTTACTGCCAGTCACCAACACAACTTCCAAAGCTTATTTTTTACAATGCTAAGAGCCTCTGCCTCCTTACCTGAAGTGTGTCTTGGTGCCTCTAATCTCTGTTTCTTTGCAAACCTGCTCTGCTCGACACTATCCCCTGTAGTTGTTTTCTGGGAGATCAAACAGTTTTAATCCTCTCTAATGAAATTGTGTTGCTTTTATTGCAGACCCACAGCTCATGAGCTTGTGAGCCATGGCAACACGTGAATCCTCATTTTCCCAGAGATGGGCCCCCTTGTTGCAGAGTTCCCCAGAAGGCATTTACTACTGGAAATATTAATAAGGAGTGGAGGATAGGGGAAAGAGAAGTAGTAATTTCTAGACTGTTTCAAGCATTCAAGTGTGTGCTTTGTTCTCTGTAGCTGGGGTGGGATCAGGAGTGCAGTTTGAAGGATGAGCACAGGGCCCTGGTGTGCTGGACTGGCAGGAGGCAGCAGGAAATTGGATGTACAGGAAGAGGATTGAGGGGCAGATTGAAGAGGAGATGGGGGCATTTCTGCCCATCACTGTGCCCTTACAGAAGGATCCTTGGTGGCTCACATGGGATCGCAGTAGAAGCACCCAAAGATGTGCACATATTTGTTTGAAAGGTCTGTTGGCTCTTTTTGGGGAGATGCCCATGCTTTGTCCCGTTTTCTTTCTTTGTCAATACTTTTAACAAAAAGCTTCACTTAGTAAGACAGTTTGACTCACTGCTGTACTTGATGTATGGGGTTTACCCTTGGTTCTCATTCCTAATTTGCTCTCTATGCTGTAATTACATGCTTCCCCCCTTTTTTTCTAATGAGTGAGTGTGACACAGATGGGAATTTGGGGAGAAAGAGCTCAGACTCAAGGAACATCTGTTAGGGAACAGAAGATTGCAGGAAGAAGTTAAACAAGGCAAATTCTCAGGAGTTCTACATCATGTCTGGGAAAGCCTCCTCTTGTGACAGGAATGTGTCGTTTGTGTTTCTGAACTGCTGGACATTGGCAGCAGGGGAGAGAGGCACATACAAAGAACTGAAACAGTGATTTCAGGTAACAGAGAAAAATTACACTTTTCATAGTTAGAATGAGACAGGCAGTGGTTTTGAGACAATCTTGTTTGTGTGAAAAGAAAAAAGAAAGAGAAAAAAAGGCTAACCCAGGAGAAAGAGACATAGAAGAACATGGAGGCAAAGCAGTGGGAAGGGAATGTAAGAAATTGAGACAAAAGACATGGAAAACAGCTGCAAAAACAAGTATGGACACCCCCCCATCCATACTTGAAGAGTCTGGAAGGCTGGTGAGGACTTACCAACATCAGCATTGTCTGCCTTCAGTTTCTCTTGCTCTTCTCCTAATTGGTTCTATGAGTTTTAGAAAAAAGGCACGTTGTGTTTTGTTGGTTTTTTTGTGAGGTGTGTGATGCACTACTCTGCAAGCTTTAATCATTAAGTATATGCAATCTGTACTTCTCCTTGTCTGAGCTTGCCCAGGATGTGCCCTCAGTTGTGGGGCTTCGTCCTTGATGAAAGGAAGAAGTCAGCTTCTTGCAGGATTGGAGCTGCTCCATTGGTAGACTCTGAATTTTGATATGAGCTTAATTCTTCATGATGATTACTTGAATCAGTGTCAATTACTTGACATTTATCGTGATCTGAAAGTAAAAAAGAATGGCTTGTTCATTATAGTTAACTATGAAAATGTATAATCAGTCCATGGTTCTGTTTTGAGACTACATGCAGTGACCCAGGATTTCCAATTCATAAGATGTGATACACTTCAAAAAGTCTTTCCATGTTCCTCCCCAGTGCATGTGAACCCATGAAGGTGTTTCATCACTTCTTTACAGTATTCTGTGGTATAAATGTCATTTTTTGACATCAGGCTCCAAAGAAGTTGTATTTGTCCCATCATTACTTTGTACACTAATGGGTGAGATTTAAAATACTAGCTTGTCCTTACAGGGTCTGAGTGGTTCCAGTTTTCCTTGTGTCCATTGTCTGTAAAATGCTTTATAAAACATTAGGGACAGAACAACAAAGGCACGGCCTCCCTGGTTTGCTGCCTCATGACCTCATGACCACTTTTGCTTTGGAGCATCTAAATTTTCTTGAGCCAAGCCATAAGACAGTAAATTCTTTACCGTTTTTGCTCTATTTTTTTTCCACACTTGTTACATTTCTGAGGAAGATTTCTCCAAGGAAGGACACTTGCTTGAACAGCAGAAGGGAAACAAAGATTTTAAAATTTGCTGGGATTTCACAGCCTTCAAAGCTGTGTGGCCTTGCAGGGTTTGTGGGATAGAGCCCAGTCCTGTTCTGTTCCCCACCTGACCCTCTTCAGCCTTGTCCCACCCAGCCATTGCTACCACCTGGGGAAGGTGTTACAGAGATGAATTTCCCGCTAAGTTCCTGAACCCAGGCTCTCTCTTGCTTTGTTTTTTGAAGGTGATTATCTTTTGAGTATGAAAATTTAGGGTTATTTTAGGGTCATTTCTCACCAACACATTGGTCATGATTAGGAAAATAATCTCTTTTTGAGTGATTTGAGTGGTTTTGCTCAAGTGTTTGCTTCTGAAGTATTTTTCTAAGTACTCCCTTGTTTCCCTTTCTCTTTCATCTTAGAGTTTTAGATTTTTAAAATATACAGAGAAAAATTATGTACTGAAAACATAAACGATCCAATGCTGTGTTACTTGGACTTGGCATTATTTAATTTACTTTTTCATCTACATACTGTCTGTTCTTCACAGATGGAATGGGAGAGCCCTACTTTCACTTATCCCTGTGCTGTTTGCTTGTCCCTTGCAGAGTTAGGTACTAATAAATTGGGCATCCTTCATATAGCTGCCTTTTCAGTACAAAGTGCCTTCAACATGTATGGCAATCAGGCCACTGTACTTGAGGTTAACCCCCAGCGCCCTCTGAGCTCAATCCTGACAAATAAACAAAACTCTGGGAAAAGAGGTTTGCTTGGCAGAAGGATTGAGCTGACATTATGGATATAAAAACACAGGGCTCAGTTCTGCAAGAAACGGAGCATTCTGGCCTCAGTGCCACGAAGCACTTAAGCACAGGCTTCGTTTTCAAGTGAGTGGGAGATTGAGTGGCAGCTGCAGAGGCTGAACTCCCAATCCCCGGCCCAGCGTGTGCAGCACGGCTCAGGTCGCTCGCTCAGCTGTGCCCCAGCCAGGGCTGCTCCTGCACGCCCAGGGGGATGGCAGCACCCCGGGGGGATGGCAGCACCCAGGGGGATGGCAGCACCCCGAGGGGATGGCAGCTCCCAGGGGGATGGCAGCACCCCGAGGGGATGGCAGCTCCCGGGGGGATGGCAGCACCCAGGGGGATGGCAGCTCCCAGGGGGATGGCGGCACCCAGGGGGATGGCAGCGCCCCGGGGGATGGCAGCACCCCGGGGGATGGCAGCTCCCAGGGGGATGGCAGCACCCAGGGGGATGGCAGCACCCGGGGGGATGGCAGCTCCCGGGGGATGGCAGCTCCCAGGGGGATGGCAGCTCCCAGGGGGGGATGGCAGCACCCCGGGGGATGGCAGCACCCCGGGGGGTGGCAGCACCCCGGGGGAGGGCAGCTCCCAGGGGGATGGCAGCACCCCGGGGGATGGCAGCTCCCAGGGGGATGGCAGCACCCAGGGTGGGGATGGCAGCTCCCAGGGGGGATAGCAGCACCCAGGGGGGATGGCAGCACCCAGGGGGGATGGCAGCTCCCAGGGGGACGGGAGCTCCCGGGGGATGGGAGCTCCCAGGAGCACGGCATCACCCAGGGGGGCGGGAGCTCCCAGATGGGATGGCAGCTCCCAGGGGGGCGGGAGCTCCTGGGGAGGAGGGCAGCTCCCGGGGGGGATGGCATCACCCAGGAGCACGGCATCACTCAGGGGGATGGCAGCACCCAGGGGGGATGGCAGCTCCCAGGGGGACGGGACCTCCCAGATGGGATGGCAGCTCCCAGATGGGATGGCAGCTCCCAGGGGGACGGCAGCACCCCGGGGGGACGGCAGCTCCCATCACCGGCCTCTCTGGGAAGGGGCACTGGGCAGGTGTCCGGTCGTGCTGCCAGAGCGCGGTGCCTGCACGGCGTGGGCAGACCTGCAGAGTCACTGATCTCCCGTGAGGGGAGAGGAAGGAAGACGTGTGGAAACGCTCCCTTACCCCCGACAAGAAGTTCCCAGAGGCAGCGAATTCCCAGCTGTGCTGTGGGGCCTGTGTGCCCGGGCTGTGCCCTTTTCCCTGTGCCCAGGAGGAGCAGGCTGGCTGCATCACAGGGGCTGTGCTGGAGGGGAGAGGGAGCCGGCACGGGGCTGGTCTGTCACTCAGCTGTCAGCCGTCCTGCCATGTCCGTGATGAATTGGGCTCTGGACATGCTTTGTGGCTTGGCTAACAAAGAGATTTTTTTCTTTACCGGATTTCCCAGTGCTACCCCTACAGTACATGATTTTACCAAGATGATTTTTTTAATGTAATGCATTGAATGAAAAGAGAAACCATAAGCACTTATAATTTTATCATGTGCTTTCTATTTGGTTTAAGATTGTGATAAAGCTGTGTTCTTGATACATCCCCAGTGTCTACTTAATAGGGTTTTCTAATTTTATATGCTTTCTGGTTTTGTGTGCTCTTCCTTCAGAGACCGTGGATTGTTTTTTTGCATTGCAATGTACTTGTGTGTTTTATGGTTTTATATGCATTTATGATGTTTAGTGAGCAAACACTAATGTTTTTTGTGTGTTTGGTGTAAGTTACAGGTACTTACTCCTTAAGAATATTGCTTTTCCATAAAGTGAAGTGAGTCCTGTAGTCATCAATCTTTCTTTGCTCTCCTTAGTGTGTTTCTGTCTATCACTAGTGCTGACTTATTATGATCTTTCTTCTTTCTGAAATTGATTTGCTGCCTGAATCTTGCTATTCTGATGGCATTGATAACTAATGGAAATCACTCTTGTGGTCTTTAATTTTTGGACCCTGGTATAAGTTGGTGTTATAGTATGAGATGACATTCCCTTTATTTTTGCATTCCCTTTATTTTTGCATTCATGAACAGTCACAAAGTGGAGGTGACAAAGTTAAGGCCACACATTGCTGTGTTCTGCACAAAGTCCTGACTGGCTTTCCATGAAACCATCAAACTTCCTTATATTGAACCAGCTTGGAAGTGAATTACCCAAAAGGCACCAAGGCTTCAAAAGTATATTTTGGTTTGATTTTTTTTTTCTTTTTTTGAGGTGGCTACTGAAGGCAGAAAGTTGCAGAGAAAATAAGTGGAACAAAAGGTTAGTTCTGATTCGATAGACACGGCTGGCATTGCAAGCAGCCTTACCTCCCACACCGCATAGCAATGAGCAGGCAGCTTGGTGAGAAAGTTCAAACTGCAGAAGATTATCCTTTCACAAATAAATTCTTTTAACAGGCCCCCGCTGAAAAGAGTAAGATTATACCTCTGAGGAGAAGTACGTCTCTGAAGAGGTGCTTACGCCACTTACATCTTTTGGAAACTCTTAAATCTCTTCGAGTAAAAGTAACAAACTTTTCTTCCTTTAATAAGATACACATTTTCTGTCAAGAACAGGCCTATTAATTGTGAATTACTTAGGGACCGAATACTCTTTGGAGGAAAGAAAATACTGAGATTTGCATAGCAAAATATTCCCTTTTTATTGCTGTGCTTTTTCAGTGCCTGAAAGTTTCTTCAGCTTCCAAGCCACAGCACATTTTTATATTTCAGCTCATTTGCTTGTTATGAGTGTGCACATTGCATTCTTTTGACACAAAGCATTGAGTTACAGTGCCATCCACGTTCAGAATTATGGCCTGGGAATATCCAAATACAGGTTGTCACAGTAACTTGTTCACTACTCCAATGTAAATACAGAAGCTCTCTAAATACACTCAACATAGGCAAGATCATATTCGTAGAGTTTACTAAAAATGGAGATGTAAAAAATTAGGTGAAATGGAAATATTTTGATCTGTTTTGAACACATCATCTAAAGAAAGCAGTAAGGTTTGAGAGTGCAGTGATGATGATATGCCCAAAGTGTATGTATTGACTTCAAGTACAAATTTGGAAATTGATGTCATGTTATTTGCAACTATTAAACTTAAATTAGATCCTGGTTCTGCTCTAGGTAATGAATCAAGAGTGCAGTATGGTGATCCCCAGTGGTAGGAGCCATGGTGAATGTGTTTTCTGGGATATTTTGGTGATGTTACATCAAGCATACATATTTTTATGTGTAACAGATCAGTTTGATGTTTGTGACTTTTCTAAATCACTTGTGCAAAATAGATGTCATGTCCATTTACTTGAGATGACTGAACTTTTTTGAACGTGAAGATATTTTAAGAGAAAACAAGCCCCTCTTTTATTAAAAATCAGAACTAACAATTTTAGTTTTCTGCAATTTTTCCTCATTTTTGTCAAGAAGAACATAAAATGTTTCTCATAAAACATGCTGACATGGTTGGTATTGTGCTCTTGCACATTTCTTTTACTAGAAATTGTCTTGCTCGCTGCTTCAATAAAGTTTGCAATCTTTTGATTCCAAGGTCGGTTTCTTGACAATGTTGACATTATTTAGGTTTTATTTGGTAAATAGATTGTGATACTGACATGTGAGTAAAGCATCCATAATAAACTATGGGAAAACATGGAAAATGACAAAGCAAATAGGATTTTCTGTGACCTGAGCTATAGGATCTCCATGTGCTTGCAGGGGTTGGAGGGGGAGCTGGTGCCTGTCACATGTTGCTGCTGTCCTTGGGGCTGAGCTCTGGTGCTTTGCCATGTGATGATTTTGGTGGATGTGGTGAGGGCAGTGCTGTCCTGCAGTCCTGAAAAACTGCATCTTCCTGTGAGTTGCAGGGAGGGAATATTTTGACCACCATATAAGAGCCTGGGTGCTGCTAAATATTCCTTAGCAAGCCCTTGTTCCTTCTAAAAGCATCACTCCAGCCTTCCAGTTCCCACTTGTTGTGTTTCCTTGTGGAAGGACAATGGAGCAGGAACACAGGACAATGGTCTGAGGTTTGATGAGAGGATGGAGCACCTCTCCTGTGAGGAAAGGCTGAGAGAATTGGGATTGTTCAGCCTGGAGAAGAGAAGGCTTCAGGGTGACCTCACTGTGGCCTTCCAGTGCCTGGAGGGAGCCTACAGGAAAGGTGGAGAGGGACTTTTTACAAGAGCCTGGAGGGACAGGACAAGGAGAAATGGCTTCAAACTGGCAAAGAGTAAGTTTAGATTAGGTATTAGGAAAATTTCTTCACTGCAAGGATGGTGAGGCCCTGGAACAGTTTGCCCAGAGAAGCTGTGGATGTCCCATCCTTGGAGGTGTCTCAGGTCAGGTTGGATGGGGCTTGGAGCTACCTGGGATGGTGGAAGGTGTCCGTGCCCATGCCATGGGGTGAAACAAGATGATCTTTAAGGTCTCTTCCAAGCCAAAACCTTCATGGTTTTGTGCCACTTGCAGAGCTGGGCCTTGTGGCAGTCAGAGGCCAGCGGGTCCTTCACCAAGGCAGGGTGTCAGGGGAGGTTGAGGAGTGAAATTCCTGCTCAATGGGTTGGAAAAGAGTAACCTGAAATTCTGGAGCTGTGTCAATCCCAGCTCCTGTAGCCAGATGATGTGAAGACACTTGGGATTGTGTGGAGGTAGGCAGCTCTTGGAGCTGCAGGATTCACTCCTGAGGATTACGAGCAAATAAAGCTCAATTTCTTCTCTTGTCCTCTGTGTGCCATGGCTGTCATGGACAACTTTATTCATAACTTGGTTACACAAAGCCCTTGAGAATTATTCCTGCAAAAAACAATGAAAGCTTGTCTTTATGCTGGGAGGCCTTTTCAGGACTGCAGCATGTGGACTGTATTGGGGTTTGGTTTTGATTTTTTTTCCCCAGGATGCATGGAAATCTCTTCCTACTGTCTCCATTTGATGGCATTTCAGATTTATAGATAGATTCTAAAAATTATCTTCTGGTGTTTAGGTATAGTTAACATTGCCTTATTTTGGCAATGGTTATGGGCCTTCAGATTTTAGGCTAAACAAAACATCTGGCTTTTTACTCCCAAGTGTTTTCTGAGACGTGTACGTGCTGCAAGGAGATTAAAACAAAGTGAGAAAGGTTTTTATAGGAATGGCTTTTTAAAGGATGTGGATTATTTTTTAAGATATCCAGGTTTTAAAGGTAAAGTAATATGGGACAGAAAACTGCTTTTTGACTACTGTGAAATTAATTTTTCAAATTTTTGCTGTCATCCTACCAAGTACAAAGGAAACAATGCATAGACATGGTTTATAGTCCTATCAACAAAACCATGGCAAGTGTGAAAGTTACTCCATTCCCAGTGCTGCAGAATGCTCTGTGTTTTTATCTGTCTTGAGTTTCCACGGAATCTTGCACATCTGGGAATAGGGGGTCAGATTTCTGAATCAATGCTATTTCAAAGTTTATTTGATTAGGGCATTTCCACTGTGACATGGATATCTTCTGTTTGGTAATTCAGTCACAAGTGGAAGTGAATTCTATCCATCTTGTTAGTTTTGCCCTCTGGCTTGCTGTGCTGGAATAAGTCTTTTTCATATGTTTAATAATAGAAGTAATTTCTTCTCCTGTGTCTCTTTCTCCTGTATTGTTCCCCTGCTTCTCAAGCGGAAAAGAAATATTTTTTTAATGGAACAAATCTTTTTCATACAGGAAAACTCCACTTAGGAATCCATCTTGTTTTGTTCTTCAGATTAACTCTTAGGAAAATTAATTAGCTGTCTTTTTTCTATATGATTTTTTGACTTTGAGAGTTGCCTTCAGAGCAGTAGGGAGATCTTCATGAACATTAACAATGCCTGTATTTCTCTTAGGCCCTGTTGCACATAAAATTGCAGCTACCAGAGTGAATAAATTTATTTGGTGGTGTAATCCTTCACCAGTGGAAGTAGCAGTGGTTCTGAGTCGTCAGGCAAACATCTATAAAATTAGATTGGCTTAACTGAATGCCAGCAGTAGCTACTGTACTGTGCTTCATACTGGAGTTGAATATAGAGAATGCCAGTGAAGTTTGAAAATGTAAAAGAAAATAGCCAAAAGCAGCACATGTTCAGATGAGGAATTTGGTCATGCAAGTTTTCCAGCAGCTGTTTTTATTTTAGGTTTAATTTAAAATACATTCAACTTAATTCCACGTTGAGAATCATCAAAGCCTACCAAAAATCCTGAGATTTTGTTTCACAGAGATCATTATCAAGTTCTGAGCAATTGTGTGTTTATTACTTTCATATTTTGCATTTCTGGGGTTTCGTATACTACCCAAGGGCATGGTCGAGCTCAAACAATAACAGGAATCAGCATGCTTTTCATTTACCCTTTCTCATTATTACAGGCATTCTATATTAAGACCTGTTTTAGTAACAAGCCAGTTTTACTTTTTAACCTCCCATATGTTTTATTAGGTTGATGTGATTTTAATTCTTTATTTTTTAATGGTTATGAAAAGAAAGGGAGTTCGGTCTTGATTTCCATTCATGCTGGTGCAGACAGACAACTTTATGTAAAGGCAGCAGAAAATGTCTTCTACAAGCACTGGCCTCCCATCCCAAATTGCATTTCTTATGTTAAGTAATCTCAAGACACCTGAGATTTGGGCTCCAGGAGACACTGGATTTCTGGAATTCAGGAGAGAGTTTTCTCTCCCTCATTGTTCAGTTTTCTTCCTCTGTCTCATTAGGGTGACAGGTTTTGTCGTGTCTGGTCTTACCAATCAGAAAAAAGTGAGACTAATAATTTTTAACAGTTTTTGCTTGGGGAAACAAGTATCAGCCTGCTGCCTGCTGGTGTTTGCTAAGCTGTGGCTGAAGGGTTTGAGTCAGCTGCTGGCTGTAGTCTAGTAGTTACTCCATTTATCCTGCATGCATATTGAATAGTGAAAGTGGTCATGTTCACAGGACTCTCAAGATGCTCTCAGCAGATTTTAATAACCAGTTCCAAGTAGCACAAAGCCAGGCCAACCTGGGCCCCAAGTGTACCAGATGTTACAAGTAACTGTCGTGCTCATATCTAATCACGTTGCCTTGCAAAAGTCTAAAACTGAAAATGAAACTGGAACTATGGTAGATGAAGTGGTAATTAATTGACCCCAGGTATGAATATATTCCCCAGCTTTAATTTTTTTTCTGCAACCAGATGATGACTTTTATTCTCACTGATCTAGCATGCTCTTGCTTCAAGAACTTGGAGCAAGGTAGACCAGCAAGAACAAAGAAGACTTTCAGTTCTGTCCCAGTAGATGCTGATAATATAGCATCTGATTTATTGGCTACATTTGGGGAAAATACCCCAGGATCTGCAAGATCAAAACCTTACTGGATACTTTCAAGTGATTTTTATAGTCATCCTACTTAAATGAGGAGGTCAGAGGATGAAAGCAGAGTGAGCTGTGGGCACCAGGCTGTGAGGATGGAATAACTGCTCTGCTGGTTTGCAATAATCATCCAAAAATGACAATTGAGTTGGAGATGCCCCTGAGGATGCTCAGAAGAAGGCAAGGTTGGGCTCTCCAAAGCTGTCAGTTCACAGGGAGGTTAAAATATAAGTTGGAATTGCTGTGAGAGCTGTGGGAGCTGTGTGGGTGCAGCAGTGGGAGCAGTGTGCCCTGAGCTCTGTGTCCCTGCTGCCACCCCACCCTGAGTGCAGCTCACTGCTTGCAGGGAGATGGCCTTCAAACTAAGCCACCTAAATACTAAATTACTTTTTCCTCCTCTTTGGTTTACATTACTGTGGGCCAGCTTTTTGAGGGCAGTGTCCCTTGGCCCATGTATTGAAAGGACCAGAGGCTTAATTTAGCTGCATTTTGAGCCAGTAGTGCTCAAGAGGTGGGAGAAAAAGGGAAACTGAGCTCTTTTCTGCTGCACTGAAGGCAGTGAAGAAATAGAGGTTATTAATGTAAAATCCAGTGCAGGTTTTGAAGAGCAGATGAGCACAGACCACATAGCTGAAATCAACTGCTTCCAGTTCCTGTTCTGGGCAAGTGAAACGAGGAATGAAAGAAGTTAGCATATTCAGGGCAGTTAATTACAGCCTTAAACAATAAGTTGGGTTGCAATGGTGACTGCCAACTGCTGTTGCTGTGCTGGGCTGCTGGGTGGTCTTGGACACCAACTGGAAGTGTCATGCCTGGATTGTCTGTGCATTCAGGTCTGCAGGGCAGCCTGGGACCCAGGGAGATGTTTGGGAGAGCGTGCTCTGCAGATTTGTAGCCCAAATCCACAAGTTAGAGACAGGCAGGTATGAAACATGCAGGGAGTTTGCCAAAGCTGGGGAACTCAGCGTGTGATTTAATTGTCAGAGAAGGAAATTGCTTGTCAGGAGTTGGTCAGTTCCAAGCCTGCCTATGTGGTTTTTTCTCAGATTTGTTAATCTCGCTGCCACAGCATCCTTGTCTGAGAAATGGGGATAAAAATACAAGGTTTACACCTGCCTTGAGGTGAGGGCTGTAAGATGGGAAGGGTGCAATGTTGATAAATGCCACTGAAGAGTGGGAGTGAACAGAGTACTTCCCAGAAGTGTAGTGCATGGAGCATGTAATTGTCCTGGCAATGCTCCACGGTGGTGTTTGCTAGGCAGACAGGTTTTGGCAGGGGGCTTGCACTGTGCTTTTAGAGAGTGTTTTGTTTAAATTTTTTATTATTATTATTGTTCATGAGCTGTCTGAATTTAAGCTATTTTCCCTTCTGCAATTCAGATTTCTTTTTCTTCTCTTTGGGATTGCTTAGAATGGGTGTTGAGCAATAGCAATTTGACTCCACCAAATTCCCATCGGTCTTGGGAGTTCTCTTGCCTCTCGTTTTTGTCTGGTATTTTATCATGGTGCAGTGGCTTAAGCACTCAGTGAGCTGGAAGGAAGGGAAGCCCCATGTGCATTCCAGGGGTGGGAAACAAAAGCACCAAATCTTAACCTTCCATTATTGACTTCAACAGGGGTGAGATGAATCTTTAGTAAATTACTGAAATGTGGGAGGAAATGTAGATGCTTATGTACCTTTTGTTGTCTTCTCCTTTGGGTGCTTGCTTGGTTTGGGTCCCTTCCTGAGATTTCCTGTGCTCCAATTAAGGATCCACGTGTCCAGCAGGAATATCCAGATTTTAAATTCCCTGCTCTTAAATGTCTTTTGGGATGTCATTTAGTCCAACCCCCCTGCTCAAGCAGGATCATGCAGTGCTCAGAACTGGGTACATGTTCTGGGGTGGCCCTGCCAGTGCTGAATAGAAGGGAAGATCATCACTTGGAAAATACTCTGGGGCTACCATTAGCCTTCACCTGTAGGGCTGGCCCAGTTCAAGTTTTCTGATCCCCAATCCAATGCCTTTTTGGGATGCCTTTTCCATGCAAATTCAGGTTCTGTGCTGAGAATCCAGATTTTCTGTCAGTTTTCTGTGTGCATTCAGTGGGCTGTGCAGTTCCACACATGTTCACCGTGCTGCTTTTGATGTGATCTGATGCCTAATGTGCTGCTTTAGTGCATGGTTGGTAAAGCATGATTGATTCTTGACAATATTGCTGGCACTGATTCTGCCTGTAGTCAGAGCTGGTGTCTCTTTTGCAGTCAGTTACTGGCAAAAGGTTTTTATGAAATGAATGCAGTTACAGTTATTGGAGTGACTGTAACTCGCTGTTGACTCCACTCCGTGTCCCTTCTTGAGTTTGTCTCTCGTTAAGAAAGACTTAACATTGTAAAAGAAGACTTATTTTGGATTATGATGTGTTTTTAAAAGTAAACATGTGACGTTTTCGCTACCCTCCTGCTCAAAAACATCCTGTCTGATTTCCTTCATGTTCTTTGAGGTTGTATAGAAAGTCTGGGGTATCTCAAGTTGAAAGAAAGGCTATTTTTTTGTTTGCTCTTGTTGCAGAACTTCATCAGAAATGCATCAGAGAGGTCCATGAATGCATCTCACAAATTTCAGTGCGACATCGGCGAGGAAATCATTCCTAGGCTTGTGAATAATGACAAAACTCCTTGTCTCTATATAAAAATATGTAAAATGGTTTAAAGTAAATCCTTCTGTTGATTTTGTTTTAAGAAAGCATGGACCACAAAGTTTAGAATTAAAAAGGCCTGACAACCATAAATGAGGAGTCGTGGTCTTGGATGATGTTTTAAGCACCTTTATTCCTTGTTTTCAGGCTGGTCCTGTGCTCTAACACACATCTGCACATAGTGGGACCATTCCTGCACCTGAGCACAGCCAGAATGAATTCTGCAGAGCAGGCAGTCTCACAGTTTTCTTGGGGCTGTGTTTCCTTTATTTGTCTAGTGGCTTTTATGTTCAGAACAAGATGCTCTTACTGCTAAATAAGTTGTTGTCTTGCCAGAAAGATCTCTGTTCTGATATCCAAAGGTACCATCTTAAAGGGCTGATCTGAGCTTTGGACTTCAGCTTGCAGATTTGGTCTCTTCACAGGTTTCAGCTGCAGAAATGCTCAGCCAGTGAAATGACATGGCTGGTTTAATAGTCCCAGTAGAGCCACATTTTAATTGATCAGTGTACTGAATGCTCATAGCATCCATCCAGCCACATTTTAATTCCTCAGTGTAGTGAATGCTCAAAGCATCCATCCTTTCCCCACGTGTACAAGAGGAGCCTGCCTGCCTCACATGTTTGGAAATCAAAAGCCTGGTGATGCAGGTGAGGCCCAGATGTGACAATCCAGGCCCCAGGGAGGCTGCAGCTTTCCCTTGGGCAGGGTCCCAGTCCTCTTTGCTGGTGAACCTACCTAAGGCAAAGGAGCACAAAAGTGGCTGTTTTGGTACCCACTGGAAGCAAAACATCTCTGCTGCATTGGGAGTGATTTCCTTGGGAGGCAGGAGAGAAGTCTGAGCATTTGCTGATAAATGTGATGTACTTGTCTCAAGGTGAAAAATGTCTTCTAAATATTTTTTAAAGGGTGGCTGCTGCTGTCCTGATAATTTTGCTGCCTACTGTTGCTGCAGGTCTTGGATAGTTACTCAAGTCTTCAGACTCATCTGAAGTCCTTATTTGTGTTCAGGAAAAAAGGCACGAGGGAATATGGTTGTTTTGGCAGCAACTGTCAGCAAATCATAATTGAAATTATATATCTCATGAGAAAAGAATTGAATGTGTTTATCAGGCTTTTCTAATTATTATATTTGTTACATGCAAAATGGAAGGTTGGTCTGACTTTCTCTGCAGGTGCTGACATTATTATTGACATGTTTATTTAATGATTGCATAAACATACAGCATTATTTTGTCTGACAGGACAATGTGGAAGGTGTATAATGACCTTCTGACTTCCTGCATATTTTTGTTAGGTAACTTCCATGATGTTGTTTGGAGAAAGCTCAGGCATTTTGCCTATCAGTGAAACACTTCCAATAATGATGGACAGAAAAAAATAATCATAGAAGGATTTAAAATTTCTGCTAGAAATTGATGTTTTTTCTGCTCTTGATTGCTATTTTGGCAAATGTTTTCAGGGTTGATTTAGAAGTGCTCTTCTAAATATATAGGATAGGCATGACTTCATGTATCTTAAAATCTGGTTTACATTTGTACCATCAGCCATCCCTAAGAGGAATGCTCTCGTCTCTCTTTCATGCATGTGTATATATGTAATAACAAATATTTGTTACATGTATAACATAGTTCATCATCTCCTGAGCATACTCAGATGTCAGTTTAACAAAAGCAGCTTGTCTAAAGAGATCTGGAGTAAACTCATTCACTTAATGAATGTTTCCCCCATTTATTTTCCTGAAACTTGGTTCTTTGGACATCTCTACCTGCAGGGAAAGGGGAGGTTTTGCCCAGGAGCTGTCAGACCTGTGAGCCTGACATCTATTTGTGCTCTGTGTTGCTGTTTCTTGCCTTCTTTTGGATACCCTGTATAATGCCAGCCACATGAAAACTGCTAGGAATTCTATCAAGCCTGGAGACAAAAGACTTCACTGGAAGCTGTTGTACCAAAAGGCCTGTTGGGATGTTTGTTTTGTGTGTCTGGGCTTGTGCCTGAATACCTGAGTGATGATGGCCACCCCCAAAAGTGTGTTAATCTGAAAATGAAGCTGAACTGCATGTTCAGAGAAATGTGACTGAGTTGTCCATGGATGAAATCTGGCTCAGGTTCCTCCTGATTCACTGCAAATGGTTATTTGTTCATATAAATGAGTGTCAGTCAACCGAGGCAGTTATTTAAAATCATCATTGCTGCAATTCTGGCCTAATTATAATTGCAGTAAGTATGTACAGAGAACATGAGACTCCAGGTGGCTCAGAGTGATGGTCTGTCCCACCCAGTTGTCTTTGGCACTACCAAAAGACGATGCCAAAAGAGGGAGAAAAGCTCCCTCTTTCAGTCACCTCCCTTCATGGTGATCCCTTGTGGCATGGGGCCGTCCTGTGAATTCTGCTGAAACAAAGGGGACTGACTGTGTTGGGCTGGTGATCAAACTGGCTGCATTTAGTGAAAAGGGTGCTGGAAGGAGATCTTGTCTTGGGCATCATCAGCAGGTCAGGTATGCCTCAACATGGCTAAAATTAATTTGAGGAAGACGTGGCTCATCTGTAGGGACTAGAAGGGTGACACACTCGTGTTTGGCTGCAGATGTGTAGGGAGGTACCTGAGCCTAAGGAAAGATGTGAGATTTTGGAATTGCCTGAATCATGGGTGGGATCCCTGCTGCCTGTCAGCCACACCCTGCAGCTCTGTCTGCCTGGGCCAGCTCAAACTGAGCCTGAGTAGCCCAGCTGGACCCTCCCAGCCATGGGGCTGCTGTGGCTCGCAGGGGACCAGGGAACATCCCCAGTGGAGGTGCTGGTCCAGCCCTGCTGCTGTGCCAGGGACCATCAGCAGGGATTGCTGCCAGCTTTGGGAGCAGCCTGAAAGGATGTCCTGATTTCAGATGTGTGTGTTGGTACAATTCCTCTCTGCTGCTTCTTGGACTTGGTTATTGAACCTTTGAAGAACACACTGAGAAGGGTTTTCTTTGTTAGGTTCAAGCTTGCAGTGATAAAAGAAATTCCAGGGATATTTGGATAATTGCTTTCCCTTGAGAATGGGTGTAAATAGTAAACACAACAACAGGCAATACCATTTTGATATACTGTAATTCTTTTGAAAAGTGATTAAAGGGAGATTTGAATAAAATCTTTTAATTGATTTTGTTATGTTCTCTTTAAAGTCACCTCATTTTTCTGAGAGCTCTTAAAGTGGCTCACTTGGATTGGCTCCCAATGGAATTTTCTTTTCATACTAAATTATTGTAATTAATTATAAAATGGAGCTTAACCTTTGGAGGTTGTCAATATCTAAAGACAAATGTCACAAGTAACAAAGGCCAGGGAAGATCAGTCCTGAATCTAGGGGGGATTGTGGAGGAGAAGGGGAGATAGCATTTGACCTCTCAGGTGCTGCTGCTGTTTTATTTTGGCTTTATAAATAATTACCACTTCTCTTTTCAGCTGGGTAAATATGTTTACAGTTAGAACAAAAATGTTTTGAAAAAATCCTAACAAAATAGACAACATTACTGACTTATGTGTGCTTTAAAGATTGTAGCTGTGCAGATGCTCTGTGAGTAGTTTGCTATGCTGACCAGAATATGCAATTTTAAAAGCTAGTGAGAGCAGAAAATAACAGAAATGTAATTTATGGTAGAAGTTGGTTAGATACAAACCATGTAGAATTCTTGAAATGCCTGATGTTATGTAAGGTATTCCTTTGTTTTACGTTTTTCCAGGAATTCTTGCTTGTTCTCCCTGTGAACCAAGGGGCTGTGTGTGCATTCAGGGCAGGTTCTCACCACGTTGTTACAGAACACACATGGGTATAGTCCATGTTCTCATCATTTGTACTTTTGTCTGGGGTGGGATTTGATCCATTTGAGTAACTGCTGCAGAATTTGTCCACTCCCTGTGCCCAGTGTGGGTACCTGCAAGGATCTCTTCTGCCACAGAAGGCAGAACACAGAACACTTATTTCTTATGGATTTAAATGCTGTGGCTGAGTTCTCTGATGTCTAAGTGTGAAGTCTGACAGAAGGTTTTTCTGCCCCTGAGGAATTCATAATGCCATTCTCCTTGGAGGAATCTCTACTATCTATGGTCAGCTTCTCTGACTGCCAGATTTCAGAAGATTTGGAGGAAATTAATTGAAATTGAACTATTCAGTAGATTGAAGATGAGAGAGAAGAGAATGGTTCCCTCCTAAGTGAAAGCCAACATAATCCTGCAGGAAAATGAACTAATAATCCTTTCATTTGTTTATGTATTGCTGAACTCTGCTACCAGCAAAATGCTCCTAATAGGAAACATATTCCATAGGGGAAAGAATATTTAAAAGAAGGCAAAATCAGAGGTTATTTGCTCTCATGTCTGATGTTGTTCAATAAGATAAGGGCAGTGGCAATGAGCCATGAGCCCTGACTTGCATTTTATCATTTGGGCTCCCACTCAGCTTTTGAGCACTGGAAATTAATGTTTTACTGCAATACTCCAGTAGCAGGTGAGAGCCACCCCAAGGAGAGGATTCTGTGTCTCTGTAATAAACTCTGGTTGGTGCTTGGGCAGCATAAATTCACAAATGGTGCTGCTTGGTTTCTTTTGCTGGGGGTGATCCAGTGACCTAAGGAGAGCTCTGACCCTGAGCAAGTGGGAGCTCCTGGGGAGCATGCAGGGGTGGAAACTCAAAGCTGATTTCCCCACAATTCAGTGTTTTTCACTGCCCTCACTTCACTTCAGACTTGGCAGCTGACCCTGAACTGGAGCAAACTCCTTTGAAGAGAGTTTGTGGCACTCGTGGGGCACAGCAGTGCTGGGATTGGGGCTGGGGGATGGAATTTGTCAGAGCTGTTCTGCAGAGCTGGGTTAGGGACAAACCGAGGGGCAGAAACCTGCAGGCAAATGTGTCAGGATTTTAATAATAACTCAAAGCCCAATCACTGAGAAAATCTTGTGTTTTAAAACACTAATCATCCCCTTACAAAATCAAAGTAAATGACTGTTCTGAGCTAGTGAAAAGGTCTCCTGCTTTAGAGAGATAAGATTCTCTTGGTATCCAGAAGGACATGACATTTTTCCCGTGTTTGATTATATTAAATATAACCTCAATGTTTAAGGTTACTCAAGCTGTAAGAGTTCAAAAAGATTCTGGATGAAAATTTTTCCATTTATTTTGTTAAGCCTCTGTAATAACTGTAAATAGTCATTCTTTTAAATAACAAATAGTAAGAGGTCAAAAAATGTGTATATATATGATTCTGCTTTTCATTACCAGGAGAAATTCACAGCAGAAAAAATGTAGCTATGGCTAGAAAAACAGATATTCAAGAGGAACCATTGCGTAAAAGAAAAAAGCTTTAATATGAATACAAATATTAGAACTGTGAAACATGAGGGATAATTCAGAAGGTAACGAGGCAGGAGAAATACCAGTTTTCAGCTGTTGATGTTCACTGTTAGCAGACAGAGCTTAAACATCCTGGCAGAGAGAAGCAGAGTGACCTTAGGCTCCTGCCATGAACGAGGGAGGATTTTCTGTCAGTTTGGAATTGAAGATGGGCAGACTTACTTCAAGTTGAAAAATCCAAGAAATGGGCTCGGTCATTCTTTACGTTGATCCCTGATTATTCCAAGTCCTAGACCTTGAAATGAGGATAAAAGCCTGACAGCTCCAGTCCCCATTTGCTGAGGGTGGCGAGGCTTGTTTCCCAAGCCCTGGGTTCCCCTGGCAGTGCAGTTGTGTGGAGCCTTGGGGAGGCAGGGAACTCTGTGGCCCTCACTCTTAACACACAGGGAACTTGGGGCAGTGGGCCCCAGATGTTGCAGTTCCAGAAAACACCCTTTGGATTTTTTATGGCGTGCCTCATGCTTTTCAATTTTACATTATCTTATTTTTCTTCTAAGCATTCTCTTATTTTTCATAAATATCCCATCTGGAAGTTGAGATGGCTTTTCATACAGGAGCATTCTCATTTGTGCCATCAGCTTTGTGACTGCTCACGTTAGCTGGTAAAATTCAGGCTTTTCTGTTGTTTCATTTTGCAGAAAAATACACGTTGGAGAGATGTGAAAATTAGTCCACATTAAAAAAAAAATAAATTGAAAGTCAGATTTCTGTTTAACTCATTGAAAATCTAAAACAAACATGTCAAACATGGATAACCCCCCTACAGGGGCTGGGGCTGCCTGGCCTGGGACCAGCTGGGGGAGCTGCACTGAGAAGAAAAGCACTGAAAGGCCTGTGTGACCAAAGGAGTGTGACTTGCCCTTGTATGTAACAAATAACTTTATTCTTAATGGAGTAGAACTGGTTAAAATTTTCCACTGAGAAAATTTTTTCCTTCAAATACTGTGGTTTTGTTTGATATGCAGGAAACTGTTACTACTGCTTAAAAAGAAAGCCCTAAAGCATAGGTTTGGCATAGAAAATACTGAAACCTGGGCAACCTAGAGGAATTTCTGTAGTATCAAAAATTCAAATCAAAACAAAGTTGGTGTTTTCAGCTGGATGCTTAAATTGTTGATTCACAACAGAAATGATGACTTAAATATCTTTGAACCTTCTCTCAGGAAAAACAAAAAACTTGGGAGTTCTCCATCTCTTATGCGTATGAGAAGCACATTGCTTTTGAAAACCACTCTGATTTTAGTTGGTAAAAACTGTCTCAATGCATAGTGACAAGTTTTGAGGTGTGTGTAATTTGAAGACATGAACTTTAATGACATGATGTAATGTGAGATGGATTTTGCAGAGACCTATGCTGGGAATTTGGGTCTGTGTGCTGTAGGGGACCTGGGAAGCCTGGGGTGGAGGGGACAAAGCATCCTGTGCAGGAATGTGGTCCAGCTGTGTTACACCGTCTCTCCAGCTCTAGAGGGTTCAAAAGGCTTTTTTGTTTGATATTTTCATTTGCATAGAGTGGGGATTTTTTTCCTTTTCTAGAAGGGACTGAAATAGACTATTTAATTTCCCAAAGTTGTATTTTCAAATGGTACTGAGCCAGTCCCTGGTGAGATCAGACCAATATACAGTGTGTGGTGTTGAGTGAGGCAGCTGGCTCTCACCCTGGCTGCTGGAGATGTGTCAGGGTTAATCCAGTACATTCCCATTCAAGTGCTCCAGTTTTAGGTTCTTCACAGCACATTGTACTGGCCTGGGCTGGAACTCACACAGCTAGAGCTGACAGTAACTGGCATGCCTACAGAGCTTCCAATTTTCCACATAGTTTGCCTGTTTTTTCAGGAGGATGTCTTAGCTTCACACAGTCATGGTTTTCCTGGAGGAAGTGGGCTAAGGCAGAGAAAATCGTGCTGTGCTTGTGCTGCCATCTGCATCATAGTGCTGCAGAGGGGCAGAGAAAGGTCCCTGCAGTCATCTGTGGGCTGAAAGCCTCAGCAGACTCCTGAGGGTTCCAAAGATGCAGGAAAGTGCACAGAGCACTTAGGATCCATCTCACCCTGGTTGGTTACTGTGGGACCTTGCAGAAGGGATCCCAAAGCCAGGGCTGTGTGGGATGATGGGTTCTGTGGGATTCAGGCCATTGGTGGTACCGTGCCCAGAGCAGGATTTTCTTTGTGATCTCTTTGTGTTTGCCCGGGGATTTAAGTGTAGGTAAAACATCACAGGTTACTCATTTGTGGATTAGAAAGGGAAGAGGCTTGTCTTCCTGTTGTCACTTAAAGCTGTTACAGCAAATAAATGTGTCAGGATGCCCGAGCAGTGTCAGATCCACAGTGCAGAAAGGACAAACACCAGCTTGCTTTCTCCTGGACTGATACTAAATCCCTGTGAGAGGCTTCAGGAAGGGCAGTGAGGACTGAGTGATGTTACATGGCCTGCTTAAAGGCTGGAAGAATTGATCAGCTTCTGATTACAAGCCCCTTCAAACTCCAGACAGACTCTGCCCTTTATGCGTGGGGCAGATGTTCCACCAAAATCCGTTTACCTTTAAGCTCCCAGGTATGTTTCTGAATAAAAGTTTCCTTTGCCAATACTTCAGCAGTCTCTACTTCAGCCTTTCCAAGTGTGCTGTAGTCCAGGTGGCCACTGACAAATCCGTGACTGCTGACTTTCTGGTGTTCTTTGGCCTGCCTTGGAATTTGGTCCTTCTTTTGCAAGGCATTTGTTTCCAGAATCTTTTCTGTCCTTCCTTTCTCTGGCCCAGACAATGTCTCGTGCCCTGAACACAGACTGCAGGGAGCAGGCAGACTTTTGTGGGCTTGTAAATCCCTTTCTCCACTCACACCCCGTTTTCCTTTGCCTCCCTTTCTTGCAGGTGGATAAAGTGTGTGGACAGCCCAAACAGCGAGAAGGGAACCTGTCAGCAGCCAGCATTGTGCCAGTGAAGGAAGTGGCTGAAACCCAGACATTTGTGATGGCTCACACCAGCCTGAACAATAAAAGAAGGTAACCCTAGGCTGCAGTTGCTGTGAAACAAACCCTCAGGCTCATTATCTGTGCTGTTGGTTCTCTGCAGTGTTGAAGCCAAAGCCACAGCTCTGGCACCTTCTCTGCGTGCTCCCCAGCCTCTGCCACCACTGGCAGTCACACAGGTGACTGTGCCATCACATTGTGGGTCCCTCCAAGAAAGGCCAGACTTGGTACCATTGCTTAACACCAAGGTGTTCATTGTTTCCAGAATCTTTCAGTGCAAATCTTTCCACTCGACAAAGTCAGTGGAAACTGATTTCCACAGCTGAATCTAGGGTACCTGAAACAACTGCCCAGGTCTGTAAGGACATGAGCTTATCCAGGGGCAGAAGTGGGAAGGAGGAAGGGGTGAAAAGAAGAGTTTCACTGCCCTGACACCAAGTCAGTCCCTGATTCCACTGGACTGGCAGGAGTGATAAGACCCTTTGGAATCTCCTTGATTGGTTACATATCAGAGGAAGAGCTGAAGGAGTTTTTTAGGCTTGTTGTGTCCATCTTGGCTTCTGTTCTTCAGCTGTGCCCCATCTGAGACACCTACAGCTGAGTACTGCCACTGGCCTGCACAGGAGCCTCCCTGCTCCCAGATCTCCTGAGTTCTTCTGTCACTTTACCTTGTGTAGCTCCTGAACTGGCTTTCTGTACATTCTAGGAAGGGGTTTTTTTGCAATCCCACTCACGATACAGGAGTAGATGTCAGAGCCAACTGCCCAAAAACTCCCAGTGCCTGTTCCTGGCTGGCATGCTGTCCTCTGGAAGAGCAGAGTTAATCTGGAACAAGCCATGCCAGTGGAGTTGTGCTGGGCTTACCTCTGTCCAAAACCAGCAGCTGAACCACGGAGAGAGTCTGTGTGTCTGTCTGTTGGGTAAGGGGGTGGCAGACAGCACTGTTAACATTGCCACAGCCTGGGTGCTGGCATTTCAGTTGTGCACGTGAGATTTTTATCCATTTCTGTTTTAATTCTCAGCTTGCATGAATGGAGCAAACAGTGTTTTAAAAGATGAAAGTAGTAAGAGCAAGCAAAATGTTTGAGGGATAGTGATAATTTGTTATCCTTTTGTAATTTAAAGCAAACCGTAACACGTTGTGCCAGTGCTTGGAGTTAATCAATTTTTACCATGCAAATCAGAAAAAAAGGAGCATTACAGAAATTCAATTAATAACTTCAGCAGTAAAAATCCAAAGAACAGTTGTAGTGCAATTACTGAAATAGGCTTTTAACAGCACAGAGCCCTGGGCCATCTTCTGTGTAACTCACTGACTTGGCTGGGGCTTAACAGTGGCAGCCCAAAAGCCAGAATTGCCATCCTGTCTCTCAAACAGTTGCAAATTTGTGTCTTCAGTGGCATGAAAGCTGCTCCTTCTCACCTGAGTATCTGCTCCCTCCCCTTCCCAACCAGCTAGAATTATTTGGTTATCGACCTTTTAAAATATAAGGCTTGTAGATGAAAAAGAAAATAAACTAAAATAAACTAATGCACTGTAAATTAGACAGTTTGCCAGAACTGGTCTGCACACTGAAAATAAATTAATCTAAAAAAATCTAAACTAAGTCCCTGCTTATATAATTAGCATGAAAAATTACCAAATTACAGTGGTGATAGGTATTGTGGAGAGCCTGTGCTCCAAAAATGACTGATGGAAATACGTAATAAATAGTAAGAAGTGGAAAAGTTGAAGCTATTCTCCACAACTTCCTATAAAACACATGGCCTGAAGCTTGTCCTTCTGCTTCTTGGAAGCAATTGTGAAACCACAGAGGGAAGGACACACTGTTTGGCTGCATCACTGTGTTGTTCATTCTCCATCATTTGATCACATATGATGTCAATAAAAATCAATGTAAGGTTATAAAAATCTATAATGCATGGGTGAAATAATTTCTTCAGTGGGTTGTGTAAAATGCACTAAGAGTGACAGAAAATTGCTGCAGGGAACCAGATGATGAGAGCAATTACATGAATCTTCTGTGAAGCCTCTCCTTCTGGTGATTTTAAGAAATGGAGAGGAGTAATGTCAGCTGCTGTCAGGTCAGGGGCAAGGTCACCCTGGCCCTGCTGAGTCTGCCTGTAGGTCTGGGTAACAGACATCCTCCGAAATGATCTTTTGATTCAAGGGGAGTATGGAACACGACTCCAGCCTTTTAGGGTGAGGAAGGAAAAAGAGAAGGAAAGAGCCAGCACTCTCCAAGTAAACAGAAAAGCTCTGGCTCGTTCCCTTATGTGTCAGAGCATTCCTGAGCTCAAAGAGAAGAACCTCTGTGGTTGGCACATCTGGAGGAGAAACCACAATCAAGTGGCCTCTCCTCTCTCGTGTCCAGCCTGCTCAGAAATGCCCTTAAAACCCCGGTGCCAGCCAGCTTCAGATGCTGTTTGCTCCAGAGGTGTTGAGTCTCTGCTAGGCCACCTAAAAAAATCAGCTTCCTTTTCCAAGGAGTTGGAGAAGCTCTGGTTTCAGCTGTTGAGCAGAAGTGCTGGTGCAGGGCAGGTGGGGTTGTTACATGGTGTCCCTTGGCCTGACCTGGTTCTTCAGGGGGACGTGTTTGGGGTCTGGCTGGGGCCTCCTCACCCTTCACTCTTCTGCACAGCCAGATCTGCAAGGTCCCCAAATGCACAGAGCAACTGGATCCTCTTTTGTAGCAGCTGAAGCCTTTTCTTCTCTTACTCTCATGAGTTCCTGGGAGATTTCCCATCTCTCTTGATTTTACTCTGCATTCCATTCCTGCATATTTTTTGTTATGCATCACTTAAGTGTCAGGAAGAATAATAAAAGAAGCTGAAACTTGAATAAATGTTGCATGATCTTGCAAGAAACCATTTCCTATGATTAAACTGGAAAGCATAAAATTGATGATTATTTTTTTTTTGCCATTACACAATCGTAGTCAGGGATTAACTGAAACTGGCAGCGTTGCTGCTGTAGTCATTTTTTAATGTGGAGGTTGCTATAACATGTAATAGAGATGAGAAGAAAATTGAAACCATATGATGGTACAGGGAATGTAAATGGCATGTGCAGAATCTCAGTGAATTGGAATGTTATTGCTGAGTTCAGCACAAAGAACTGCTCTGGTCAGGCTCTGGTCTCCCAGCAAAGCTGAATACCTGCCTTGGAGCCTCCCTGCTCCTTGGAACATTTCAAACCACTAAACACAGAGTGGTCACAGAGCTGTGGATAAAATATGTTTAATAAAGAACTGTAACGTATTAGGTCCCTGACTGGAGGAAGAAGCCTTTGAAACTATTTTATTTTGTTGGGTTTTCTTTATTATGCCATGAATTTACAGACCTTTTATACATCTTAAAATCAACAATTTAGGGATTCCTTTGGGAATGTTTGAAGTCAATGATATCTATTTCATTTAAAATAAACTACTATAGGGTCAGCCATCACATGATTTTATTACCATTTGAGTAATCAAGTGCTAGTACAAACCAGATTATTAATGTCAGATCCACGTCAGCCTCTGGCCAGGGCCGAGCTTTCAGCTGATGCAGATTCTCCCTGTTACAGATTTTCATTTGGTTTTTTGAGTGGCTGTGTTGGAATTCCTGCAGGCAGGTGCCACTCACCCGGTGCTCAGTGCAGGTCCCTCCTGTCCTGTGGCCACTCCTGCCATCAGCTGCCAGGACTGTGATGGCAAACTGCATCATCTGTGTGTCCTCAGGCTGCTGAAGGTGGTGCTTGCTCTCTCCAGTAAATAATAAATAAATCTAAATAAACACTAAATAATCACCAGGGGTATTTCCACAGCTCTTCCCCCACTATAGCCTGGAAGTCTGTACCTCCAGTTTTGCAAAGTTGGGTGTTTTTTCAGTGGTGCAATCTCAGAACAGCAAAAAATACCTGTATTTATATTATTTATTAACAGGCAGTAAATTGCTCATTGTACCAGAACATGAGTGCTGCTGGTTTGTATCCCCCTTCCCATGGTTCTCATTCTGAACTGTTTGCCATTGTTTTCTTGTGCAGCTTCATGTATTTACAGGCCTTCCATTTGGTATCAGTTACACTTCATTTAAGTACCACTGCACTTATCTTCAACTTTCTGCTGCGTGCACTGCATTTGTAACTCTGCTCTTACTTGAAAATGATTGGGACCAACAGTCTCAGGTGTACTTTTCTCCAGTATTGAATGGACATTTTTGATTGCATGTATACTTTGCAAAAATCTCAGGATAATTTTTCTCCTTATTTATTTTCTTATATTGTCCTGTGCATGTGCTTGGTGACCTTTCTTTCAAATAATTTTTACTTTTCTCTTTTGTTTCTCATTTCTTTGCCTCATTTGCCTGAATTCCTGCTTCTCCCCTACTCCCCAACCTCTCCTGGTTGATGCTTATTCTCCCCGGCCTATTCCAGTTCTCTGCCTCTGAAAGCTTCAAAGAATGACAAATCAAGAAGTTTGAAAAAAATCTCTCGGTAAGAATGAAAACAAGGTGACATCCTTTGTTGTCTCTACACCTAGCTCATCTCCAGCTGTAATCTAGGAGCTGGAATACTTCTGCTTGCTGCTTTTATGTTGTGGGGCACTGGGAAAATCTACGTTTTCTCCTCTAGTGTGTTCAGTTTTATAGTGATGAAAAGTAAATATTTTCACTCCGTAAGAGTGAGAGTCAGACAGAGAATTCTGCATTTGCTAAGACACTGCTTTGAAATGTCAGAGCCCCATTCTGCTGAGAATGCAAAGGAGTTCAAACCTCTAGGGGTGAGCTGAGTAAGGCAAGCTTTAGGCTCTTAAAAGGGTGCTGGCTTCCTCCTTCAAAGAAGCCTCTGACTTAGAACCTGTAAAATCTTTGGCATCTGTTTCCTTTTGGAACTGATCCTCTTAGGTTGTTCTGCCAGGCAACCTTCTGGCTGGGCCTGGCTTTACTCAGAGCTCATATTTGTAAGTTGGTACTCAAGATGTAGAAATGGTGATTACCTCTTTGTAAGCCCCCAAATTCCTGCTTTTTTTCTTTGCTTTAAATCCCAGCTTTCCTGCACTATTAGGCTAAGTTAGTTTCTTAGAGGCATGTGATGACTGATTGATCTAGAGCAGGATTTCATCTCAGAAGGTAAATGGTTAAACACTTTGGAGAAAGTATGAAGAAAGTACAAAGATAGCTGTGGGGAGAGATGACCACGGCCCCAGCCTGGCAGGGTAGGTATTTCCCAGGGGCCTTGGATGTTGTTTGAAGCACCTGTTGCTGCTCAGGAGTGGGAAATCCTGGCTGGTTTGTGCCCAGCTCCAGCCAGCTGTACCCCAGGCACTCTGCAGTGCCTGCCAGGCTGAAACCCTGCAAACCAGAATGAGTCCCTGGCCTCCCCAGTGGAGTTCTGAGACAAGCACAGAGCTCAGAGGTAGCTCTAGCTCAGTCTGGGTCCTGGATCTCGTTCTGCAGATCTGTAACACGCCAAACAGGAGCTTCTGAAGCAGTGCAGGAGGGTAATTTCTCATTCTGAAATCCTCTCGGTTGTGTGCTGAATTGCCACTTGTTTTGTAAGTTTGTTTTCATGGCTACCTCAGCCAGGTATATATTATAGGTATAAGCAGATTATAAAGATTATAAAAGAGGCAGCAGTTTGCCCTCAAGGCATTTTTCCATACACAGTCATCAGAAATACACTGTCTATACTGGCCATGCCTTTCATGGTAATATTTTCTCCGTGTTTTTTCATCTGTTTGTGAAGAGTAGATGTAGCCTTTTCTCAGCTTTAGGGAGAGACATGTTAACACAATACCCTTTATGTGTGTAATTACGTGTATTGACACCAGACTACGTAAAACTGGATGATCTCTAAGGAGTAAAAATACACTAGAAACAGAAATTAATTGAGATGACTTATTTTCTAAGTCTTGATCTGGTGGAGGGTTGGGCTGGCAGGGGCTTGAACTGCTGAGTTTGCTGCTGTGTTGTTGAATGTGTTGTTCCTACGTTGCAGAGAGTTCATCAGTTACATGAAGAGGTCCCGAACCTTTTATGCCTCTGTAGCAGAAAGGCTTTGTGATGGAGACCTGGTGATGAGAGACAGCTCGACCTGCTGGAACGGAGAGGATGTTGTAGAAAGGTAAAGTTACAACTACCAACTTGCTGCAATGGTGAAAAAGGTGTCTCCACATCCTTCAGCAGCATTTGAAGATGCTGTTGTAGATGCTCTGTAGGGTGAAAAGGCCTTTCCAGTTTCTCAGCTGATGTTTGTCCCCTCTGGATTTTCAGTGTCTCTCCCATCACCCTTTAGGCTCTAAACTGGAATATACACTTGCATTTCCACCAGCTGAACTTGTTGCTGTCATTTCTTTTTCTCTGTGTAACATGAGGCAACATTGCCCTGAGGAGAACAGAGATGTTTAGAACACAACTGTATCTTTACTATCACTGTCAAAGTATGCATCAGTTTTTGCAGTCAGAGCTGCTTGGAAGTGTGCCAGTGAATGTTCTCCAAAAATTCCTTTTTGTTGAAACAGGGAAGTTCCATGGGGTTGTGTTGGCTTTCACAAGGTTTCTTTTTGAAGTGGATTTTGTGGTCTTTTATAAAAGATAAAGTTCTAGCATTCTGTTTTCTTGCTTTAAAACAATTTTCATGGTCACAGGCTGTTTTGTAGGAACTTACTGAATAATTCCAACATGGAACAAAGCTGTGACACTTACTGTCTGTTCCATTAATGGGGGTTCTGACTCCCAAAAAGCTCTGTTGATTTTTCTCATGTGTAAATAACTTCAGCTAAATTACATCCGAGCTATTTGGAGATAAATGGATGTCTGACACATCCAAAAACAACTTTAATATTTCAATATATATTTTCATTATAAATTAATTGTAGGGCATGTGTTTGAAGATTTTGGCACCAAAGCAATATTCTGAATATTGATGTCTAGTGATTGCAGTAGTGGTTGAAGTTTTTACAGTAAAACAGTGGAGAGGAAACAGGAAGAATATCAGTATTTCCAATAATATTGCCATATCAGAATCTCTTTTGCTTGGGACATGTTGCTGGATGCACAGTTAACTTTTAGAACCAACAGCTTTCTGACCAAAAGCAAAACAAGAAAATCCAACCAAACAAACCCAAACATTTTCTGTATCAGTTTGGGGGGGGCAGCAAATGGAAGTTACTTTCTATTTTTATCTTGCTTTGTTTAAAAAACCCTCAAACCACTCACATTGCTGATATTCATGTTTTAGAAAGGCATGAAGGGGAAAGCTGTTGTTACTTTGTCAGTCTGCAACTTTCCCAGAGCTGCAACAAATGAAAAAGCTTCAAGTTTGAAAGGGGTGGGAGGCTGGGAAAAGTAGCAGGGAAAAGATCCCTCATGTGTTGAATTACAAAGGAAAAATAAAGGAAAAAGGAAACCTAAAAAACCTACCCCCAAAGATGACAGCAGCAAAAACCCAGCCCTACCACCAAACCTAGATACATGTCTGTAGTCAACATATGAAATGGGCAAAAGGGAAAACACAAAGGTGAAATTCATGTGTTTAATCAGACAGCTATAGCTAGCTAGATAAATAATATAAAATATAATAACATACAAATATTGTACATTTATGTGCTCTCTCCCAGTACTGATTGCCTTAAGAGAAGGGGACTTTCTGGGCAGCCTGCAGTGCCACACAGCAGCACACACAGGTGTCCTGCTTGCTGGCACCTTCTGCCCCTTTCATCACCTGGTTTATAGGCTGAGCTTGTCACAGCTGTCCCCACGTGGGACATAAACCTGTGATATAACATAATATAACATAAACCATACAACATCACATCCTGGTGATGCCTGAAGATGCATTCCTCTTGGCTCTTCCTCCTCTCCCAGGGCCTTAAAGACCAGCAGTAGTAAAGAGCTCTGAAGTCAAAACAGAGCCTTTTTATTGACTGTGGCTCAGCAAAGGGATCACCCGATGGGCCGGGCTGAACTGGAGTTTGGGTGACTGGGGCTGTGCAGCTGGCACAGCTGCAGCTCCTCTTTCCTCCACACTCCTTGCATGTCATCATGCTGCTGGAAGGCTGAGCATTATTTGTGCTCTGTGCTAACTGGCATGCCAGCTCTTTAGGAAAAACAAACCCGAGCTTTAAAAACAATTTGACTCCCAAATGCAGCCTGAAACAAAGGGAAATGATTGCTCAGGAGTGAGGATCGTGTGTTCAGTTGGTAGAGAGGGCACTTGAGGTCTGATAAACAGGATTAGAGTTGTACCTTTTTATTTTAGTTTAGTTCTTTGGGTTGGGTTTTATGGTGTTTAAATCGTTGTGTTTGCAGGAAAAAGAAATTTGAGTTGCCAGTTAAATACACCATAAAAAGATTCCCACTGGTTTGAGGCTGTGCCTCTGGCCTGCTCTTCAGAGAACAGGAAGAGATGGCTTTGCTAGGAATCCTCCAGTGTCAGTTCAGGACAAAATTAGAAATACTTGCACTAGGAGTACTTTCTTTCTCTTAATTGCTCTTCTGAGCATCTTGTTCCTGAAGCAAGACTTCATGTGAGAAATCTTCCGTGCACTAATGAATGGTCTCAGCTTCATGATTGTTGAGCTGTAGCCATTTCTAACCTGGTTTGTACACAGGATTGTTGGATCAGAAGGCCAAACTTCAGTTTATTTGGAATGAAGAAAGAAAAAACATTCTGAAAGTCACTTTGGGGAGTTTTGTGTTTGTTGCCTCTCCGTTTCAAGAGGAAATTTTCTGAGTTTCCAAATGAAATGGTCTTTTTGTAATGCCAGTTGGCTTGATCTGAAACCTCATTGCTGATGGATGAAGCAGGAAGATTCTGCTGGTCAGACACAGCTTTCCATGGCACAGGTGTCTCCTCAGGTGTGCATGGGTGGATTTGAGCTAGAATGGGTCACTCTGAGTGTGGCAGACTTTGAAGTTGGTGTTGCAGAAACATTTCAGACGTGCTGAAGTCGTCATTCTCCTCTCAGCACATCTGCTGGGATGTTGTAGTGCTGTGAGGAGTTAAAAGCTATCAATACACACTCCTACCACTGCAGTGTCCAGGTTTGGTGTGCAGTACCCCAGTTTGGTGGGGGACAGGGGAGGAGATATTTTACAGCAGCTGTTTTTCCACTTGGAGTCCCTTTCTCAGGAAACTTCAGCTGTAGGGTTAAAAACTTGGACGTGTAAATGGTTTTTAGACCGGGTTACCTGGAACAGAAAAGAAGGATGATTTGTAACAGTGAGGACCCACACTTCTTTTCCTTCCTTTGTTCCCTAACTTGTGTTTGTTGGGGTTTTGCACTCAGTGGGGGGATTAGGGGACACCTGTCCACGAGCTTGAACAGATCATGTCATGGGCTGTTAGGCTCTCAGGGCCTGTGAGAGCTGGCTGAGGAAGGAAGTGGCAAATCACAGTGACTTTTTCTCAAAGTATGTTCCTTTAGAGACTCTAAATTTTCATGAGTTTAGCACTTTCATTGTCCCCTTTCTCATTGCCTTAGGCTCTAGCAAGCAGCCATCTGGTTATGGAAAACAGAGATAGTCATTTAGCCTTAGCATACTTAAAGCATGTTTAACTTCTCTTGTTCTCATGCCATCAGTGTAAATAATTTCTAGAGATACACTTGTGACTGTAAACTGCAAAATGCTCTCTCTTTTTGCAGTATTTCTCAGGTTTTAGGGTATTTTCTAGGGCTTGGGATGTTTTGTTGGGTTTTGTTCCTTTCTTCCTCACCACAAATTTCAAAAAGGTCAAGGGATGTCTTGACAAGGACCCGTGTTGGAAAAAAGGTGTGAAGAAAAGTGAGAGAAGTTAGTGATGTTTGTGCATGGTATCTAACCCATAGTTACTTGTGTCAGATCATTTGGCTGGATTTCATCTTTGTAAGATAAACTGATAAGTCTGTATGCTTAAGAGCTTTATTTTTGTTGGTGGTGATGTGGGCTTTGTTTGTTTTGTTCTTCTTTTTTTTTTTTTTAATGCAATTATCAAGGAAAGACAATTTTAAGGATTTCAGTCGTGGAAACTATCAACAGATTGATCTCAGTGTAGGCATTTCTTTAAATGTAATTATGTGCCAGCTATTGGGAGAAAATTTAACCCCAGGAAGGAGCAATGTGTTGAATGATCCAGCCCCAGCTCTGGATGAGAAGCAAATGTGAGTCAGGAGGCAACTTTTGTGTGAAGGTACAGAGAGAGCAGGAGCGAGCTGTGGGTTCTTCACGTGGCACAAAAAGGGCACCAGAAGCCTGACTGAAGGTTGAGGAGCTCACCCAGGGCCTGGTGGTGAAGTTGGATGGAATGATTTGTGTTCTGCTGGCCTGGAGTGCTGAGGAGTTTGGATGCCAGATCCTGGTGGGCAGCAGCAGGTCTTGGAGCTCAGGAGGGCTTTGGGGGCACTCGAGGAGCTCTGCTGGCAGCTTCACCAAACCTTTCACAGTTAGCCTCCAGGAGGAGCACAGAATTCACTTCCAATACTTTGGTGCTTCTCCCTAAAGATGGGGGTTTGTACCACATTTGGTTTTCAGATTGCATTTTGGGTTGTGTTCTGTGCACGATGCAGTGACAAACCACTGTGATTTAGTGAATGCACTTCTCTGGATTGACTCCTGGAGACCCCACACCCACTGCTGGTTAGGAAGGACCTGGTTGTTGGGAACAGTCCTCCTGCTGTGACATCACACCCTCATCTTCCTGGCAGGGATAGACTTCTTTCTTTTTAGTTGATATCCTTACTGTGGTATGTCCAGGCAATTGGAGTGGATGGGTTAGGTCAGTAGCTGAAAAACATTTCTGTAAATGCAAATGGACATTTGACTTGTAAAAACTTTTCTTTGGCACTGCAGCATTCAGCGTTTTCTTTCAGAGTGAGGGACTTGAATACAAATAATTATTCTTGATTTCAGAGTGTCTTGGGAGAAACCTCTGGATTTGGTGTCTACTCAGTGTCTACTTTACTCTTCTGAGCAGAATTCATGGAAGAACAAATCTTGTCCTCCAGTCACCAGCTCCAGTGGGACAGGATTTTTCAGATGCAATGTAACAGGGACTAATTTGGTACTACCATAGGATCTCTTTTAATTTGGCAAGTTTGGGATATTTTTTGTTGAATAAGGAGTGATGGGCAGGTACTTTTTCTTTTGCCTTTTTTTTTTTTTTATATTCAGAAGGAAAGAGCAGCCCTTATTTAGTCAGAAAACTGAAACTTTCCCATTCAAATACTACAGTAATAATGTAGTAGTGCTCCAATCATTGAAACTCTTCTAACATAAACAATCCAGACATGGTTAAAGTCTATGGAAAATCTTCAAGGAAAAGTTTATTTTCTTGTGCAGAGTCCAACAGAGTGACTTTATACCTATTCCTCTTAGGAAAGGTCACACACAAAGTCCTATTAAAAAGACAGAAAGTCTTATCTGCTCCTTCAGTCTGTCTTAGCCAATGATTCTTCCTGGAGGGAAGGAAAATTCATTTTCTTTCATTTGCAATGGGTATGCAATATAAACAAGAAGGATTAATCCTATCAAAGCCTGGAGATATTGGACTGAAAATGTATTCTTCAGAACCTCAGTTAAATGAGATATCAGTAAGAGTGTTTTTAATACTGATACACCTGATCCTTTCTCCTGAAACTGTAGGGTAGTGTTGGAAGCGTGGTGCCTTTGTCTGTTGGATGAACAGGATTCCCATGTGATGTTTGGATTTTGGTATTTTTCAGAATATTGAATTTCTGACATTATTTCAAGTCGAAATTGGAGACTTAAAAGTAACAGTCTATTTAAAAAAAGTAGCTGGAAGTGAATTTTCTCATTTTCCTTTCCCCATCCTATGTCCCAGCAGTGATGAAAGCAGCATTTGTAGACTCTATGAAACGAGCAGGTCAGTGGAAAAAAAAAACCCCATGCATTAAATTCTCTGGACTTTGAAGCAGGAATCCATCAGTGTTTGAATGCAGCCGATCAAATAATGCATTTTACATTTTTCAGACAGAAGGGAGTTATATGAGGAAGGTGTTGCTGAGATAAAACCTGTAGTTGCTTAAATGCAAATCTAGCAGTGGAAATGCAGAAAAATCTCTGCATAGTTCTCCAGCCTCCCTCCCACCTTGGTGCCTTGTTCAGTGAAATCTCTCTCTGTGTGAAATAATTCAGATAAATGTTGAACTGTATATATATAGATAGATGTACCTGGCAATTTGATGCAGGTTTTACTGTGCTAGCAGGATGATCTTGCTGTAAGTTGTCATGAAGTTAAATTAGGCCTTTGGCTTGATTTTATTTGTGTTACAGGTACCTTGTATCTGAAGGGCGGAGGAGCAATCTGTTCCTGCCACTCTCCAAGCCTAAGAGCCAAAAGACACAAAATAATCTCCTTTTTGCTGGTTTGGATTCCTTGCTTAGGCTTGGGGTAGGTGGTGGCAGAATATTTTTGGTCTGGTGTGCTGAGTGTGTGATTTAACACATCCAGCTGCAGCCAGCTTCTTAGAGAAATTAAACTGCTGGAGCTGCACTCAGGGAGAGGAGTTTTTATTTTATTGAACTGGTTTGCACTGGAAACGTGTTGATTCATCAAAATAAGGAAAAAAAATTAATCTGGGTTCTGGCTTGGAAGGCTGAAGAGTCTCCCAGATTGGCAGGAAAGCTGTTGTGCTGTGGGGAGATTGTCACTCTCTGCTGCTGGAGCTGCTCGAGGTGTGGGGGATCAAAGGAGGATAAAACTTTTCCCACCCCACGGAGGGGTGCACAGTGTAGAGGATGAAAGCAGGATAAAACATTTCCCACCCCACGGAGGGGTGCCCAGTGTGGAGGATGAAAGGAGGATAAAACATTTCCCACCCCACGGAGGGGTGCACAGTGTGGAGGATGAAAGCAGGATAAAACATTTCCCACCCCACGGAGGGGTGCCCAGTGTGGAGGATGAAAGCAGGATAAAACATTTCCCACCCCACGGAGGGGTGCACAGTGTGGAGCTCTGCACTTGGGGCTGCCTGGGCTACAAACCTCCCCTTCAACAAGGGAGGATGTGGAGTGCACTGACCTTATTCTCCTGTGTGAAAGGTGTTGTGTTGGCCCGACACAGAACAGGTAAACCTCTGAAATGCTGATTTTTGGGCAGAATAAACCCCACACTGCTGGCTCTTTCCAGCCCCAAACTGACCTCCCAGTAACACGGGGTTATCTCAGAGTGTTTGCTGACTCCAGCAGGATTCAGAGCCATGGCTTGTGGTTAGAGGCAGCTTGGCCTAGATCAGATGAGTAGACACAAAGACAGCCTGACAAACGTTAAGTATCATTTAAAAGTCGTTTAATTTATACACAGTTTATCCCACAGCCTCTCCATGTTATTGATACAAACCCCTCTGGCTGGCACTGTCCCTGCCTGGTGTGCACTCCCACTGACCTCCCCAGTAATGCTTTTTAGAACAGATGAGCTCTTCTGTGCTGAGGCTTGGTGGTTTTCACACAGCCCCAGACAGAACCCAGGGGACTGGTGGCAGTAAAGAAAAAGGAGCTTTGATGGAAGTTTTGCCTTGCTCAGCTGATGAGTCGAACCTGAGCCTCCCCTGCTCTGCCAGCTCAGTTGAGTGCTGAGGGTGAACTGTGATTATATTTTCAAAGTATTGTCTCACCCATGGTGCTAGCAGAGATCTTGACCAAATAAGATCTATTAATAACCCAGCAGCTCTTTCCATTGATCAGTTAACAAACAGAAATGGCACCCAACTCGTCAAAGGGATTGCTGCAAATATTTCACAGCTTAGTAACTGTCTGGCTCATCTCTGTGTTATTCAGAATAAGAAAATACAAATATCTGAAATTACCAACACCATTTTTTCCGTGTACTAGATTTAAAATAATTTCTTAGAATGCTTAAGTGGGGAATGTTACATCTTTCTCAGTTCTCTGCTGCACTTCTTTTCTTCTTGACCTGGATTTGTGTTTCTTTGTGTCTTTGCCTTACTTGATGCAGAAATAACTCTGTTTGTAGAGGGGTTCCTGGCAGCCCTGCTCACTTGAGCTGTGATTTGTTTAGAGGGGGAACATGGGGTCTGCAAACATCTCGGTGTCTTTATTGGCAGCACTTCTTGTAGAAACATTTGAAAGCAAATTTGAGCAGGATGAAAACTTTTCAAAGCTGTCTTTGAAAACCAACAAAACCCCCAACTTACCCTATTCTCTAGTCCAAAAGGCACCACGTGAGCTTTCCTGAATATGAAAGAATTCTCCAGACTGTTGGTACTTCATTCTTTGAGCAGAATGTTGTCAAGTAATTATCTGTAGAAGAGTTTATTGCTTTCTAAACTCTTCTGACACGAATGTTGTCCTTTGATTGGAATAAATACAATTGAACATTGAAGTGCCTGTTTGATAAATGTGAAAAATCAGAAATTTTTTAAATGCAAACTGGTCCAATCCTGCAGATAGTTTAGGAGGCTCTGAGGAACTTCACGACCTGAAGTGACAGAGTTGGTGCTAAAGGCCCATCTCTGACTCGCTTGTGATCTCTTGCTTTTTGCAATGATGCAATTTCAAAGCATATTTTAGGTAAAAAATGAACAGTTGAGAGTGAATCATTAAAAGTCTTGACTGAACAGAGGAGTTAACTTTGCCTTTCAGCTCACGGGTTCACCCTTGGACGAATTGGTTCTGCAGTGAATAATCTAATGTGCCAGTGGTCTGGATTGTGACCTCAGAATTTTCCCAGGGCCATTGTCCTGATAATAATTCAGTTATTTATAAACACATTGATTTACAGATAATATTTATCTATAAATATTCAGTTAGTATTTCTGTTCCTACCCAGGACTTGGCAGTTTCCTTCCACTGCAGAATTTGGGGCATGATTTGAACAAGATGTTTGTGGAAACTTAATGTAAAAAGGCAAATCATCACTTCTGGGTTTAATAAATACACTATTTCTACATACAGAAATTTAAAGCAAGTTATGTATTCCTTGCCCAGCTGTGGGAGTCCTTTCAAATTCCTTATACTAAACTACTTAGGACAAACACTGTAAGTTAACTTGAAAAATACAACGTTCAGTGTTAACCTCTAACCTTGGCAGGCTCTTTGGCTAAAATCAGAATTTCACCTGGTTTACTTCAGGAACATAGAGATAAACTGGAGTTTCCAGACTCAGGATCAGCAGGCTTTTTCTGAGGAAATGCATTTAAAATGTTATCCCTGAAGTCCTAAGGAAATTCAGTGTACGTACTGGGATTCTGAGTCCACGTCAGGAGATGGAATTTCACTAAGGAAAACCAGCAGACCTTGCAGTACCTTAAATGTCTGTGGTTGATTCGTGATGGTGGAGTCTTCATTAGGTAATTGGGAAATGCTTTGGCTAAAGCAGGACAAAAAGTGAAACACTGCTGCAAAAGCACCTGGGGCCAAACCAAAGCCAACTGCAGTTTTCTTTGCTGTTTTTGCAGAGGCAGGACAGTCCAGCACAGTTAGTGGGATGTAGCACACTGCCGTGGTTACTGCAGTGTTTTTCATATCTCCTTAACCTTCTACCAGTGTGCAGGAGAAGAAATGCCACCAAAACCTCTGACAGACTCAAAGGTTAAAAAAAAGGAACAACTGGAACCTGCCAGTGCTCCAGTCACAGCTTCTCTTCAGCTGTATTTGCAATACCTGGAATACAGAACTGGCATCCTTCAAGCTGTTAAAATTGAATAGAACTGTGCCATTTTAAACCAGAGACAGATTTGATCCGTGATAATTGATAGCCACATCCCTTGGGGGCAGACTGCTCTGTGGGAAGGTTTGGGTGGCTGCACTTCCTGGGGTTGTAGATTTCAAAATACAATAGCATGCTCTAAAATTCCAAGTGAAGTGCTAGAGACTGAATGTCTTCTACAAAACCCTCTGCTGATTCCTTGCCTGTTGCCTGGGCTTACCTCTGTGCTATTCACTGGGTAATGCAGCAAAAAGTCAAGTATCATCTAACATTCAGTCCTTTTAATTTTAAAGCCTGTTTGGGTAACTGCCTGTGAGAGTTTTCATCAGAATGAAAGGTGAGGTAGAGCTAAACCGAGGAGAATGGACATTGCTGTGTGGGGTTACCATGGCAGGCATAGTTTTACAAAAGTTCAGTTAAATTCCAGCACATCTGTTTCCCTGGCATGGCTGGCTCCCTGTAGGATACTCTGACACCTTGGCTGCTTTTATGGAAGGTCGAGGCTGGGTGAGGTTCTTTGCAGCTGGACTGGAAGGAGAAAGGATTGAGGTCTGTGCTGTGTGGTGTCAGCTCACCCAAGATGTTTGAGTGGGTTTTACAAACCTTGCTCTTCAGGGAGAACTTAACTACAGGGAAAAGGCAATAAAAGGAGAGTTGTAATTCCGAGGTTTGTTTGGCAAATTAAGAGTGAAGATCATGGAAAACAGCAAATCCTGTGCTGTGCTAAGGTGTGACTCTGCCTAGCAGCCAGTCAGAACATCTCCATGGTTTGGATGTGAGGACTCAGCTCCAGCAATCCCTCCAAGAGTTTGTTAGGCTGCATTGCACCTCTCTGATGTTCTTGGGAACGTGGCTCAAACGTGCAACAAAGAGCTGGAGCTGGAGAATGGCCTGAGCATTTCTGCACATCTGCAGGAAACACAGGGCACGTGTCAGAGTCATGCTGCTCCAAAAGCCCAGAACTGGCAGCCAGGAGTCAGGAGCTGGGGAAGCTGAAGGCAGGGTTTGATAACCTGGAGTAATGTTGCTGTGAAGTGGCAGTGATGTCCTGTCACTGTTTTGGGGTTAGGAAGTTGAATTCTATTCTTACTGCAAAGTACATGAGATCTGCTGGGACTCAGCAAAGGTGTAACTGTGTAACTGCTGTCTTTGGTGTCAGACAGGCAGGCTTGGAGAAAACCAGACCTTTTGGAGGGGACAGAATGCCCTTCTGCTCAGGGGTGTTTGCTTCCTGGCGTGGTGATTGCAGATGCACAGCCCTCCTGGAAGGTTGAGTGGCAGCAGTCCGTGCTGCAGGAACAGCAAAGTGCTCTCTTACCTGGAGGGATGAATTCTTCTCTCAGTGAAAGTCTTGGCAAAGACTCACCTTTCTAAGCCTGATTTGTAAGTTCTGTTTCAGTTCTGGGTGACTCCTCACAATCTCTGATGGCTTTGGGGAAGGGAATTACCTGCCATCCTGCCCTAAACAGCTGTCAGGAGCAGGCCAGGGTGCACTGCAAGTGAAGACTCCTCACTGCTGTGAGAAACTGCTGTCTGCTGTTGGTGCCAGCCCCAGCTCCTCCTGAAGCCCTTGCAGCTGAGCATTCCTGAGAGGAAGGGCCCATGGAACAGTGTCTGTGCCTGCTGAGTTCAGAATGCATCCCCTGTGCTGGGGGTCCCAGGTGTCCCTGCCTGGCACCCACGGGCTGCTGCTGCCTCCTCAGCACCAGGAGTTGGGGATACAGAGAAGCAGAGTTCTCTGATGGAAGGAAGTGTTTAAACCTTCCTGCTGTGCAGACTGCAGCTATGTGGAACTAATGGAGCTTTTGGTGATCAGAACCACAGGAACAATGCTTTCTGGATGATTCTGTAGGGCTGCTCTGCCTCATATTTTTCTTCCTGAAGAACTACTCAAGTGATTTTTTTAAAATTTTTTTGTTTGTTTTTTTTTACTTTTAATAACTAGACTCCTACAGTTGAGAATTCAGGTTTAATTACAAGCTGTATTGGGCTGTTAGCTGTGTTTTAATCCCTTTCATTTTAATTCTTGGAAATCCATTTAATAATGTATTCTCTTGAGTTTCTTTGTTATTCTTTTATTAGCAATGAGGTCTGTCTAGAAAGGCCTTTCAATAGATTTCAAAATACAATAGCATGCTCTAAAATTCCAAGTGAAGTGCTAGAGACTGAATGTCTTCTACAAAACCCTCTGCTGATTCCTGGTCTGTTGCCTTGGCTAAGCTCTGTGTTATTCACTGGGTAATGCAGCAAAAAGTCAAGTATCATCTAACATTCAGTCCTTTTAATTTTAAAGCCTGTTTGGGTAACTGCCTGTGAGAGTTTTCATCAGAATGTATGGTCAGATAGACTGGGCTGGAAGCAGACTGGTTGCAGACCTGCTGTGGGTTTTTTCCATGGCTCTGACCCAAAGTTCAGAGAAAACCATGCTGGGCTGCTGTCAGCCCCCGTGGGTCGTGCTGCCTGCTGTGGAAGCCACATCCCAAGTGATGTCCATCAGCTCCCTGCTGGTGGGCTCAGAACGTGTCAGCTGTCATGTGAAATTGCACAGGTCACGAAATACAAAACAAAACCATCAAACCATCAGGAAGGTAGAAGCATTGTTGAAAAAAAGAAGAAAAAGTGAGGATGGGTATGGTTGTGCCTGAAGTTTCTTCCCTGGGCAGAGGTGCTTCCTCTGCCAGTGGAGGGCTGCTAAATCAGATCCTTTTCCTCTGCCACCAGGGGGCTTGGGGTGTGAAATTTTCCTTCCTGGTTCTTGGCTGATAGACAGAACCCTTGGGAAACTTTGCCATCCCCTCCTAAGTGGCCTCCCTTGCAGCATTGCCAGGTGTCATCCCCTTGGCTCCCCTGGGGCAGTTGTTGGCTCTGGTGTCACTTCCATGGGTCAGCCCAGCCAGGGCTGACGGGGAGAAAGCTGCAGCTGCTGGAGGGCTGCAAAACTGGGAGCTGCTGCTGGAGCTGCCCATGGGGCAGCCTGGGAGAAGGGTCTTTCACAAGGAATGGAGTGCATGAACAGGCCAACACTTGGCTTTCTCCACTGCCATTACACTGGGAAGAGCATCCTGCAGCTGTAGGATAATGGGGAATAGTGGTGGGTGAGCAGGAGAGCTCTGCTCACACCTTTGGAGTGCAGGTGGTGCTGGGTGTTACATCCATTGAAGCAGGGAGTTTAGGGTTTTACAGCCTTTCCTAACTCGTGCTGGAGTTAGCACTGAGCACAGCTGATGCTGGCATACCTAAAATTAAATGGGAGCTGAATTAAGTTGAATAGATGTAAAAACTAAGAAAAATAGAGACTGATGTAATGCACATTTTTCTACATATATATTAAATACATCTGAATCAGGCAAGTTCTTTGGAAAATTAACTATCTGGAGAATTCCAAGTGCATTTATTTAGTCGATTTTCTGGCATGCCCACACACTGAGATTTGGCAAAGGACCTAAACCATCTTATTGCCTGCAAAGAACAGCTGATTGCAAGCAGACTTGGAACATAATGAAGTTCCTTTTTAATAGGAAAGGGGGTTTTGAGTTGCATCTTCACAGGCTGATGAGAATTATTTACAGCGTTAATAGAAGTTCTCTCTATAAGGGTCTGTGTTAGGTAATAGAACTTGATCCAGCCTAAAAATAAAACTGTGTTCAGTTTGTATGAAACTGGTGTGTGTGTGTGTGGTTTCTAAGTATTTGCAGAAAATTCTGTGTGTAAACCAGAGCTTTTTAATTAATCAAGATGCTCAGATTGTATTAATAATACTTTCTCAGCTTTTCTGTGTGGCAGGGTTAATAACTGTTAAGTCTGAGTTGTTCCCAAAGTAGCAGTGGGTGTGTTTGTAGTGCTGGATGATGTTAGCTGTCCATCCATAAAACATCTCGAGTAGTTCAGGTCACTGATGGTGAGAACAGTGGGAAAAGGCTTTATTTAAATAATACAGGTGAGCCTGTTAGATGATTAAAGTGGTTTTTTAAGTGATCACACACTAAACATATCTCAATTTATCAACAATGCCATGGAAAAACAAGATATCCATGGTTATTGGGTACCCTCTCATTATAAATTTCCATTTGTAAAAACAAATCCTTAGAATTTGCTTCCATCACCTTTTTTTGCAATCAGATCTGTTAGGCAGCAGTGAGATTTCAGCCCAGGCTTGATGTGGTGTAACCCCCAGAGATCTTGGGGAAGGCTGTCCCAGTGTTCCTTCACTGGACTTGTTGGGAGCCACCACCCATCGCAGTCTGTGTCCCCTGAGCTGCTGCAGCCTCTGTGGCAGTGGAACTGCACAGCTCAGACCAGCACAAATGGAATTGTTCCCAGTACAGGATGGCTGTCATGTAGTAGCTGTCTGCTTTGACAGATGTTGTTTTAGTTTCCTTTCTACCAAGTGTTCAAAAATGTGTGCTTCACTACAAACTAATGCCATGGGCTGCTGCATTTTGTTAACTAGGCATGAAGAGGTTCAGAAATTAAACCAAGACTTTAAATTTTTATTTTAGCTTATTTTCCCAGTATCTAATTGAAAAAAATGAAATCATAATTTTCTTTGCAATTCATTCTTCATAAACCTTGGAGTCAGAGTTCTAAATCCTTGCAGAATTCTGGTTTGACTTTGTGTCATCTTATAATGGCACTTTCTGAATTTCCTGCCTCTGTTCACAACCAAGAGAAGCTCAGAACAAAGCAGCATGGTGCTTTTCAGATCAAATGATGCCTCTGGGATGATAGCTGAAAAGAACAGTGAGATGTGTCTTCACTTTCTCAGCCCCCCTAGCATGCACACAGGACAGAACAAAGTTGGTAGGAAAGTTTTGAGTCTGCTGTAATTAACTGAACAATTCACCAGTGTGCTTGTGAATGCCTGTTGTCTGACAGATCTTGTCTGGAGCTCTGCTCACTCCGGTTGTGAGCTTTGGGGAAGGTTACATTTGTTCCAAACAGCAGCAGCTCTGTTTCCTGCAGTTGATGGGAATGGAGTTGAATTGCTCAGAACCTTCTCCACATCTGGGGCCAGGATTGTGCAGGTTGGTAGCAGAGCTGCAGATGAAATTCCTTCCTGCAGCTGAAGCATTTGGGGTTTAAACAACAGGTGAAGCCTGTTGTGTTCTCACTGGGGCTGGAATGATCATCCTTTGGGTGAAAGGACGTGTCTGACAGGGCCAGTTTTTACTGGGCTGGTTTCTGAGGCTCTGATTGAAAAGACTCTATCCTCAGCTGTTCACTGTTATGTTTTTAACCAGCATTGTGTTTCAGAGCCACCTCAGTCTTGCTGCTTTCTTGCTGCTGCAGCATTTATTTCTGCAATATGATGAAAATGCTGTGGGATCTCTCTCTAGAGATAACTTGGTGCATAAAACCAAAAGAAAACAAACAAAAAGCCCCTGAGCTCTCTTGATGGATCAATAATGTGTCATTACTGCTGGTTCCTCTTTTTAAAAATCACTCTTTTCTCTGATGGGACAAACTGGAAGTATCAGGGCTGGCACAGGAGGTAAAAACCTATCTTAATAATAGAATTCAACCACCATTCATGATCATCTGTAGCGAAGACTTGTCTGAGTCTAATTTATTAGCTGTTGTCAACACATATGCACAGGCATGTGTGAATGCACAGGCTGATCCTGAGGCTGCTCAGTGCAGTCGTTACAGAAGGGCTGTAATTAATGGGGGGACAGTGCTGAACCCAGCTGGGGACATGGGTATGGTCAGTGGCAAGCAAATGAACTGGGAGCAAAGCAGGGAGGGCCCTGAAGGCTCCACGTGTTCCATGGAGGTGGAGAAAACAGAGCAGGAACCTGGCAGAGCAGCAGGCACAGCTCAGGGAAGTGGGAATGGCAGAGCTGGGAGGAAGGCTCTGCACATTAGAGCTCCAGTCATCTGCAGTGAACCTTGGGGGTGTGGATAAAGCTGGGGATGCTTCTCTGTGCAAGAGAAAATAGTGCAGAGAGGCATTAATGGGCCCAGGGCAAAAGTCAGTGAGTGAGACAGGAGGTCAGCTCAGGCTGGGGACACAGGGACAGCATGGCTTGGGCAGCTGAACACAGTGAGGGCCCTGCAGGGCTCTCACTGCTCTCCCTAAAGGCCTCACCGTGGAGGGAGAGGAGTTATTTAAGTGTAAAAGATTGTTGGCAAAGGCATATAAGTGGGTGTAAACTGCAGAGGGGGAAATTCAGCCTGGGAATCAGATGTCAGTCTGCTGGAGAAGCCAACTGCTGGAACAGTTTATTAAGAGGAGTAGGGAGGGTCAACTAGCCCATATTGTTTTAATATGAACCACTTTAAGCATGGCTGAAGCCTAGGCCTTGGGGCTCAGGGGTTCAGTTTCGATCCTGTGTCCTAGCAGGAGTGCTGTCGTCTGGAAGAGGCTCCATTTTTCCGTTTGATGGAGCCTCTGGATGCAGGAGAGCAGAGATTTCTGAGTTACTCTGGTGGGACAGAAGCCCTGATCTCATCCACTCCCCTTGTTTCACGTGCAGATCCTGGAAAGGGAGGAGGAATGTGAGGCAAAAGCCACCAGGATGTCACTGGCCATTGCTGTAGAGTCTTGTAGGAAGTCTGATAACCAAGAAATTTTCACTGGAAGCCTTTTATCCCCAGCTCTGCTGTGTTCAGGTTTATTCTCTGTTTATTACTCCTTCAGCTCCGTGTGGTTCATTTGCCCTCATGGTCTTTTATTTTTCCCTTGCTCAAAGGACAATAAAGCTTAACATTTCTGTAGATTGCTGTGCTGCAAGATATCTCCAGTTGCTCCTATCTAGTGTTCCTGTCCCAGCAAGGGCCCCTAAATCTCCCCCCTTGCTGCCCTGTGCTGAGGGAAGAGAAACCATTGAAGAAAATCCTCTTCCCCCTCTTTCCCTTAGCACAGGTTTCCCTCCTGTGGGAACTGCTGCCTGTAGATCACAAACAGCTTGTTAAAATGATCAGTGGTTTCCCTTACTGGAATGAAAATCTGGTTATAGGATGAAGTGTGGGTTTGTCAGATTTACTATGGTGATAACCCACAGAAATGTTTAAGAGATGGTTGCACCAATTCATTTTCTTTTATGGCATAACCTGGTGGAAGTTGACAGTTACCATGGTTTCACATTGCTCAACATTAGTTCCCCTGCAAAAAAAAACCCCAGAACAACTTAGCTTCTTTTTTTCATAGTGAATGAGCTATTGTTGTGTAAACCGAAATCCAAACAGGTAAAGAAATCTGAATTTAGAAGGAATTTCCACAAAATATTGACAAAAGGGAAGAAGGAAACACGATAGTTTGCAGAAACAAGCTAACCTGGCAATCTGCACTTGAGTAAATCCCTTAGAGCAGCACAGGTGTGTTTGCAATGACAGGGCTTTCCCACCTGCCAGCTCTCAGGTGAACCTCACTGCTTGAGGTGGCTCCTGCCAGGGTTGTGCCAGAGGAGGGGAAATCGGTGTCAAAGCAAGTCACTCAGCTGGGAAGACTGCATTGTGTTTGTCTGCACTGGATGTTTTTCCTAGAAGGAAGCAGCTGCTCTGTCTCTTGCAGAAAAAGGGATTATTTGTCCATTTTCAAGGAAAGGAGCAAAAAGCAAGGAGCAGAGTGATCAGTCTGGGAAGCAAACAGCATTTGGTTGTGTTGTAATTGCAGCTCATGGTTTGGGAGCCAGCTGCACCCCGTGTTTGTGTGCTGCCTTGGGAAAGGAGCCCCTTTGCTGCTGTGGATCCCTGTGGGTGTTTCCAGGTCTGCCTTTCCCCATGAGACATTCCTGGCCGTGCACGTCACAGGGCTGGGCATCCAGGGGCCTTAAGCTGCTCAACAGTCTTGGAAGATGCCTTCTGATTGATCTGCTGTTGTCAAAAGGTGAATTGCACTGCTGAGTCAGGCTGGAAAGAGTGATACAAGTCTTCAGGCCATTTTCAGGTAGATCAGGGTTTGATGATCATTAGGGTTAAACGTGTAATTTTAAAAAAGAAAAGTATTTTTTGAAGGGAAAAGTTGATATGGGCACTCTGTGGTACATATTTTAAATATAACAGGGTCTGAAAATTGATTGAAGGTTTCAGTAACACTGGGTGGATCAATCATAAGAGGATACTTAAAATCCTTTTGAAAGTCAGCCTTGTAATCTATTTATAGATTTATCCTCTTGGGTTTTATGGTACATCATCTTCATGTTCTAACTGCTAATTCGGATTCACGAGTTGCCTAAGGCACAGCAGAAACTGTGACACTCTGCTTGTCCTTTTTCCCTGTAGCCTTTCCAAGAGGAGAAGGTGCAGGGAGTTAAGTTGGTAGGTGGAACAAGCACATACCCAGGATCTGGTACAGATCTGTAGAACACGGATTGATTCATGGTTGTAGCTGCAGGCAGTGGCAATCAGCACTGTTGTTAGCAGACACAAACAGCAGCACAGTGTTCCAAGGCTGGCTGTGTGTGAGGAGCATGGTGAGGATTTGGTAGCACTGCACAGGAGAGGCTGGAGCTTTGTGCCATTTGCAGTCACCCTGACCTGGGGGAGAACAACTCTTGGGATGCTTGACTTGCACCAACCCTCCCTGTCCTGGGGCTCTATCCTAGGTAGAAGCTTTTGAGCCTAAAGTCAGACTTTTAGTAGAAAAGTAGGAATACCACTGAAAAAACCCAGTTGTTACTTTGGCATAGCCACTGGAATTGCTGTTGGATGTTCAAAGTGCTGGAAAAAAGACAAACCCAGTGCAGGTATGGATGAAACATGTTTCTGTGAGCAGGTTTAAGGGCTGTTGTTCAGAGGAGGCATCTTCTCCCCTTCAGTGGTTGCCAGAGCCTGCAGCTCAGTGAGGACAGACAGGTCCCTGCCAGCCTGGGCAGGGCTGGAGCAGTGCTCTCTGCTTCCATGAGCAAGTTTCTGAGTGCTGAGGTGCTGTCTGAGGCTTTGGCTGTCAGCTCACAGCAGCCTTCAGTACGTGTGTGTGTGTGTGAGGAATTACTGTCTTGGTCTCTGCAGGGTGGCAGTGGTGCCAATGTGTGTGATATAACCAAGTATATTCCTGTTTTAACCCTGCTCTCTGATAGCTTAATTTAATGTCCTGTTCCTCCATAATCACCCTGAGACTGTGTAAAAACCAAATTGCCTCCTTTTACTGGCCATTCATGGGTTTTATTGACTTTAATCATACCACTCACAGCTATCTAGTTCCCACATTAAAGAACCTTAATATGTTTAGCCTGTCCTAGTATTCCAGCTAGCCCACATCTTGAAAATATTTATTGTCATTTTTATACCTCTCTGTACTCTAGCAGTGTCCTCAGTTCCAGGGATACCTGGAACTCCATGGAGTGTCCAAGACACAGGCTTACTATGGCTTTGTACTAGTAAAAAAAAAAAAAAAATTAAATGGGGGGGAAAAGGGGGGAGAAGAAATCTTAAGAAAGAAAACTTAAGCATAAATCATGTTTGTCCTTTCTGACAGTGGCTGCACAGTGAGCTGATGTTCCCAAACTGACCATAACAATCCTCTGCTGTGTCCTGAGCAGTGGTGGCCAACTGTGTGCCCAGTGTGCTGGTATTTAGGGCAGCTTTTCTCTGGCTACATCTGGTGATGTCCAGCTTAATCCATTAGTTCTTTTGCCAGTCACTCAATATCATGAAATCCTCCCCATCACTCTTCTAGGACTGCTGGGATTTTCCACACACTGAAAAAATGAGTTTTATTGAGAAATTCTGTTCCTTCAGTGGAGCTTAAATCTGAACATGTTCTTGAGCTGGTTCTGAAGAGGAGGTCTGTCCCAGTGTCATATTTCTGCCGTGTTCTTTGGCAAGAATAATTAATTGTGAAAGTGGTACGTTTAAAGATGGTGTCACTGCAGGAAGTTCTGCTGTTTTCTGTGGTTACAAAGTGGTGTCAGTGCCGGTGTCCCCAGTCTGAACTGATGGCTCTGCTCAGTGGGGACAGGTAACTCAAGAAATGACTCCCTTACTCAAACACTTACATGCATGGTTTTCACAGCTGATTTAACAAAAAGCCAGAAGAGCAGCAAAACAAGTTGCTTCTAATGCTTTCAGTTCTTTGAGCAGTTCTCTTTCCATCCATTCTGCAAGGAATTCTGTGTTGACAGCTTGGTTGACTTCCTTTTTGTCGTTCACTTGCCTGTGTATAGATTCAGATTTCCTCTCTCTTTGTGGACAGGCACATAAGCACAAGTGCACCTCCCTTGGTCAGCAGTTCCCTTGTCTTTGGCAAAATCAGCAAGTTCTCCCCTTGGAATGCTGGTTCTCCCTGCAGCTGGTGGACAGCCCAGAGGTGCTCCTGTAGGACAGGCTCAGTGCCCTTCTCCCCTGTGCAGCTCCAGCCAGCCCAGCCTTGCTGGGCTCCCACCTCTGGCAGAGCTTTTGGGCTCTGTGTGGCAGAGCACCTTCAGTATAGTCTGCCACTGTCCTTTTGAGCTGTTAGGTGGGCTTGTGGCTTGAAAAATTGTCTGTCTTAGCCAGAAAAAGGAAAAATATTTCCTTTCTACGATTCTTGGAGACTGACTTAGTATGTCTCGTAGTGCAGTAATTGTGGGAGTATCATAACAGCCCTGACCATTTGGAATGTATTACAGAGCTCAGCATATTTACCCACAGGCATTTAGGCAGACGTGAACAACCAACTTGAAAATCACTGAGTTAAAGTAATGCTTTGTTAACTCTGTACTTTGAAAATAGGCGTACATCCTCCCACCTCACTTTTTTTTCCCCCTCAGAGAACTGTAAAATGCAGCATTCAATGTTTCCAAAGCTGAATTCTCTTAAAATTTAATTGAGGAAACTGTGATTCCATTTAAAAAAAAAAAAAATTCCAGCCTTACTTGGTCGTTAAAACTCAGTTTTTATACATCTGGAAAGCACTGTTCCTTTCTTGTGTTACACAAAATTAGCACATCAGCTGAATGGAAAGGAAAACATGGGATGACACATTCTGCCAGTTACATTTGTACAGTGCTGCTTGTATCAAACAAAGAAAAAACTCAACACAAAACACGGAGGAGCACAACAAACACAAAAATCATAGACTGTTGAATTTATCCGAACTGCATTCCTTCCTGCAGTCTGTCCTGGTAAAGATCAGATTTCCCAGCAAAGGGGAATACTCCTCCTCCATCCCACTCCTGGAAGTTCTGGCTGTTTGGACATCAGTCTCTTCTCATGACCCTTTGAACAGGTGCACGGTGAATTCGAGGCACTTGCCATAAACACCTCACCATTAGGCACGGACCATTTGTTTGTTTTGTGCCACCTTTTTACTTGTGGGATTTGTTCCTAACATTGCAAGCAGCTCAGCTGGATGGAGTGAACACGAAGCAGGGTCTGCACAATGGTTGTTTGGCATTGTTCCAAAGAGTGATGCTTGTTCTCTTCTGCTACCAGAGATCTTGGTAAAAATAGCAGTAAGCTTTCTAAAAGAAAAGCCACGTGTCACTGGAAGGTTGAATCGTGGGAGAAGAAAGCAGAGAGGACTCTGTTTAGTGCCCTTGTGCTGGGGCTGGATGGATCACGATCCATCAGCTTTGGGCACCTTGCAGAGTGCAGCAGCAGTGAGAGATGCTTTGTGCAGAAGTTCAGTGCTGTCACGGATAAGCTCCCAGCACTCATCAGCCACCGAGGCACAGAGCATCCTGTGCTTGTCCTGACCCAAACCAGAGCCCAGAGAATGGCACTGAAGTGTTAGCATTGGAGGCAAGATGTGAAGCTCATGCAGCTTCTCCACAGAAAATTAGCAGTGGGGTGGCTGATTCTGCTGTCTGTAATCCCAAATTTAGGGCACTTGAAGCAATAAGGGGCTCAGAGTCAGTGAATCCCAGTCTAGTGTGATTCATGGTATGTTTTCTGCTGAAAATGGTCTTTATGCTTCTGTCCTGTCATTGGTGGGCTGTTTGGGACTGAAAAGATTTCTTCTGTGTTCCTGATTTGCCACAACCTAACTACCACCTTAGTCAGATAACTCAGTTCTCATCTCTGTGTCACATCTCCAAAGCCTGACCTGCAGGAAATTCTGTTCCCCAGGACACGTTTGTACTGGGCTTTATCAGGACAGCTGTGAACTCTTGACAATATCTGCTCTTTGCAGAAGTGATGCCTTGCTGCTGTTAGAACTGGCAATAACACTTAGGGGGAGCATTATCTAAAAATCCCCACTTCCACACTGGAACACTCATTCAGCTGCTTAGAAAGCTGTCGTTTGCTCTGGTGCTATTTCTAGTTTCAAAGTTGACTCATTTGGCTTTCACATAAACTTTTTCAGATGCCTTTGCTGTTATATTATTGCCTCCTTGTGAAATTCACGAGGTTTTTTGTGTATAAAACCATTTAGCTTTCTGTTAAGGGTATGGAATTTAAGTAAATAAAGTAGTAGTTGTAGGAAGTGGTGGCAGAACTTGGATTTCCTCACACGCCCTGTAGGATCAGGGACTGCATCTGAGCTGAAGTGATACTTAATAAAACATCCTCACTATCAACGTTCTAGCCTAGGATAGCTCTGAAGAAGTTTATGCCTCTTTGTAACACTTCACACTATGTCTGAAAATACCTTTTGTGTCAAGAAAATAGGTCATTCTATTGGTGGAATTGCTGCACAGCAGAACAGGCTCAGCAAAAGGTGGGGTGTTCAGGTTTCCAGCTGGGATTCACCTGAGTGATTTCCACCCTGCTGCTCTTTTGCTGCTCTGCAAATGCTGTCTGGGGAGGGGAGCCAGCATGGAATAATTAGAAAAACCTCTGAGAGAGCTTTAGGAAAGGCTTGGGATGCTGGGCATGCTGTAAGACGTGGGTGCTGCTGTCTTTTGCTTCAGTTGTGTCAGTCTGAGAACAGATTAACACAAAAAGGGCTTCTATTGCTTTGAATTTTCTGTGGGGTGCACTGCACTTGTAAACACACAGAGCAAAACTCAGTTCTGAAATGGAAGAAATTTATGACAGGAAATATTTGAAGCATGTACTAAAATGTAATTTTATTACATTTGTTTGGAGGAAAAACTTCCTCAGAAGAAACAACTGTATTTAGAAGTGCCCACATTCTCCTTTCATGATTTTCCTTGTTGTCTCTGTTGGTGAATTGTTTTTCTGTAGTGCAGCTGACAGCAAAGAAGTCGAGGGGTTTTTCCTGTCATTTCAGTGTGAGTGAGCAGAAATTATTGCCTCTGCAATCTTCTGCAAGCTTGATTAAGTTGGGATTGTGGCTACCAAGAAGCCAGAGAGAAATGAGAGTGGAGGGTCTCACACCAACCCCCTAGAATGAGTCTGTCCATTTGGGAATCTTTCAGCAGTGGAAAAGTAGCTCCTTTTTTTTTGCTATTTTAGTTGGACACACATTTATGGGTAAAGCATGTTTTTAGTCTAAAAGAGTAGGCAAAGTGCTGCAAATGGCATCAAATGTCCCAAAATGTGTAATCTGACAGCGTTGGTGTGTGAGGGGAAATGGCATTCAGCTGAAAGCAAATTTTGAAAAATGCCTGCACACTTCTGCATCTGTGAGAAGTTAGGGAAAATGAAACGGTTTTGTAAAATAATGTGAACTTTCCCTTCCTTCAAATCTTCTTCTAATATTGCATGTTTCTAAAGGCAAAAGGCCTGCAGTGCTGGCAGCATCCCTGCCCACAAAAGCTGCTGTTTTACAGAGCTGGCACTGCAGAGAGAGCCCTGCCACCCCTGACAAGGCTGGCTCTGACTGAGCAACGTGCAAATGTTATTTATAGACCACAGGAGTCCTCAGAGATAAGTAATTCTATTTCATCCCTTTTTTATGAAAAGTGAACCTCAAGCTTCCAAAGAAACACAATGCTAAGCATTTTCTCTGGCAGGAAGGGCTGATGCTGACCCTGGGTTTGGCAGTGAGGGGTTCTAGCCTTGGGCCAGTCACTTCACTTCTGGGAATATCAGTTTCTCAGGAAAATGGGAGTTGTTCTGTTTACCTTCGAGATGCACTTTGAAGTACAACCAAATAGTCTTGATTCAGTTCTAATCAAGGGCAGTGTGTTACTCAGAGCAGTGAAGTGGCTGGCCTAAGGTAGAACATGCAGAAATTCCTGGTCCACCATATGCTTTTAATCCATCCTAACACTTCTCTTGGGTTGAGACTGCACTGAAAGAAGACTGCTGCCATTGAACAACCAGCATTAGATTTTTAATAAGATCAAAAATCTGCTTTGGGGGGGAAAAAAAATCAAAAGAAATGGTCATTTCTGTGGCATAAAAAGAATTCCTGATACGAATTGTCAAAATGAGTTACAGATCTTTTTGTGAGATTGTTTCCCTTAGATTTGGGCCGATAGCATTTATTGGACACTCTGTCTGGAAAGGGATCAAATGAACTCGAGCTCCCATCTTCCCAACAGACCAGGAGTCAAGATTTCCCAGAGCAGAGGTGTTCTAAAGGATCCTCAGACAAAGCAGTGTTTGGCATTTCTTTAACCTATGAGTTGACAAATAGAACCTGTTCATTTTTCCAGTTAATAACTTTAGCTCAGGCAAGCTATGTATATATATGCTAATGGAAAATTAGCATTAACTGTCACTATAAGAAGGCAGTGGTGGAAAATACCTTGGTTTTGACCAACTTTATCTGTTTAAAAATGACTGGCCCAACAAACAAAACCCCCAAGAAACCAAACCAAAGAAAACAACAAAAGTATGTGGGAGTCTTAAGGACACTGAGAAAACTTGGCTATTTTATTTTTAATTATAATCTGGTGTTTTATTAATGCTTGTGCATATAGTAGAGTTAAGCTTTTTAATAAAAGTATGCTTCGGGCCAAATCGTATTTTATCCAAAATCTTTTATGCATTGTATTAGGCACTAATGATATGCCAGATCCAAAAGGGAAATAACTGCTCTTGTGCTTCAGGAGGGGAGTGAGAGCTGGTGGGAAAGGCTGGCACATTCCTTTGCTCCTAGTGAGAATTTCTTCCAAATGAGCCAACCAAAAGGACAAGTGCAGACTGGCTGTGGTGTGTGTACAGACTGGCACCCAGGGACCCGTCCACAGTGGGGCTGCTCAGGTCTTAGAATNCATGAAGAAGAAGGAAGAAGCTCAGGCACCACCCAAGATCCTCCATCTTGTCCCTTTTCCAGCCTCCATCTAAAAACCCAAACTACATTTTCACACCCTGTGATAAACTAAACTAACGTTCTATCAAACCTACAACTCTTCTCTGAGTTTTAAAAGTCCTTTCCATGGGCAAAAGCCAAAGGCAGGGTTTGTTCTCCTGGGGTCCCAGCAAGGGTTCCAAACCCCCAAGATGTCCATGGGGGTGTTCATGGGGGTCTCTGCCAAGCCCTGGGCTCCGACACAAAGGCTCCTTGGGAGTCAGAGGAGCTGGCAATCCCGGGATTTGCAGCCTCCTCCAGCTCCTCTCCTTGCTGTGGGGAGGAGCAGCACCATGGCCCCACTGCTCTGGCCGTGCTGGGGAGCAGAGGGCTTCTCTCCTCACAGCCTCTCCCAGCCATCCCAGTCACACCTTTGATGCCTCAAGTTTTAGCTTTTGTATTTTCCAGATCCTGTACTGCATGAGGGTATAACTCCAAACTCCATACAGAGTGTTAGTTACTGTCTTCATACTTAGGTCAGACAAAAAAATCCTTCCAGGCCTGAGATCCAAGGACACCCTACAGCCTCAGGCCCTGAAAAGTGTAAACCAAAGTGGATTGGGAGGGAGAGCAAACTGGGTGAGTGTGACTTCATTAGCTGAAGCTGTAATTGGAGCATTAACCCCTGATATGCAAATGGACCAAATTTATTTCTGTCTGAAAAACTCATGACCATGGCCCAGCCTGGGTGTAGCCTCTGGGAGGCTTCTGACTGCCCAAGGTGAATCTGTTGAAGGCCTTTAATAAATCCCCACTTTATTCTCCTAATCTTGTCCAGCCCCTGTTCTAGGGAGCCACTCCAAGGCATCACCTTCCCGTGGTGAGCCTTACACTGGGAGGAGCTGCAGTGCTTCTGGAGCAGGCTGGGCTCGTTAGCACCATCCTCTTCCTGTGCTCATCCTCCCCCCAGCACTTGTTTTCGTTCAGGACTGGTGCTCCATGTCCCATTGCTCATGGCCAGGACATTATCCCCTGGCAGGTGGCTCCTGCCACGTGGGTGGGTGTTGATGGTGTTGCTGTTTGCTGTGCGCAACCATCAGAGCAGGATTCAGCACACTGGAGATGTGAATGCTTGATTTGTGTGCCCAGCCCCCTGGTTCCTTCAACACATGTTTTTCCAGTAGCCACCGAGGGGATGGATGTAACTATCAGATGTGTTTGTCCAGAAGTTCATGCTGTTCCCCTCTTGTGAGGGGCTTTAAGACTGTTTGCCTGGAATATTTCAGCAAGCAGGAAGGCTTGTCTGCCATCATTTTGTGCCGTGCAAGGCCAGGTTTCCTGTCTGAAAGACTGTGGCATCAGTCTTCTGTCCTGGATGTTGCCTCAATTCCCCTTTGCTAATTTTAGCTGCTGATCTGGGGCGAGTGATTGAGGAGCCTGTTGGCCGTGGTCTCTGTTTGCTGTCAGCAGGGAGCAGCAGACACTTGGAGGGGGTGATGCAGCTCTGCCCTTGGGCTGTGCTGCCTGCCAAAAATGCCTCCTCCCCTGACAGAGAGGCCAGGCTCACTTCTGTCCCTGCCTCCATCCCACCCTGCCCTGTGACTGCTCCTACAGGGGAAGAGAAGTCCCCCGTTCTGGCTAATGAAGCATTGCCTTCCTCTTAGTTGTCAGTCTTCACTTTTGCCTGTTTTAGCTGTGTGTGAAAGGGGATATTTAAATACAAGGTACCCATGAGGACTATAAGACATTAAGAGAAAAACCCCTCCATTCATTTTCTGCTTGTACCTGCTTTTGGTTCTGTTAGAGATAAGAAATAGTTAAAAGTAAACAAGAAAACCTCCCTCCACACCCCCAAAAGAGGGCCCCAGATAATCACACAACCCCTCAGCAAAACACAAAACCAATTCCTCATTTTCCCACCTATATTGGACATTTTTCTTTGAAAGCTGGATTATTGTTTGCCTTCCATGTATCGGCTCCCTGACTTCCAGGTGAGCAAGGCTCATTTTCTGTTGTTACCTTTGTAACCAAACACAGAAACTGATACTCCTCAGCAGTTCCAGCAGGATTTTCAGAACATGGCACTTGCCTGAGTGTGGCACTTCATCCTGACACTTTCTGGCAGCTTTGTCATGTGCCGTACACTCAGACTATGCCTTAATATAATGTACAAATCTGTTGTGTGTTTAAGAAAAAAAATGCCCTTTTTAATAGTTTCTTATTTGATAAAACATTTATCCACACCACTTTCATATTTTCTTTGTCTCCTTTTTCTTTTTCCTCTTTTCCTAATTCCCTTTCTTTCATCAGGGTCCAATATGCTCTTTGCTTCCAGTCTGTGTCCAAGTTGTGTCATCTGGTGGGGAACACATGCTTTCAACATGTACTGTCAATATTGGGTGATATTGTTATTGTTGTCAGCAACATCTTAGGGCCACTTGCACCAGATTCAAGTACCCTTTCAGTAAACTTTGGCATCAATTTACATTTTCCAGCTGGCTTATGCTGAAAACGCAAAATAAAGAGAGGGAAGTTAGGAAAAATACTGCTAGAAATGCTTGGCCTCTGCAATTACTTCATGGTTTTTCTTTTCACATTGTTTGCCTTTTCTCCCCCTAAGGTCTGGGTGTTTATAAGCCAGAATTTGAGAGTCTCTATTTCCATTCAGGGAAATTGCCTCACGGTAGCAGGCCCACTCAAGAGTGACCTGTAGGACCTGAAGAGAAAGACCTCCTCCAAATTAACATTTATGTTTAATTACCATTAGGTTTAATCTGTGATGTTTTGCAAATCTCATGGAATAGCTTTCAAAGAGTCATAACATGAAGAGGATGGTGATGTTTTCACAGATACTCCCCAACAACAGAACCAGTTGGCTCAAGTTACCAGAAATGAGTTAGTTGATGGAGTTTAATGAGAGCAGTTTTTTGCTGCAGCCCATTTTATCTGAAGTCTCACAATCACAGAGTTCTGCAGTCTTGGGTTGCAAACCACATTCTAGTACTCAACTCCAAACCAAAAGCTGTTTCCGGTCACTCTTTAATTAAAATTGTTGGCATTCTCTACTGATAATGTTACAGGTTCCAGAGACAAAACAGAAGAAGTATTTTACACTGGAAGGGTATTTGGATCTTGCTCTTCCTGTGAGGTTGGTGGGAGAGAGGAGGAGCTGGGGGCAGAGGTTCTGAGCCCTGTCCCCAGCAGAATCAGTCCTGTTAAAGCCCTGCTTTGTTGTTGTGTTCTACTCAGTCTCCCAAGTTGGTCACAAATTCAGAAAGGCTGAATGAAAGCATGACCTTCTGTTGGGTTTTAAAGTTTTGATGTTTTGTTTTCAGTGTTTGGTTCAGCTCTTAGGAGAGAGGAAAACAGAAATAGATGATTCTTTACAGTATCAAATCGCAACTTTCAGGAGAAAATGTTCCAAAGAATGAGGTATTCAGGCTTTATTGGATGTGTTTTAAGAAGTCACAAATGTTATGACCTAAATAATTCCATTTTGCTGATCTTTGTGCTGGAAATGTGTTTCATTTGTGAATGTGAAGGAGAGAAACAAAAACTTGAAGAACAAGGAACACTAAAACAATTTCTCTTTTAGGTTATTTAGCAGTCACTAATTTTCTGGAAGATGTCAAAGCATCTCTACTGGTAGAATACTGTCACCTGGTTTAAATATATTTCAGCAGAGTTTGAAAAGATTGTGTGGTTTGTAAACTGGAAACCAGAGCAGGAGTCTTACTCTGCAACTGAAATGTTGGATAAATCTGTGTAACATGATGTTAGAACTGCTTTCTAGATTTCCCCAGGAAGAATTGCTTAGCCCTCACAGCCTAAAGATTATTTTCCATGGGCTAAAACGAGAGCTGTAAATCAATGTTGCCCTGCTCACTTGAGAACAGAGATGTTGATGGATTTGGTTGGGAAGGTGACCTCAGTAGCCCAGCTGGGCAGAGGTCAGGTGCCACTGAGATTGAAATCAAGAGCAGTATTTTTCAGTAGGAACTTGGAGCAGCTTTTCTTCAGGACCATCAGAACTTTAAAGCCTGATTGTATGGACTTTTCTGGGGCAGGCAGGATGTTCTGGGACGTGTTTGGGAAGTCAGAAAAATCTCTTCTGTCATACCAAGCTCATCTTTTTTATACCATTCACTTTAGGGTGAGAGGTTGTGCAGTTTGGTTTTGGTTTTTTTCTCACTGAAAATTTGTCAAGGAGTCTGTGTAAATGCTTGTCTACTTTTTGGCCATAGTCAAGGATACCCTAAAGTTTACAGTTTATCTTCTTAAAATTCAGCAGTTAAAGGCTTGTAATGGCAGGGAGGTTGGAGCTAGATGTTCTTTAAGGTTCCTTTGACCCCATTCTGTGATTCTATGTAAGAATGAATTGTTGTGAGGTAAAGTGGTCAGGACCTAGTGCTTTTCTAATTTATTCTATTTATCATCATCCAGTGCAGTGTCTGTGGCTTCTTAGGGTTCAGCTCTGCTGAGGGGAGAGGCCCATGGGCAGCAGGAGGGCACCCACTGCCTCCTCACTATCTCTGCACTGAGAGTCAACCCCACCCTTTCCACTTCCACCCTTTCCACGCTGATTTCTTGGCCAGTAGTCTCTGGTGCTGTGTTGTCTCAGATGATTTTTTCCTGTGGATCCTCCCTGACGTAGAAAAGCTCGCGCCAAAAGCGGAGACGTGGTGCTTCAGGACCTGGTTCAGTGGGGGACTTTGTTGTAGATTAATGGCTCGACTTGATGGTCTTCGGGGTCTTTTCCAACCTAAACACTTCCCTGACTCTCTGGGCTTGGTTTTTTAGGTGGAATATCTGATGCACAGCTCTGGATTAGGGGTTCCTGGTGGGACATCAGAGGAGCCAGAGCAGGCAGCAGGCGCAGAGCAGAGCGCACTGAGCTCACCCTTTCCATTTCCTGCAGGAAATGTGGGAATGGGGAATTCAGTAAGGGAGCCGAGCAGGACAAAAGAAAACAAACGGCAGCACCAGCCCACCCGACCCTAAAGTCCACCAGGGATTTAAACCCTTCTCCATCAGAGCTCCCAAAACACACAGGGCCCGAGGCGGGAATGGCGCAGTTGGAGACTCTCTCTGTGTGTGTTACTACCCTTCCACCCTCGTGGAGCCCTTTGACAGGCTCTGAGCCTGGCTGTGACCCTGCCACGAGGCTCTCTGGAGGAATCCCACCCTCCCTGTTACCTAACAGTTCATAAGTCATTGTTGGCTAACCAGGAATTTTACCCCACACTTCACATCCAGGAACAGATTGGAAACCGCTATGGCCATAATAGGAGGGAGAGGCTCGGAATTTTATGGAATGCATGGTAATAAAAAGCAAAGCAATTGTCACATGCGTTTTGGCTTGAATCATGACAAGAAGCAGATGTGTGGCATGCCTTTTCCTTCGCTTGTATGCATGCCAAATGGTGCAGAATTCTTCCATGTTTTCTGCTTTTTGTTGCAATTTAGTCTTCTCCTCCATAAACTGAACATGACAGTGAGTCCATCCAGAGCAGTTGCACAGTTTGACATTTCTGTGACTTTTCAGAAAGTGCTTGATTTACATTTATTTTGAAGGAAAGTAGAGGAAGGATTATATTTGTCCTGTGTTGAAAGCATAAGTGTATTTTCAGGTTAGAAACCATAAAAAACACACTGGCTGTTTACAAGTAATGACTATATTTTAGCAGCTGAGAGACACTGAATTCTCTTGTACAACTCCCAGCTTTATTTTCTTGGTGTGTTTCAATGCACAGAAATCTGCTCCAAAACCAGGTTTTGTAAATGTAATGAATGCAGTATGAAGGTTGTGGCATGTGCACGAACACCTGTGGGTGGGGACAGAGCTGTCTGCAGGGTGTGATCCTGAGGAGTGCTGCGTTTTTCAGACAAATCCCAGTGAGTGCAGATTTCCACTGCTGTATAAATGTGCTGTCCTGGTCTGAGCCTTGCCAAGCTCTTGTACTCTGTGCTAGTGAGTTCTACAAGCTCTTTGTGTTTGGTGAAGAAGCTCATTTCCAGTCTAATCCTGTGATGAACAGGGTATGGGGCTTGTCCTTGTGCCAAAACCTGCATGGCCCTTCTGCAGAGAGTCAAGTGAGGGTGAGGCCAGCCCTTAGTTCTTAAGAAACTTTGTAGATAGCCCACAATTTAGACAACTGAGTCCATTAACTGAACTTCCTTTAAGCAAATAAAGCTGGGTAATAAACTTGGAATCATTTTCAGGACGCCTCTTCTGAGATAGTTGTCTAAAAGATGCTCTCTTTTAAATATCCAAAACAGACTTGGAAAATGTCTGTAATGCTGCAAAGTGTTTCTGAGCTTAATCCACACTGCAGAAGACAGCAGCCTTTCTGCACACGGTGTGTGTAATTGCCACTGCTTTCAATGCATTTCTTACTTTCCTAGGCAATAAAAGTCAACTGATTCTCTCTATCCTCTGGCTTCAATGATTGCTTGAGATTCAAAAAGCAATGCAGAGATCAGCTGAACTTCTTCTGTGCAGGGATTTGGTTAAAAAGGGAAGATCTCCAAGTCGGGAGGAAATGTCACTAAATATTGTCATGCTTGACTGGGAGTGGTCCAGCTAAAACTGGATAAAGAAAGGTTACCAGAATTCTTCATCCCTTTAACCTTTCTCTCTGTGCCCTTTTACTGATAATAGCAATCATATAACAGGATGGTTTCAGTCACCTGGAAGGGCTCCTCATCACTGTGTAAAGCCGCAGTAAGGGGTGGATTTTAGCACAAACAGCTGACAAAATCAGCTTTTTGAGAACTGTTGTAAATGCTGTTCATCCAAGCACACCTGGAAGCAGTAGATTTGTCTTTGGCTATTGCTGATACATGTCTCACTGCTCACATAACTCTCAGATATGCTGAAGAATCCTTAACATATGTTAAATGTTCCTAATGTTCATTTTTTTAGTAAGATTAACGATTTGAAGCTTTGCTACTGAAAACCATGAAATAGTATTTCAAATAGAGGTCTTGCTTTAATCGAATTACCAAGATAAACAGAAGTTTTCAGAGACTCCAGCAGTGTTAAATTCAGTCTTACTGGGGGATGTAGACATTTTGTGACAGTTCCATGTGGAGACTAGAGCTGGTTTCCTCTTTTGACTTCATTGATACCTGTTGTAACTTCTTTTTCTGCTCTAAGTGACCTAATTTTTCAGACAAGTCAGGAGAAAAAATGGGAAAAAACCAAACCACACCACCCTAAGGCATTTTATATTGTAAAATGTTGTCTTCTTGCTGTTGTATAAGGTCTTTCCATTCTGATTCTGTTCATTAAAAACTATCCCAGCCTCCACAAATAATTCCAAGAAAATGAGGACCACGAGCAGAACTTACTGCACACAGAATGTTCATTTATATCATCAGTTACATGCAGCAGTATATTCTGTTACTGAGGAGGGCAGAGATGCAAATTCAGGATTTGCTGAATGGTTCCATTGGAGCTGTGTAAAGGTTTTGGAGGTTTTGAGGAGACCTTGCCTGGCTGTGGGGAAATGGCTGCATCTTTTAATTGCTCATGGCCGGGCTTTTTGTCTGTACTTTTTTGTTTAAGGAACGAATTTTTGTAGGTATAACTGAATGCCACAGGAATTCTTAATGTAGGGCATTCAAACAGGATCTCCTGGTCAGGTGAGAAATCCTGTGGGAATAACAAAATACATTAAGCAGTTATTTAAAGTAAGCACAAGATTTGTTAATTGCATTCCCTACGGAAACGGTAATAAGGATTTCTTGTTCCTTGTCCACAGAAATAGTGAAATTATAGCTTGTTTTGTGAGAAGCTGTAAGGATAATTGTCTGAAAAAATCTCCCTGGAAAAGATTACACATTAGTCCTGCACTTCTCAGCTCTGCAGCAGCTCAGCAATCCCACCAGAGCCACCAGGGCTGAGAGAGATGTGGAGATCAGGCAGCCAGCAATATTTCACACTGATGAGAGATGTGTGTTTAGTGCTAAGTATTCAAACCTGAATTGTGTGAATGTGCTGCCCTAAAACAAGAAAGCATTTGCTGGTGGGAGATGTTTGGGAGAGTAGTTACAAAGTTTAGATTGCTTTTCCCTGCTTTATTCCCACCACACATCACAGTTTAATATTGTTCAGATGGGTTTGGGTTGGGTGCTTTTTTCCTGCAGGATGTGCAGAATTTTTTTGTGGTTTTTTTTTGTTTTTCAGGGGATTAAAAATGCCACTTCTGGAAAAAAAAAGCCCTAAACCTAAAAGCAGTTTACTTGATGAATAAAAGCAGTCTGTAAAGTCCTGAGGTTTTTCAGAGGGGGCAGGTGCTGATCCAGATTTTTGTCTGTGCCATGCCTTCCCCCTCTGCCTTGCACTGAGGATGGATGGAGCAAGTGAGCTCCTGTGGCATCTCACCTGTGCTACCTGTCACCCTCCAGGCTGTCTGAGCGAGGAGGGAGAAGACACTGCTAAATTCCTCTCAGAAATCCTTCCGTTTTTATCCCAAATACCTTAATTCTTCACCTGAGACGCTTCTTCAAAGAATTATCTACATATGGAACAACATTTCCCCCTTACCAAGAATGCTGTTTTATATGAAATTAAAGAGCTGTTGTCATACTTTTTGGGGGGGCAAGCAGTCAGCTGGGTAAATATGCAGTATGAGATGATAGCAACTAAATACATTTCTTGCAGAAATTATGCAGCAAACATCTTACGATTATTTCTCAAGTTGTTCTCATTTGCCTTGTTCTTGGTGTGAATTGTTTCAGAATTTCTGTCTGAAATTTCCAGCATTTAACAGCTCAGGCTGTTTAATAATGATCACTAATTAAAGAAACATAAGTTTTCCCTCTTCCATGTGGAAAAGTCACGTGCTGCATTTTTCGTGTTCCCTGGGAGTTGGCAGAAAGAGTGTTCGGCACTCCTGCGAAAACAGAGTGCAGCTCCCTGGCCAGCACTTTCTGAGTCACATTTAAGGGTTCTGAGACAGCAGCTCCCTTCAGATCCAGCCTGTGAGCTTTGAAGCTTGCTCACCCACTTGGCTGGCGTGGTGCTGAATCAGAAATTCCGTGTTGCTGTTGTGGTGGGAAGTGCAGGGATCCCCTTGCACAGCCTCCAGCTGACACGTTGGCAGGCGAGCTCTTCCTGCTGCTTCTTGATGCACATTCCACTTGTCTCCCCGAGGAGTGGGAGACTAATATCTTGTCAGTGCTTTGATTCATGATTAATTGTTAAAGGAGCAGATTTCCTGCAGTAACAGAAGATTTGGGAGGGGAAGTATAAATTGCTGGATTGTTTTCTTTGACACAAATAGCTGCTTTGGCTTCAGGGAGTTTTATCTTGCCGTGTTTAAGTCTCTTAATGATACTAGCAGGTACTTTTTCCTGCAGAAGATTTATTACTTTCCAGTGAAGAAGGGGATGACAAAAGTATTAGAAAAACCCCAAGACAAACACAAACCTCTCTCCTGTTTTTGCTCTGGGGCTTCCTACCTTTTTTTCCTGTAAGTCTGGAGATCTGTGTGGAGCTGTTGCTGAGCAGCTGTGCTGTTGCAGTTTTGCACACAAGTTACCTTTAAAATTGTTTAAAATGGTTTCTTTTTTTTTTTAATTGATGGTTTTGCTTGGTTTGTTGTTTTTTGGGGTTTTTTTTTAAGACAAGTATCCTTTTAATTGCCAGAACTTTCTCCTTCCACTTTGACATGCATGGGAAGGAGAAAGAACAGTGAGACTGTGCACTGGGAGGTGAAATGCTCTACAACTTCTGGGCATAAATTTCAAGTTCCTGTTTCCTTCATGTCTGCTAGGTAACATTTTCCTCTGCCTTGGCAGTGTGAAGTGTGTGTGTCAGAGCTTCATAGCCTTAGGAGCTCCAGCAGGCACCCACAGAGGCACAAAGTGGTAGATAACTGGTGGTGACATTGATAGAGGTGACAAATGAGACTGTGGCACTTTGCCCATTGACGTGACACTGGGCTACAAGGTGTTGTAGTAATTAAAAATGAAGAACAACACTGAAGAATTAAAGTTCATTAATTAAAGTTCATCAATTAAAGTTATAGGAAGGCTCTCTAAAGGTACACGTGTGCTGGCTGGAAAAAAAATACTGAGGGTCTTTTAGCAAATGTGAAGATGAATCCAGTTGGTTCTGCCCAATGGAACAGCATCATTTTGATAAACTAATTAGCAGTGCCAGACTCTGTCCTTAGGGAGACTCTTAACCAAGTCCTGGATCATTTCTTTGAGTCAGCCCCAGAAAATGTTTGGCTGTCAGCTCCATCCTGATTGCTGCCAATCAGCAAGTTTCCTTCCAGTAAATTAATTCCAGGCACGCCCTGTTGGCTTTGAGGCTCATTGCTAACATCAGACTTAGAATAAAAAACACCTACAGCTTCACAGGGACATCTTTGCTACTTCTCCAGCCCACTGCTCTGTTGGCTGGGATGGCATGCACTCCAACCCTTACAAGACTTTTCCCATAAGCCTGCAAACTCCTGGCTGTTTTGGCATTCCTACAGGGTTCTTAATTAACTGATCTTTCATGAGGAAAAAAAAAATTACACTTTAATGTATAAGATTTTTCCTTTTTTGGGGGGGTGGTGGTGGTGGTTTTTTTGTTGGTGGTTTTTTTTTTTTGTGGGGGGTTGTGTTTTTTTATTCTCAAAGGAAATTAAAAAGTCCTTAAAATGTTGATGTGAGAGAAGTGACTTCTCGCTTCTGTTCACAATCTCTTTAGTTCCCTGTGTAATTCTCAGTTTTACACATGGCTTGAAATGCAGGTTTACGTGGTTCCACACTTAAACTTTGGTTAGTTTTGCATGCAGAAAGGTGTTTGTAGGATTTTTTGGCTTTCCATAGTTCAGAAGGCAGACCATCAGATAGCTCAGAGGCAGATAGCAGGGGTGGGTATTCTTTGCACCAACAGTTACAAGACTAAAGATAAGCAGTAGAGATGTCTGTCTGCTTCCTGCCCCGAAAATACACCCGAGGTAAAGGAGAGGAAAGGCAAACATGTTGGGTTTCCTCCACAGACCTGCCTGTGACTGGGAGTCTTTCCAAGATGAGACAGCATCAAAAAAACCCCTATAAAAACCAACCAACCAACAAAAATACCCCCCTAGAATATTTTGTACCCCAAACATGACCTAGCTGAGGGGAAAATGGAAAGATGCCGCTACATCTCCATCTCCTTGTGTGCAGTCACGGCCTTCCATGGCTGGTGGAAGTGCTCTGCCCCAGGGGCACAGCTTGCTGGGGAGGAACAGCCCGCACTGAGGGATCTGTGTTGGCAGAAAGACGACGTGTGTGGGGTTTTGGGGAGTTTTTGTAGAGAAGTCATGGAAAGATTGCTGTCCCGTAAGCCCCGTGAGGCCAGGAGTGCTCCTGTGCAGTCCACACGGGAATTTCACACACAGAAAACGGCTTTCGTATGATGTGGAGAAAATGTGACAGCAATTGTGTGGTTTTGCAGAATTAGTTAAGGTGCCCCAGTGATACTGTTCCATCCTCCCGGGCTGTTTGATCATTCTGTTTCATTGTATAGCAGCACATAGTGCCCCTCAGTCAAATCTAGCAAGTGGAAGCAATAACACGTTAGCAACTACCCACTTGAGTGAAGTTGCTCAGGCCAGTATTTCTGTATATATCTATAAATATCCATGCACACACCTTCCCTGGAACCCTTAGTTTGAAATGGCTGCTTCCCTGACCCACCACTCGAGGCAAGCTCTCCACAGCCCCTTGAAAACGGATATGAGATCATTTCCCAAAGCGCCACTTAATGAGCTGTAAAATGTTTTTTATTTACCAAATCCCAGCAACCCAACCACAGCCCGAACACAATAACCAGCTCCCTGCTCCCTAGAGCTTTGAAGTTTTTACTGTACGTAGAAGATGTGTTTTTGAGAGAGAACTGCTCACCCTCTGCCCTCCTGGGGCTGCGTCTTTCCCCTTTTCCCCACAGGCCCAGGCAGCCGTGCTGTCGTGTGTGGGGCCCTGCCACACTGGAGAGAAAAGGCTTCTCCTCCCCAGCTTGTGGGGCTGCTGTGTGATTGTTGCCGTGATCCTTAGTCTTCAGTAGCCCTTATTCCTGAGGGACATTGACGAGAAAGATTCCTGTTACATGCGTGCTTTGTCTGTGCCAGACACAACAATGGTGAGGGAGGAATGCCAGGCGTTTTTGGATCAGTGTGAGTTTGGTTCTCAAAGAGCTCAGATCTTGTCCCAGCTGCTCCAGTCACAATTAACAGTATCTGCACTGAAGTTCAGCAGACACTTTTTCAGCTGCTGTGAATTAATATCTCCACGGACAGGCACACACTTGGTGTTTTATGCCCACTGATGTGCTGGCACAAAAACTGAGTCTCTTGAGATGCAATCTGAGTCGGGTCCTGCAGTTTCAGAATGGATCATTCTGTTCCACATGTGTAAACTTGGAGTCAGCAGTGAGTCCACGGAAGGCTCTGGATTGTGATTCCGTGAAGGAATTGCTGCGTGGGCACTGAGTGTGTCTGTGAGCACTGTGTTCTCTCCCTCTGAGTGGTGACCATGGGCAAAGTGAGAGCCTGAGGGGGAGTGAGCCTGCCTTATTGTGAGGATAATGTGTTCTCTGGTTGTGATTTAAGTTGGAAAAGAGGCTGATAATCCTTTGGAAAGTTGCTTGCCATTGGTAGAATTGAAGAAAATAGGTTGGCAGAGGACCCAGATCACTTTTTCTAGATGTACTTAACACCACTCAATAAAGTATTTTCAGTAAAATGAATGCATTTAGGACTGCCAAGGACTTTTCTCATTTTTACCTCCAGCTTCTACAAGCTTCTACTGGAGTTTGAGACTTTTTTGGCTACTTGGATAGTTTATGATGTACATGCCTTTTCTATCTAATATTCCACCAGGAGCATCAAGGTAAGAGAAACAATGTAAGCCCTAGTGTTGCATTAGTGTAAGTCATGATGGAGTTAGTCATCTGTAATTAATGGATATGACCTTTTGCTCGAATCACAGTGTGTTGTGAGGTGGTGCTGTGCTCTCCATCACTCTCACTGTTGTCATCAGCTACAGTCACACCATTAAATGACTGCAAAACAGTGCAGAAGCCATACTGATAACGTATTCTTCAGCTCTGCTGCTTTCTCTCCCCTTGTATACATATTTATGCCGTAGTTGTTCCTAACGTATTTTGGAATTCTGGTCCTATTGGATAATATTTCTCAAACTGATCATCTGATTTTAGATCCTGGTAGGAGAATGACACCCAGGGCCTGATGCTGACAGCCAGCAGGGTGTGTGAGCACAGAGCTGAGCAAGGCTGGGGGATGGAACTTGAGGCCGTGTGGAGCTTGGCCTGTGTGGAGAAAAGGCAGAGGGGAGGGTGGGGAGGTGGTGGTGCAGGGTGAAAACTCCCCTGAGTCAAAGAGGCTCACAAAACCCATCAAGGCTTGTGTTTCTTCCTTCTTATGGGAAGGAGAAGAAGAAAGACTTGGCAAGTCTGCTGTTCAAAGTGTGGATCTGAGGAGGTAGATGAGTTAAGCTACAATTCCTGCTCACAAGCATGGCTTGGTCTCCCTTTGTCTCAGTTTCTTGTCAGCTGAACAAGGATAACAACCCTGCTTTTCTTCCAGTTTGGATCTCTATTTCCATTTAAGCCATTTCAGGCAAAATGAGGTTGAAAAAATGTCAGTGGGAGCCAGCTTGGAGTGGCCCCCAGAACCACTGCTTCTCCTGGGGAGGAGTCACTTGTGGCAGGAGGGATGCAGGTTGGGCAGCCAGGAGGACATCACTGGAAGCAGCATGCTCTTGTCTGTACCCTTGCTGGTTTGTTTCGTTCAGATGCTTCCAGTTTCCCCAGTTAAACAGCTCTGCTGTTGCCAGGAGTGGGTAACAGAGAATTGTCTTCTCACTCAGAGGTGTCTTTGAGGTGTGTACTTCTCCATGCCAGCACACAAGACCATGAACGTGCTCCAGTAATTCATTGCTGCTTCTCAGGAATGCTGAAATTGTTACCCCTGTCCAGGGGACTTGTTTCAGGACAAAGAGATGACTTCTTCCTGAAGGTTGAATTAGCAGCTCTGTCCCTGTCTGGAGGTGCTCCTTTTCTCCCCTTTCCCCTTGCCATGTGTTAGTTTTCCTCTGGTGCATTTGGCTGGTTTGGATGGCTCGTGCTGTGTGGTTTGAGCTCTGCCAGCACAATCAGGGTGTGTTTTCAGACACTCACTGCAGCAGCTTGGCTGTGGGAAGGGGCTGCAGGGAATGCACTCAGGAGGATTGTGCTGAACCACTCAGGGACACCACGGTGTCTGACATCTCCTGTCCAGCCCGTCCTCTGCCCAGCCGTTCATCTGGGCTCAGCAAGAGCCCGTGAACACTTTGCTTTTGCATCACTGCTGGTGTCCATCTCTGTGCTGTAGGGTATTTCCTCATCTGAAGGAGAAAAGGAATGTTAAAATTCTCACGTCTGGTCTGTTCCTGAAGTCCAACAATAACTTTCCTTACACGACTTCAGTGCAGCTTTCAAACAATATTGTCAGTTCTCGGGGGAAAGGAAGGAAAAGGTCAACTCCCAATCGTCTACAGCAGCAGAAAATCTGCACAAGGTGCAACCACAGCTTTTTAATTACACATTTGCCCACTTTGGAGAAGCATAAATGATTACACGTGGTACAAGGTGATGGAATGGGGCCTTGGATATGTGCTGGGATAACTGAGATAAAACTCAGCTACATGACTTCATCTCTTAGAGGAAGCCTCTCAGAATTTATTGGTGCCAGTTCAGAAGTTCATGACTTGGGTGGCTGGGGAGGATGTTTAAACATTGTGGTGAGGGCACATTGAGTCCACTTGACCTGGGTCACTCCTTGAAAGCTGTGGCCCTTGCCAACAAGCCCAGCTCTCTTTGCTTTCCCACAAATAGTGCTGGTCCCCAGCTGGTGGAAAGTTGATGAACTCTTGTAGTCAATGGTACTATTTATTCCAGCTCAGCACCTCAGCCATCTTTTTCCCTCCCAAGACCATAACTACTTTTTTGGCATCATCCTGATTTTCAGCTTTTCTTCAATATATACTTTTCCCACCCAAACCCAACTCTAATTTTCCCATTCTTTGGTGGACAGGGAAGAAATATGTCAGAACTCGCTGTCAGCTTTTTCCTCTGCCTGTTCCTTCCAAGAAATCTGCACTGAACACCCACAGCACAAATACAGACTGCATGGGAGGAAGAGCTCAGGTGCCTGCACTGACTCAGAAAAGGGCTCCATTTGTAGGGAAAGGCCTTCAGTGAAGGAAAAGAGACCTCCAGAAAAAAAGAGGAAATTGTCCATCTTCCAGGAGAGCAGCAATCTGGAGAGAAGCTGCCCTACACCCCTTTTTTTTCTGTAAATGCCCCTCTCAGTTCTGCTGTCCCTTGTTCAGAAGTAAAGAAGGAGTAACCAGGGGCCTGTTGGGTGAGCACATGAGCAGGACCTAAAGGCCTTGTTTTACACCACCTCTCTGCTGGCTCGTCCAGGTGCCCCTTTGCCTCCTTCCCACAGCTCTGAGAAGAATTTTGTAGCTCACAAAGAAATGATTCAGGTCTTTAGGCTGACAGCAGTCAGGTGAGAGCCCTTTTAGAACAGGTCTATAAGGACCAAGCCATCTATTTTCATAAAAGTCATTTCATTGAAAAGTATGTGCACCGATTGAGGGCTTGGTTGTTCTGACATCTGTATGTATGTGTGATGGTGCTTTACTAAAAATAAAACAAAGAAAGCAATTTTCTCATCCACAATGTTCTCGGAATTAGCATAGCCCCCGCCCCTCCATGTTGGTACTTCCATCTTCTTACTGGCTTTCTTGTATAAAATCCCTGTTCATTGATCAGTACAAGCAAATTCTCTGATTTCAACTCCTTTGTCAAGCCATAAAAGTGCTAAAAATGTCCCTGTGCTGATGCAGCTTTGACCTCAAAGGTTGGATTTCACACACTGTTCCTTGACCTGGCCTGAAGACACCAAAGTCTTTAATCAGACATTTCAGAAGGAGAAATCCTGAAACAGTCTCACAACTATTAAATGTTTGGAACAAATGTGTGTTTAAAACCTGAGCAGAACTAGCCAGGCTTTTACAAGGATCCCAACTGAATTGGTTTTTTTTCCCTGCAGTTCAATATTATTATAAAAAAAACCTTTTCTTCTTTTTTATTGGCATTGTTTCCTATAGAAACAAGGTGCCTGCAGTCACACAGTGTTCTCTTCTCATTTCTTGGAGAACTTCAGGGAAATTTGAACTAGTCTAAGCCCATTTGATGGAAAGGAAGAGCTCTCAACAAAATTAGCTTTACAACTCCTGCAAGAATAGGAAGCACAGAGAAACACATTAATATTTCCATTCATTAAGATCTTTAAGGCAAGTGCAGTGTTACTAAACATGAACAAATCCTCAAAGGGAGGGCTTCATTAGTTCTATTGTTCACAGACCTGCCTGTGGATGTAGCAAGAACACTGAAATATTTAGTCACAATATTCATAACTGGAGTGTGAGGCAGTAAGTGCCAAGGCTGGGACAGTCTGGATTGCAGCTCCTGGAGTGCAGAAGTTCCTGGTGTGCACAGAGATACAGATGTGTAAATAGTGAATTGTTACAGAGGTGAGCATTGAGGATTATGATGGGTTTGGAAATTCTACCCTCAATTGTTTAAAGAAAGGAAACAGTAGGAAAGGGATTCAAATGAAGAATTCATGTATAAACTCATTTCCTTGATTTTGATTAAATGACCAAAACAAGATTTTGCCTAATGTGACGACTTGCTTGCATGAGAGATCACTTTCAATTGACAGCCCTTTGCAATTCATTATCTAATAAATCTCTTTTTATAGGACATTTCTATGGAAAACATAAGCTCCTGTTAGTAAGGGACTCTCCATTTCTCTTCAGTCTGGCAGAGTCCAGGGAAATCAACATTTGCAGTGGATTTATTGCCTGACAGTTTCAAGTCCAGTCCAGAACATGTCATCACTTTTTATTCTCTTTGAGGGATGTAGGAGGTGCAGAATTTGGGTTCTGACTCCAGCCAGTAGCAAAGCTGGGAGATTTCTAGTTCCATTTTACACATTCCTACTTTGTGTGTAACATCCTTCGTGGTGCACAGAAAGGAGACACAGATCCTGCTGCCTCCAACACCATAGAGCTGTGTTGATTTTACTTGTGTGTGTCCAAAAGGCAGGGCAGTTCTTAGTTCAGCATTAGAAATTCTGTTTCTCAGTGAAAAGGTCAGCAGAAAGGTGGTATTTGCACAGTCAAAAAAATAAATTGCTACCTAGGGTTCCCTTGTGTTTAATATTTTTCTCTTATGGGTGATAAAGCTGGAGTGAACATATCAGTCTAAGCTGTTTGCCTCCTGCTATTTTTCACTGTTTTGTCTTTCTGTTTTTAATGCCTAGAAATTTCAGGGGGTTTCCTTCATGCCTCAAAGGCCAAACCTCTACAGCACATAGAACCAACCTTTCCGTGGAGCCATTACACTGTTCCTGAAGTGCACCCATCACATCATCGTGGTGGGAGCCAAGACCCAGGGCTCGTTTCCTCTTTCTGCAATGAGACTGCTTTGGATTCACCAGGGATCTCCCACGTAGCCTTTTATTTTTCAGCCTCATTCCTTCTGACTGGATTTTGACCAGAGCTGAGCTAACAGTTTTGAAGCACACAATTCTCTCAGTGTAATCAAGATCCATGGAATTCGTGGTTTGATTTTTTCTGTGTAGCATGCCCTAAGGAATTATTTTCCCCAAGAAAAGATCTTTCCCTTTTAATAGCACTTGGGTTTTCTAGATGACTTTTCAAGCTGCACAGATTACACCAGAATGAAGGCAGCACTATTGTTCTGGTTCCTGGGGTGCCATTGTAAAAACTTGTTCTTTTTCCCTGAATATTAAAGGCGCCTTCTGCCAAACTTTGTTTCTTAAAGACGTGGGGATAAAATCAAAGTGCCAGAATCAGGAGTATTTTAGTGACTGTAAATATGTGCAGCTCTGGGGTGGGACAGGTTTCCCACTTCTCTTACCAGCAGGTAGGTGCATGGACGTATTTCTAAATGAGAGTCACTGAGGTCTTCAGGAAGGATCACCTGTGTGAAGAATATCTCACCTGTCCTAGCATGCAGCAAACAATGAGTCCATTGAGAGCCTCTGGGTGTGGCTTGGTTTGGTGGGTCAGACCTGGGCAGTGCCACTCAGCTTTTCTCAGATGTGTGATTTTTCTCAGAGCTTCACAAACCTACCCAGGAATGAGCTTCTTAGTGGACAGATTCCCTGGAAAAGCCCTCCAGGCTCTGTGCATGCTGTTCCCCACTCTCCAGGGGAGGGGACAGATGGGGACTTGTGGCCGTGCCACCTCCTCCAGCCCTTGCTGGAGCTCCTTGTGGCAGAGCCAGGGCTGCAGAGGGAATCCATGCAGGGGAAGGAGCTTTCCATGGACAGGGCTGGGAGGGGGCACAGCCAGTGTCCTCGTTTGTCTCCCTCATCCCATCAGTCTCCACCAAGGGAGGAATGTCAGGAAACTTGGTGTAATACTGCACGTAGAGGAGATGTCTGCAGTAGTTCTGTGGCAGTGTGAGCTGGCACAGCTGTGTGGGTCCACTTTGGCAGAATGACTGGGACCTTTTCTTGTCATGTTTTCAAAAAGACCTTTTCCCTGTGCCACCTGCCTTCAGCTCCTCCTGAGAGCACTGATGGGGACCTGCAGAGCTGCTCAGAAGGGATCTGCCAGCAGTGCCCTTTCTGCCTATCCCATCCTGCAAAAATCCATTGGATTTCATTTATCTGCTTAGGACATCTGGGTTTTGTCTGCTATAACCAATTCCTCTGACTAACCACATCTGGTCTGAGCAACATGCACCATATTTATGTGGCTGCAGCAGTTTCACCCTGGTTCTAAGATTGCAGAATTTTGTTCATTTATGAACAAATGCTCAGAATTCTTTTGCTAGCACTTCTGTGCAAAGGCCTTTGTTGGGGTTACCTTGATAGACACTCAGATGCCAAGAGCTGGCTTTTAACATGAGTCAGACTTGTTCTTTGGCAGCCTTATTTAATTACAGATCCATCCTAAAACTTGCTTTGTCCTCACTGGAGAATTCATTTCTGCAGGTAGCAGAAAGAGCTGTGGAAGATTTAATGACTTTGTAAGGAGGTGTTCATTTCCACGGTGAGACTTGGCCTCCAGTGATCCTTCAGAGACTCTGTGCTCAGCCTGGGAATGTTTCAGTGCGTTTCTTTTGCAGATTCCAGGAGTTACCATGATGTTTGATACTGTGTCAGCCTGCCCCAGTGCCCAGCAGGTATGATTACCTTTTCTCCCTGAGGCAGCCAGTGTGGAGTGGCGAGGCTCTGCAGTTTGTTTTGTGGTCCCTGTGACACCCCCAGCTCCAGATCAAGGCCCTTGGCAGAGCTTGGCCCGTAACTCTTGTGGATACAAGAAATACAGCACTGGCAGGCAGCCAGCCTTCATAAAGCAGGGAGTGCTTCCTCATAAATAATATTAATATTTTGAAATACTACCACCTTCTGGCAGCTAGAGGAGAGGATATTCAGACCGTTTCTCGGTGGAAAACGTTACGATGTTGTACACTATGAGGAGAGGTACTTTCTGGTGTTAACTTTGTGTTTTACATTCCATTTTTGAATCATGGAATATTTTGAGTTGGAAAGGACCCACAGGGATCACTGAGTCCAACTCCTGGCCCTGCACAGGTCACCCCAAGTCACACCACGTGTCCGAGAGCGTTGTCCAAACGCTTCTTGAACTCAGACAGGTTGGTTGCTGTGCCCACTGCCCTGGGGAGCCTGTTCCAGTACCCAACCACCCTCTGCGTGGAGAATCTTCTCCTGATATTTGACCTAAACCTCTCCTGAGGTCATTTTCTGCACGAGTTCTGCTCTCAAAGGCCAGTTGATCTGGATTTCCGGTGTGTTCCATCAGGGAAAATGTCATGTGCTTCTTTTCCTTCATTTTCCAGCTTAGACATTTGTTTCAGCAGGTGCCCTCCATCTTCAGTGGTGTCACTGGGAACAGCTATGCCATCCATGCACCCCTTTTTCCATTGCCCCCTCCAGTACTGGCATAGAATTTTTGTAAATATAAGCTGAACAAAGCATTAACAGGCTATCATCTTAGTCATTTTACCCACCTTTGAGGCTAGCAGTTAAGTTTTTTGCAGTTTAAAAGCTGGTATAGCTTCCTTGAGTGGATCCTTCGACACCTCAGAGACTCAGTCAGGGGATTGCATTTGTTTGCAGTGCAGAAGGAAAGGGGTGGTGTTCTCCTCGTGCAGATCCATCCCATGGATCCTCTGCAGGTGCTGCTCTTCCCCAGGCCCCTGCAGGGCCTTGGAGACAGACAGAAGGCTCCTTTCATCCACAAGTGTCCGGGGGATCAGCGGAATTGTCACGGCAGAGCTGCACCTCTCTGCTCTGGGAGACACTGGAAGAAATTCTTTCCCCTTGGTCATTTATTTCAACCTGAAATACAAAGGTATTAGATAATCAAGCTTCGGGAAAGGGGAGAATTTCTGTGTCTCAGGTTTCTGATCCTGTGGCCAGAGAGAAGTGCACTTACTGGGCTCACATAAAAATTCACAGCTGGCAGTTCTTGTTTCATGGGGAGAAATTGATATGTGTTACGTATTTGGTTGGACTTGAAGGTTTCTTCTGTGGGTTTGGGGTTTTTTTGCCCTGAAAAACTTTTCTTGTATAACAGTACAAGAAGCTGAATTTATGTATTGCTGGTTTTATGTTTCTGCTCTGGATAGCCTTACAGAAATACATGTTCACTTTTTGATCAGGCATCTCTGTAAATAACAATTTCTAAACAACTTTTGAATTTTTTTATGTTAAGCAAGAAGGCAGTTCACAACTCTATACTTCCCAGGTAGAAGTTGCAGGGCTCTGCACAAAAGGCTGCAGCATTGGATGAGTGTCACCTGAATTTGTAAGAAGGTGCTGCAAATACAGGGACAGCCACATAGAATGGCCACTGTAAAACTGGAAGGAGAATCCAGGTGTCCTGGCTGTGGTGTGCCTGCTGTGGCTCTTTTTGATTGTATTACAGTCCAGTAGCACAGAAATTTAACTTTAAACATTGTGATAGCTTATTTCACTTTGGTTAAATGGTGAATATAATGGTGTCTTCATCTGGTAAAAAAAATGTAGATATTTCCATGTTGCCGAGGTACAAAGATGGGGAATATTTTCTCAGGAGTTTGAATAATGGCATTTCAATGTTGTGATTATGCTGACTCCATGAAAGGTACAGGTCCCTGTGTAGGTAATTAACAACTAAAGAAAAAGATGCACTCCAGGAAACTAATTATCTTTATTCCTATCTGGCAGTGATTAATTTATAGCTGAACAGATGCTACACTGTGTTTAACTGCAGTGAATTCTGTCTTGAGCTGCTAGGCCCAGCAAAGGAGACAAAGAGAAGACAAGTTTACTGTGAGAGGAATTTAATCCCATTTGAATGTGAGAGTCACAGGGGAAGTGAGCTGAGAGCTGGCACGAGAAGGGAGCCCAGCATCAGGGATCCATGAACAAACCTGGGTGGAAAGAGGCTGTTTGCCATCCTGGGCACTGAGGCTTTGGCACCTTTCTGCCTTTCCTTTTCTCAGTTTTGAATGGAGCAAGAAAAGAAAGCTCTCCATACCTTAGAACATTTTTCTCTCAGCTTTCTAAGACCAGAAGGAGAGGAGAAGTGGAATGTAGCATTTCCCCACTTCAAAAGTCCTTTGTTTTTTGGTTGGTTGGTTGGTTGGTTTTGACTTTCCCAGGGGAGGATATGATGGAGTTGAAAATCCATCACGACTTTAGAGACTCCTTGGTTGGATTTGTGTCCTCAATGCATCCTTACACAGAACTGGGGCTCAAATTCACAAGAAAATTTCTATTTTAGCCAACGATTGCAAATTTCAGGAAGAAAGGTTACTGATGTCCCACCGAGTGTAACCATTTGTAAGAACATACCTGGAGAAGGGGGCACCTGTAGGTCTGTTGTGCTCAGCTGGTGATTTCATTAGAATTTCACCTGAGAAAGGCAGAAATCAGAGCAGGCTGTCATCCTTTGCAGTCACCTGGCTGTATCAGTCTCCTGGGTTACTCAGTTGGGATTAATGAATTAATTGTGCAATTAACGGGCTCATTACCAGCAATCAGAGGAAGTTCTTTTGAACAGTAGCTGTTCTTTGCCTGTGGTTGCTGATGCAGGTGTGAAGGGGCAGGTGCTGCTGGTGTTTCTGGTGCAGAGCTGTCCTGCTGTGCCCGTCAGCACACGGGCAGTGTGGGCAAGGCAGGACACAGAGAAGTTTTTTCCCAGGAAAATGTGGTAGGATGAGAGAGGTCAACTAACTCATTCCAGGGGTAACCCTGAAAGTGGGAAAAGCTGCTCAGGGTCAGGGAAGGTGGGAATTTAAAATGGCCCCAAATGCAAGTTGATGACTTCAGTAGAATGTGCCTCAAGCTGAGCTCCCCCGTGGTCGCTCTCACTTGCTGTGTTGTGTCTGGCTTGGAGGCACGGAGGAGCCGAGGCTGTGTTTGACCTGCTGGGGGCCCTGGAGGAGCCGAGGCTGTGTTTGACCTGCCGGGAGCCCTGGAGGAGCTGAGGCTGTGTTTGACCTGCTGGGAGCCCTGGAGGAGCCGAGGCTGTGTTTGACCTGCTGGGGGCCCTGGAGGAGCCGAGGCTGTGTGTTGATTCGTTCTCTCGATGGTCAGATGATATACTTCAGGAGACAGGTTGCTCATGGAACACATGCTTTATTCTCAGGGGTCGTGGGTGCCAGTGTTTGCCATCAGCTGCCAGCCCAGCTGCTGGCGTGGTTCCAAGAGGAAGAATTTCCTGTTACAGTATATTTTATCCCATTCTGTGTTGAATATTCTATTTACAGTAACCAACCGGTGCGGGACACAAATCCTACAGAATTTACATACAGCCTATGAGAACTACTACATTTGAATAAGGCACTACCTTCTGATGCTAATCTCTATAATCTTTCTTCCTGCTATCCCTGCAGACCCCTTTTCTGCCTGGTCACAGGTATTGCCCAACATCCTGTCCCTGGACTGGCATCCCTTCCCATATCAAAAGTCACTGTCATTTCTACCTCACCCACCGGCCCGATGTTCTCCAAACCTACTGCCAAGCAATCATATTTATAAGGTTTCCCTGTATCAGCTTCCCCAACAGCTGTGTTTCACCTGCTGGGAGCCCTGGAGGAGCCCAGGGCTCCTTGGAAAGGGGACTGCACACATGAGGAACCAGGAGGAAAGAAACCAGGAATGCAGTGAGAGGGCTCCGTGTGCCGTGCCGGGATAAAGGCATTGCTACATGGAGTGATCTGCTGGGCAATGACTGCTGCTCCTGGGTGAGTGCCTTGAACAGAGCCAAGGCCCAGGATGTCATACACAATCACTGTGCTATGGAGGTCAGCTGAACTGCTGGCAGGAGGGTTGTAGCTCTGAGATGGGGGCAGGAGGAGGAAGGGGTCGCTGCCCGTGGGGAGTTCCAGAGGCAGGGAGAGAAGAGAGGAGACGGGTCGTTCATAGTCTGCAGCTCAGGGAGATGGGGAAATAGAACGTTCTTTGGAACTGCTGTGTATAAACTGAGTCTGATTTATTGGGGTTTTTTAATGTCCAGCAGAGTTACCAATTTTAGTTCCAAAGCTTGTGTTTTAGAACTGTTTTTGAAGATCCCTCATAGGGGGTGAGAGGTCAGAGATGCAGTGGTTTTTAGTGAGTTATGTTCTCCCATGGGTGTCTGGGGTTTTGTCTGTTTTTAAGAATCTGAGTGAGCTCATTTTGGTGAAGAGAGGTTGTTTAGTTGCTAAGAGAGCATTTAATGCGCTGGATGTAATACATTACAAGCAGAATAAATATGCAACATCCATAGAATTTAATGCTGTTACTGTGGGGCATTTAGTGTGGTGGTTTCCTGCTAAACTCAATGAGTTCAGCAAGATTGGAGGATGTGCTTGAGAGTTCATCGGAAAGTTTTTTGGTGGAAAAGCTCCTTTTAGAGTAGCCTGAAATTGCTTAATGATTGTTGCACAGGTTACAGCCTAAGGGTCATTCTTTATTTGATCTGCTTTTAAATTAAAACTGGCCCATTTGCATTTTGTTGTTTTACACAGGCAAACCACCCAGGAGATGTGGAGCAAGTGGCAGTTCAGTGTTGAGAGGAAAACTGAAATATAATTGTAAAAATCCTCAACAAAGACATTCACCCATAACCCCCTCCTTTTTTTAATAAAACCTTGTCTCTGCCCCTGGGACAAAGGGGAGGCTTATTCTTCTTTTGATAGATTGCTTTTTAGGGTTCGTCCATATGTGAGATTGCATTATTGAGCCAGCAGTTGCTAGCAGTTCTCCACTTCATCACTGCCTGCAATTATCAGCAGATAGCACAAAAAGTAACAGTCCAGAGGAGCTCATAAAAGGGCCAAGAACAATAGCAGAGGTGGCTGAAGAAATGTAGTAAGTGAAAGCAAAAAAAAAAATCAGTTTGGTGGAAGTTTCCTGGTGGTCTTGGTCCTTTTTATGCACTGTTTCTGTAAGTCTTGTGTCAGTTTGTGCAGTGTGGCTTTGCCACTGCCCAGTGTGGAGCAGCAGGACACGAGGCACAAAGTGACACCACTGAGACAGCCCTGTGTGCCTGTCCAGCACACAGAGCTGGATTTTGGGGTTCTCCCTGAACCGTGGCATGGGCAGTCGCTGCCTTGCTGGGGGCTCTGCCACAAGTGTTGGACAGGCCCCACTCTGTCTGTTTGATCTTTCCTGGTCACAGAATGTCCAGGCTGGAAGAGACCTCCAGGATCATCGAGTCCAACCCAGCCCCAGCACCTCAACAAAACCACAGCACTGAGTGCCACATCCAGTCCTTTCATAACACATCCAGGGATGTTTAAAAACCACCTCCCCAGGCAGGCCATTCCAGTACTTTATCACCCTTTCTGCAAAAAACTTTTTCCTGACATCCAACCTAAATTTCCCTTGATGCAGATTAAGGCTGTGTCCTCTCCTTCTGTCAGTGCTGCCTGGAGAAAGAGACCAACCCTCACCTGAGCACAATCTCCTTTCAGGGGGTTGTAGAGGGGTAAGGTCAGAGCAGACTCCTGTGGGAAGAGGGCAGGGGAGCATCCCCTGCACACAGGCAGGCAGCTGTGCTCACCCACCAGGTGTGGGATGCTGTTTTGGGGACAGCTAAAGCACAGGTGCTGTTGGAGCTTGTTTTCTGATACAGGAGGGTGGCACAGTCACCTGAGGTGCTCAGTTGGTAATGCTCCACAGGCAGTGATTTGATGTAGGGTTAATGTCATCTTCCTTTTCAGACTTTAGGCACTCCAGTGCAGTGACAGGCAGAAATATGCAGATGCATTAAAAATGTCTAAAAGCACCTGCTCTGTAGCTAAAAATACCAAATAAGGGCCAGCATGCAAATCTGAGGGTAAGCTATTAGACTTGGTGTGGAAAGGTGCAGTGTCTGCCCAGTTTCAAGTTGAATGTTAATTTTCATTACTTTCCTCAAATCCACCATGAAAGCCTTTTGCATTGTGCCGAGAATATATTTCTTACACAATACTTAGGGTAGTAATTCCTCCCAGCCAAGGATTTATAATCAGGCTTTGAAAAATGTATTCTTTAAAGTAAGAAGAATAAAAAAGATTCTTCCATCTGCTCAATTCCTGGTGCTTGGTGGTGAAGCTGTGTAGTCTAATCCAAAGAGCTGATGAAATAAAAGGGAGATAACAATAGATTAACTTTGATTTGTTAGAATGTATTACGTGTTTATCTCCCAGAAACACACACTCTGGAGCTGAAGTTTCACAAGTTTCATTTCAGTTTGTGTCCAGGCCATCTCATGGTCAGCCTTTTCCTGTGCCCCCCTTAGAAAGCAAGGGCACTGAATCAAGTTTTTTTCTTTTTTTTAATCAAAAAACGAGTGTCTGAAAACTGGCACACATCTTCAACAGAAGAGATAAACGTGTTCCCCAAATGGTAGTTCTTTTTAATTCACAGATGTGCAAGCTCAATCAACAAAAGCAATAGCAAAAAAAAAAAATCCCAATTTTGGAGTTCTTCCTGACGAGGTTTTGGGAGTTTATTTTTCATTTCGAGTCAAACAAGAGAGAAGACAGAAAAGTTTAAACAATTATTTTATGTAACTTTATTTTTCTGTGGCTTTGCAAGCACTTCTATTTTCTTTCTTCTCCTTCTCTGCTGTGGGAAATAAGGAAGGAGGAGAATTTTTTTTTTTTAAATCTAAAAACTCTTAAATTTTCAAAATGTATCCTCCCGATCTTTTATTGCTGTTAACAGCAAAATGTGTGAAAAACGTGTAAAGTGAGTGTAAAAAATACACTCCAGTTGTGAAGGAAGAGTGGTGGCACTGGGAGCTAAGACCTTCTTCCTTATGATGCTTAAGGGAGTGAGAGGAGGGAGCAGTGTGCTGCTTATATTTCAATATTTCAATGTTTAAATATTCCAAGCTGCACACTCATCAGATTTTAGAAACTTGCAGCAGTGAGGATGCCTCAAAGTGTTTTTGCAGGGTCCTGTTTCCTGTGCTGAGCCCCTCACCCAAAGAATGGATGTGCTGAGGATCTGGGGGTTGTCTGCTCCTGCTCCTGCTCCTGCTCCTGCTCCTGCTCCTGCTCCTGCTCCTGCTCCTGCTCCTGCTCCTGCTCCTGCTCCTGCCTGGGGGCAGCAGGTGGGAACACAGAACATTCAAATTGCAGGAGTTTCCCCACTAAGGACCAGAGGCTCAGGTACACACATCCCAGGGAAGAGTGGAGGAAAAGGTAAAGTCACTCAGGTTTAGCCAGGTGCCCTCCTGGTACCAATGCAAGTCTGACTACCTGGGTTTTGACAGCAGCAAAATTAGGCTAGAATTAAATTAGTTTGAAGGAACACAACAAACTTGTTTTACAAGACAAAGGGAAACAGCAGTTTCATGGGCAGTAGATACTGTCCTGACAGAAACTGCTTTGATTTGCTGAGGGTGAGAAGATGGGTGGAAGGGAAGGCAATTCCTGCAAATACGGGGCAGCCTTTGGTTGCCATGAAAAGTGGTTGCTTTTCCCCTTTTCCTCTGTTTCTGTAGACAAAACGTGCCACCACACACCCAGCTGAGGTACAGACAGGGCTGTGATGGTTGAAGGCTGGGGCAGGGGTAACCCTGGTGGGTGCTGTGTCCCTGCAGGGACTGCTCTGTGCAGCCTCTGGGGACAGATGGTGGCCCTGAGGTGACAGAAAAGGTTTTGCTTCTCAAGCACTGCTTGGGAAACCTGGGAGGAAAAGCTCTTGGGGGGGTCACTGTTGCAGAATCAGTGAAAGGGATGCTCAAGCAGTTGATAATTGCAGTTAGGAAGGGTCATATGGGGCCCAGAGGTAGAAATGTAATTCCAGGGAACTCTGGTTTATAAATGGGATCTTAGTGGGCAATCTTGATGCTGGGTTTTGTTGGCTTTTGCAGAAGTTTGATAAAGGTAACTCTGTTAGTCCATGTAGATTTCTGTAAGGCATTTGACATAATGCCAGGCAACATTCTGAGTAAAACCATGTGTGGTTATTACATCCACATTTCCATATCCACTGGATTAAAGCTGCCTGAAAGATCACCAAAAAACCCCAAATTGGAAATGAGGAATACTCATCTAATGAAGCTGCTTAATTTGTGCTCATTTCATGGTGATCTGCCTTCAACCCAGTGCAAATCAGTACCCATGTCTGGGAAAAAAAAAAATAAAATCATTGTCATAGAAAATGAGGGGGAAATTAGGGAAATTACTAAAACAAAAGAAAAAAAACCCTCAAAACCTAGGAGGATATTGGAAGGCTAGTCCTGTCAACTCCCTGCCTTTATGCTGGGAGCTTCTGGTTCAGAAAGCAGGGCAGGAGAGTGGAATCAATCTCAGGAAAAGCAGATTTACAGCAGCCCTGTGCAGAGCTGTGCTGGAAGGCCCAGAAAAACATCAGATCACAGACTTCTAATAAATACAGCTCTTTCATATTTCAATATAAACGCAATTGCTAGAGTCTAATTCCTCTTTGGTTGCAAGGTGAGCAGCATTTCATCTTGATATAAACTCTGGTGCGAGGGAAATTGTTGAGACACATTTTTCAGGTGTATTTTATATGTGCATTAGTTTGGTTTTTAAGCACTGTCACCTTTAAGTGGTTTTTATTTGTGTGTGGTTTATAAGCTAAACTTGGTTACAGGCACAGATTTTCCTTATGAGAAAAACAGAAATATTTCAAAACAGGGAACTTTGCTGAAAGAAACACTCTCTGTTGGTGAAATAGCTGTTTGTAATTCTTGGAGCTCGCAGGTGTCAGCATTAGTTACCCACAGCATGGTGGAGCTGATGTCCCCAACCAGTATTTTCCTTATCAATTCACAGATGAGCTATTACTTCAGGGTAAAATAATAAATGTGGAATGAGGGGTTAGAATGACTGGCCTCAAAGACTGTCCTTGAAGCAGTCTCATTTCTTGTCCACATAGTTATGACCTGTGCTGTTCTCTGTCTCTAAAACGTTAGACTGGCTCAGGCTGGGGGTGACACTTGGTTTTTCAGAGGCTATTTTTTTGTAGCACTATATGCCTCGGGTTATGTGGATTCAGGAAGAAAATATTCATTGAAAAACATGTCACAAACAGTGTTTTGGTCAAAATGAAGGAATCCATGAAGAGAGTGAGTCTGGATCCTACATTTTGGGTGTAACATGGATCAGATGCATTCAGCTGCAGCTGCATTCTGATGTGTCAGTAGCATGATGAAATATTCACACTTTGTCAGCTGGGCACAAACCCCTGGTTCTCACCTTCCCTCAGTCTGCTTTCCCTCTCAGGTGCTGTGGGTGATGTTAACCCCTCGTGTGGGGTGGCTGGGCAGGGATCCCCTCTCCCCAGATCCCCACCAGCCCAGGCTGTAAAGGAAACCCCAGTGATTCTGTTCGTGATTTGGCTGCGTGGCACCAGGGGGAGCTCACGGTTCAAATTGCTGCTGAATATTCATAGGTTGTACAGAACATCCCCAGCCAGGTTCTGTTTGAAATTGTTCCGTGTATTAGACTTCACTATAAAATTATGATTTCAAGAATGTAATCGTTTAATGGGACTGAAACGACTTGATTTTTTTTCAGCAGAATCTATGCAAACTGGCTTTTTCCTCTCTGCTGAGTTAATACAGTAATTCACAAAGGGATGCTTTTTTAGAAACCTGCTCAGCTCTAACAATGATGTACTGAATGCAGTGTAAGAACTTCAGAGGTTCTGCTGCAGTGATCACTCCAGGAGCTTGAGCAGAGAGCTGAACTTCAGCAGCAATATTGTGCCACTCAGCTTGTGATGGAAAGGCTGGCACTAATCACTCTTCAGCAATAATGTGCTGTTGTTACTCTAAATTACATTAAAATGGAAGTGTGGTTCTTCACCTGTTGTGATTGGCATGTCAAATGAGCACAAGGAAGTGACAGAAAATGACTGCACTGGCTTTCCAATTAGAACTGAGACGTCTTGAGCTTCTTTGCTAGCCCAAATCAGTCTTTAGTGCTGTCTCAGAGTGGAGTGCTCTCTTCACTCACTCGAGGTGTGCTGAAGCAGCAGCAGGGTGTTTGCAGTGCTGGCTGTGTGGCGGCTGTAGGAATGTCACAGGCGTCCAGGGGAACACACCAGCTCCTGTCCCTGCCCTTCTCAGCTGCCTTGGGCACTTTGGGAGTGGGATTGGTGCTCTGTCACAAAAGCTAGAAGTGGCTTTTATTTGGATAGTGCCAAGCTTAAAGGTCGTTGTTTTTTTTTTAAATCAGAAATTGCTGCTTGTTTGCTTTGTAAGGAGATGCAGTAATGCACTCCTTTTATATAAAACCATGGGCAAGGCCAGGAGTTTGCTAGAGAATTAGAGCTGTAGGTGTAATTTCAGTCATCAGGTGCTTTGGGTCTCTCTTCAGTGGCTGTCTGTAACTCCTAGAAGACATCCCAGCCTTCTGAACCCTGGGATCTGCCTCATGACATCTCTCTTGTTGGGGAAGAAATTCCTTCTGTGTCTTGTTTTTGGGAAAGCCAGTGAAAGGCACACCAGCATAACTTGAGTGTAAGGGGCAATAGATATCTTTGGGAGGAAAGGTGGGGGCAAGATGTGAATTGTGAGCTTGAGGCTACCAGCTGCCATCCTGGTTCAGAAAAATACCTTTTGTTAGCTTTACAGGGCAAGTTAAAAGACAGGCAGTTGCCAGAGGCAGGAATTGAGGGCGAAATGTGCTGGTGAGCTGATCTTCTCTGGCAATTCCAATGTGCCTCCTGCAGTTGGGAGAAATTACAAATGAGACAGATTAGAGCTGCTGGAGACTAAGCAAGTAAAGCTGCAGGAATAATTTAAGCAACAGTTCTCCCTTTCCCATCTCCCTGAAAAGCACAGAGTGGGTAAAGATTTGTTTAATTCTGTATTGGATTTAACTCTGCCATTGCATCTCCAGTTTCCTCTGTACTTGGGGATAAACTGAAGAGATCTGTAGAAGGAGCAGTGAATTTACCTTCCCTTTGTAAAAATAAATTCTGGGGGCAGTTTATGGCACACTGGGCTCTAATTATCACTAAATAATGAGGTTGCCAATAAAAGGCTTTTCTTTCCACTCCCACAGCATACAGCTGTGTGATCAATCACTGCCTCTTACTGGAGGTGCAGCCCTGGTGTTCCTGAGGTCCTGCTGCTGAGCCCAGGTCACTGCTGGGGGTCCCCAGAGTCCTTCCAGGCTGGGCTGTGCCATGGGCCCAGCTGGGAGCCTGAGCTTCCCTGCCCTGGGCCAGCTTGGAGCTGTATTTCCATGTCCACGTTGTGCTGGCAGCCTCTGATTGCTGCTCCCAGGAGTTGGAAGGAAACACAGAGCAGGTGTTCAGCGAGACAAGTGGAAACAGGTTTTATGGTTAAAATACTTCCTCTGCATTAAAAAAAACCCCAAAAAAACAAAACCCAAAAAGAAGCCTGTGTGGAGCAGGTACAGAAGGGGAGATGGTGTGGTCTCCAGGAGCTGCTCTGAGTCAGAGAGACCCTGCAAGGAATATTCAGCCTTTTGCTGTGTCCTGTGGCCACCAAAACCCTGAGATACTGTCCCTGCTGTGCCATCCATGTGTGTGACAGATGCTGCTCTTTTCCTGCAGGGACAACTACTGCTGCTAAGAGCTGCTTTTTTAATTTCCATCTCTTACAAAGGGTTTTTTTAGGAGTGACATGCAGTTGCCCAGCAGCCCCATAAACCTGAGAGTCCCTGGAACACAGCAAATGCTGACTCTGCCCTGGGCTGGAGGGGCTGTCTGGCTGTGGCAGTGTCAGCTGTGTCACTGCAGGCTTGTCACAGGCTCCGGGCACGCTGCTGTGCCCAAGCTGACAATCAGATTGCAATGGCACAGGAGTTAAGCAGCTTTTTATGGGATAGGTGAAGTAAGCAGGACTTACCTGTTGGCTTTCAGGTATTTTCTTACACTAGTTACTTTCTTTTCAGTCTTTTTCTCTCTTTTGATTGATTCACAGAGATTTTAGCAGTTTAAGAGGGGAATAAGGCATGGGATTCTCATTCCCTTCTAAGGCCTCCATGTGCTAAATAAAGTGAAAAGCAGATAGGAAATGTGCAGAAATGTGCTCTGCCTCCCCAGCGAGGCAGCCCTGCCTCTGCTCCTGTGCCAGCCTGAGCTCTCTGCTGCCTTGGGGTACCTGGCAGGGCTCTGGCCAGAGCTCTCAGCCTTCAGCAGGGATCCTGGGCTGCTCCTGAGAGCAGCCTGTGCTCCCAGCTTTGCTGTGTTCAGGGTGACAGTGATGCCTCAGCAGCACAGCCCAGATCCCTCTGTTGCTCACTCACCTGCTTGGTGAGCCACGAGCATCCTGCAGCTTCTGTGCCTGGGCTCTCCATCAGGAGCTTTTCCTGCTGCTGGTACTGATGGCTCTCGTGTGTCTGTGTAACTGCATGCTGCAGACAGTGTCCCCCTTACATCCATGAGTATTCCCCATGGATCTGTGCTCAGACAAGACCCAGACTGAGGTTTCCAGCCTGGCCTCCAGCCCACGAGTGTGGGAACCCCCCTGTGCAAGAGCAGCGGGTTTGTGAAGGAGCAAGTGTCAGCTGGGACACAATTCCCTGGCACTGAGGTGGCTGAAGATGTGGTGGCACAAGGGCAAAGGAATGCAGCTCACAGCTGTGCTGAGTTCCAGCTCCTTGGGATGCAGGGAGGCTGAATCCTCACGGTGTGACCAGCCTGTTGTGCTCTCACAAGTGGCTCCTGGTTCTGTTTCTACAAGTTCCAGGCTCATCCCTTGCAGAGCAGTGGCATTAAGCCACAGGCTTTGATTGCCTAACAAATTTGGCCTGTGCTGGGCTAATCATCCAGTAATTTGGGATAGTTTTACCTTACCTTTTTATGTGGATCATATATTGCTCTATTCGAGATGAAAACCAGTAAAACACTGATAAAATGGTTTTTTTTCTCAAGCAATTTCCTGCGGTTGCACCATTTGCCAGGGGGAGAGCTGTCATTAGAGTTTCATATGCTTTTCCAAAATAAATGAGAGACCATTATTGCTGAGCATTACTGTCTGCATGGAGGCCAGTCACTTTAGGTAGTATTTAGTGTCACGCCAAGGCAAGGTCCAAACAGAAACTTGTAAGTGTCTGTAAAACCAAACAGACACATTGGGCTATCCTGTACACCTCAGGGATTAATAAACTCTTAGTTTAGACACTAAGAGAGAAAATCAGGTGAAATCATTTACCTTTTGCCAAACTGATCCTTATTTTTTTGATGAATTTTTTGCCAAATGTCGTGGTTTGACATTATTGTAAATAATAATGTCATATGTCAATAATAATGTCATATGTCAATAATAATGTCATATGTCAGTAATAATGTCATATGTCAATAATAATGTCACAGTGTCATATGTTTGGCAATAATGTCAAACCACGACACCATGGTAAAAAGAGGAGGTTCATCTGAAATGCCAGCAATAAACTACTTCCTCACCCCCTGCACCTCTTTTGATTAATTTTCATCTAATTTAAAAAACTTTTCTCGTTAATTGTTCTTTAAATGCAATCTCAGAGTAGAGGATTGGCAAGTTTAACAAGTGTCTGCAGAAACTACTTTGCCATTCCTGAGAGGAAACACTTGGTTTGGAGTCATTAAAACAAGACAGCTTGGTTCTTAGCTTGTTAACCCAGTTGCTTTGTTGAAAGGTTTTCTGTGCACTGGTAGGACATGACAGCCAATGCTTCCTCCTTCTCTTGCTCCTCTTGCCTTTGTCCAGCCTAAGGTCCAAAGCCTGTGGATTTGTGCAGGTAGTAATTTCTATCCCTGCAGAACAGATTCAGACATAATTGTCCCTCCCTAGTGTCCTTGTGCTGTGCTCACCATCATATCCAAAAGAGGAATGAAGTATCCAACAGTGTCAGCCGTGTGGACTCGCAGAGTTTCTGCCTGTTCTGAAAACCAGCTGTAATATTTGTGTGCTGTTCATGGTGACTGATGCCTGTTCCCCTGGCCTTCAGCAGGACCAGCCCAACCCACCCTCTGGAAAGTTCTTCAGGGTACCTCACACGTGGATGATGCTGCAGACAATGAGTCTGTTCAGATCCTCTTGTAAATGTTGAAATGTCACATGCTTTCTTTTTTTTTTTTGACATGGTTACATCATTTTTTCTTCTATTATTTGTTTTTTCCTTGGTCCTTGCTGTTAATCATGGCAGTATTTTTAGCACACAGATAACAAGTGGTGCTTTGTAGCTGATAGTTGTGCCACAACAAACTGCCTGCTATTCTCTCATTCCTTTTGTATTGTGTTCAAAATGACTTTGGTTCTCTGTGTTCTCTAATACTGTACACATCTTAAAAAAGAAAAAGGAAAAAAGAGACTTCCTGTCTATTTTTTTCTCTCTTTTTTTCCCCTGATTTTTTTGGCAGAAAAGCAAAGCCAGTTCTCTTGTGTGGTTTGTTCTTCTTGTTGTGGTTTTTTATGTCCCTGGGATTTGTAGGCCTTTCCTTATGGCTGAGCACAGGCAGGGTTGTACCTCCCGTGCTGTGTGTGGTGGGCAGAAACTCTCAGCATCTCAGGAAAGACTGGAGAACCACACAGGTCAGGGCAGCTGCTGAGCTTGAGCAAAGAGCTCTGTCTGCTCAGCCAGTGGCAACCACTCGAAGCTGTCAGCTCCTTTTTTCACCAGGGCTGCTCACACTCAAGCTCCCAAGTGCTCCGTGTTGCCCCTAATGCCCAGAGAAAAGATAAGGAGCTGCTGGGTGGCTCCTGAGCCCTGGGCCTTGCCCTGGGAGGTGGGAGAGCCTTTGGTTCCTTGCCCATGAGAATCTTCCAAGTATGAAGTTGTATTTCTTAGGCCCAGATCAGCAGTGGGAAGGGGATGGAACAGGGTCCTTTTAGGATCTCTGCTTAAGGCACCATAACTTCCTCCCCTGAACACAAACTGAGAAGAGCAGGATGTTATTACTAAACAGATTATTTGTGATGATACTTACATGCAAAGAGAAGGGCTTTCTGTAGGGGAGGGCTGTAGGGCCATCACTGCAACATCAGGACCCTGCTGGAGGGGCTTTCTCTGTGGTGTACACCAACACAACACAGAAAACCCTTTCTCTCTTGGCTTTTTCTATATCATGTCATTCTTTCTATTTATTTTTCTGTTTTCAGCTGTCTACACCTTTTAAAAAGTTAAAAATGCTTGTTAGTGAGTGTGCTCCATTACACGTGTGATGGGCAGATGGTTTGGGTTTACCTGTCCTTGGGGAGCCTGCAGATCTGCCTTGTGTTTGCTTACTTGGGGATTTTATACTGGGGTTTTGGGGGTTGTCTGTGTCTAACACAGAGGGTTGCAGCTCTTGCAGGGGCTTAAGGGAAGGGAATCTCTGCAGCAGAAATCAAAACTTCAGAGGAGACAAGCCACTGACTTGTGACTATGTCAGAAGTGGTTTCGCTTCCCCTTTGCTATGGTAGACCTCAAAAGTGACTCAAAAATAAGGCTGTGCATCCCATGACTGAACTGGCAGCTTGGGTTGTCAAGAAGAGGACGTTTGTAGCTTGGGAAAGGGATTCCCTGCCCTTATTTTTCTTCTTAGCTCTTCTTCTGCACAGTGTTTTGTGGTGCAGGCATTTGTGTGCATTAAACGTGTTTCCCCCAACAGAGCAGTTTTGCTGTCGTTAATCCTGCAGGGAACTTGTGGGAATTTGTGTTGCTCTTTGTCTCTGTGGCAGCAAAGTGTAAAATCATGAACTCGGGATTGTGACCTTTCTGCAAAATCAAGGGGGAGAGATGCTGAACTGCAGAAGGGAACAGTTTTAACCAGACATAAATCTCCAGCAATATTAGCAGAAAAATTGAACAGTATAGGTCAAGTAAATTGATTTTGGTATAAATATTCTCTGTTCCAGATTTGTGATGACAGGAGAATCTTTCTACATTTGACCTCTCTTCTAGTGCAGTTATCTTGTGAGAAGTACCAAACACTCGAGCAAGGAAAACAATGCTTTGTGTTAATGACAAAAACATGAATAGAGGCTGCTCAGTTTCCCACGTTTCTCTCAGGCTCCTCAACCTTGACCTGGGTAAACATTTGTCTTGGACAAGTGCAAAGACATTCTGGTCTCCATCACTGGACCATTCTTGCCCTTTACTACTACTGACATTTTCTGCAGTGTTTTCAGGAGTGATTTTTGCTACATACTGAAATACTGCATCAAATAGTTAGGTAAACACTAGAACAAAGTCAAAGTGCTGCTTTTAACGGTGCCTGTGCACCATGCAGCTGGCACTGGGAAGGTCTGTGCTGAGCATATGCCCCTGTGGTGCCAGAGTGGCCGAGGCTGGGGTGTGCCTGCAGGAATTGGAGCAGTGAGGATGCCCCCAGGCTGAGCCCAGTCCAGTGCCTGGAGCCATCATCAGTGGCACAGGATTTGCTGAGTGCACTTGGGCTGTTGTTTTCGGGGGACAATAAATGATAATTGTCCTGAGCCCTGTCAGGCAGTTGCAGAAGGAAGAAGTTGGGTGAAATGTGTAGGTCTGCTGGTGAGATGAACAGGTAGCTTCTGCAGTAAAATACAGGTTCCTCTGTCAAGAATGAAACTTGGGTTCTTTGGCATCATGATTTCAGCTTCCTGTCTTGCTGGTGGAAAAGATGAAGCAAAAGGGAAGGAGTTTAAGAACTCTTGGAGTCAGGAGACTTGGAAGTTTGGTGTCTGATCTCTTTCTATACAGCACCAAGATCTCCTGTTTACTTTTTACTTACGTCAAATTTAGCACCACCATCTTCGTGCTGAAGTTTTTAACCTGGAAATAGGAATAAATAAATAAAAGGTCAATAACTTTTCCGTCTGGGGCTCAAGGACCAAACACCTGCTCTAAGGTATGAAGATGTGGGCAGAAGTGGAGACACTGGAGCAGATAGGAATTGCAGTGCATATATTGCACAAATGCATTGGAAGAACTGTGGAAGGGAATGAAATGGAATGTCTGTGCATTAGAGCATGNACAGACCCATATATATAGTATAGCAAGCAGACCAAGTGATTGGCAAGCAAGGTTAACACCTCTCTAATCACATTGGTCAAGACAGGTGTCAATCAAGAGAACTCCACCCCCATAAAGGAATGTAAACATCCATATTGTTTACAGAAAAGGCGTGGGAAAGGAATTTCTCAAAAGCAAACATCAGAAGGCTGAAAGAGCATGGCAACAGACATCTGTTTTAACCAGTGTGATCAAAGAGGTGTTAACCTTACCCACCAATAATTTCAGCTTGTCTGAAATACTGTGTAAGGAGCCAGATTCAAAAAGTGAAGTAGGTTTAACCTTCTAAACTTGCAGAGTCTGTGTCTTGATTTTGTGTCCTATTGCAACACGGGGACGGTGTGCCTGGTGTGCCCCCTGTGCCCAGGGCTCCCCAGGGCTGGGAGCAGGAGCTGCAGGGGCCCAGGGCAGAGGCATCAGCAGAGGCTGGGAGGGCAGGGCTCAGTCCCTGAGCAGTTCCTACAGAGCTGCACCTCATGTCCTCATCATTGACAGCTGCTCTTGAATCTCCCGTGTGCATCCACGTGCGTTTGGAGAAACTGGCTGCTGAGGAAAGCTGGAACGCTGACCTCAGTGTTCATCTCTTTCTGTTTTGTTTTGTTTTGCTTCTAATGAGCCACAGGCAAGGTCTTCTCCCTGTAACATATGTTGGATAGTGTGCAAACTGGGACATTTTCCATTTTGCTTCATAAGAATTCCTGTGCTGGGATCACAGAATATCCTCTTGTATAACCATGGTCATGTGTCAAGACTCGTTGTTAAGTATCTGCAACCAGGGTTTTCAGACAGTTGGATTCTTGCTGCCTTGGCCTGTCTAAAATCCTATCAACCACATCATGTGAGCTCTTGCTCCGTGCTCATTCTCTCTCTGCTGCAAAGTTGCTTTCTTTCTTTCTGCTTTTATTTTTTTCTTGAAAGAGTTCAAGTCCTCCCCTGAGACTGTCTTTTCTGCCGAGTCAGTGCTGTTTTCCACCAGTGTCTTCCATCTGGCAGGTTCAGAAGTCAGGCTTTGCCCGTTCCCATTTGCTTTGCCCAGCAGAACAGAGTGCAAGCTGCCAGCCTCAGTTTCCCCCTCAGGATTTATCCTGACTCTGTTCTGTTTGTGCTCTCTCCTGGCCTGGGAGTTGCTGAGGAAAAGGTGTTTCAGATGAGCTTTACTTTTCCCTTAGGGATGGCCACAGATGTTACTTTGATAAGTGTATATTTTTTGTTTACTGTTCTGTTTTCTGTCCTGTTTCTCATTCTAATGGGGAACGCTCTTTATGCCTCCAGTTCCCAGTTAGGTTTTCAGCTTTTGGGTTTGTATCATTTTCATTGCTCATTATATTCCGTGTGATGGGTATAGAGGTACCATTTGTGTGGCCTGAAGAGTTTATTTCACTTGAAACTAAAGAGCTTTCCTATCTGATGGCATTCCAGGCAAGTGCTTTCTTTCCCTCGACATAATAAAGGTTGTCCAGTTAACTTCTACAAATTTCCTTGGTGCTTTCATTGTGCCTTAAGGTAACTTTTCATACACATAGGAAAAGAATGAAGGCTGTTTCACCAACAGTCTGTAATAACGTTTTCTTTGCAACACTCTTCAAGTATTTGCAATATTCTGTGAAGCTCCAGTCAGGAAATTTTCAGCATGATTTTGGACAAACTGATGGACATATCTTTTTTGAGGCTGACATCTCTTACATGTGCACTCTTGTTTTTCACTGATTTTCAGAGTGTTCGTGGGTTGGCATTGTCCAGTCACTTGAAGCCATCTGATAACTTGGTTCTGTAGCTGCAGTCTTAAAACTGTCTTTGTAATCCAGACTACAGGAGATCTTTTTCAGCCCTGTAGAAGTGGAGAAAAACCATTATAAATGCTATTTGGCTTTGTGATTTTCCTCTTCTAATTATCCCATTAGCACATTGCATTTGTCTCATCGTTTTCCATAATTGCTAATAAATAAGATTATTTGTGAAACTTCCACTGGAGCCCATTAGAACAGTTCTGGCAGAGATGAAATTCTCATCGTGTCAGTTCTGCTTCACAAAATCTTCAGGGCAGCTAAACCCATTATGTGCCAGACTTGAGCTTTCTTGTAGTCTGTTGGCAGTTATTTAATCATTTCAAAATGAACTCTTTGCATAGGTATTTTTCAAAAGAGAAACCTTTCTCCTGGAGAATGTGGCAGCACTTGTGCTCAGCTGATTGTGTAAAATACATGAAATCATTTTCTTTGTGCATGCAGATTTTACCCTGGTGACTCCACCTCCTTCAGCAGCATTGCATGCTGGCATAAATGCCACGGTTCTTTCCTCAAAAACCAGCCATGGCTGCTGATTTTGAACCAGTAAACTCGTCAAGATGTATTTCCCTTTGTTTGGTTGGTTTTGGTGTGGTCGGTTGGTTTTTGTTGTGTTGTTTGTTTGTTTAATGGAGTGTTTATTTTGGCAGCTTGGTTCCTTAGAGAGCAGTGCTGCTCATGGGCTGATCACCCCTCTTTGGAGATCTCTCAGCCATGTGATGCTCAGGGACTGTAACCAGATTTAAGCTGGTACAGAAGTGACAAAAGGTGTGATTGGAGACATTTTTGTGAGCAGTGCCATGGTGGGAGCTGCTCAGAGATGAAGCACAGCCTGTGTTAATGCCCAGGCTCAGGAGGAGGTGGGGGACTCGCCCCTCTCTCCTTCATTGTGTGGAGCAGCTCAGGGGAAGCTGAGTCTGAGGGGAGTCTGCTCTGACTGCCTTTTCCTCATGGAGAATGGTGTTTAAACTCACAAACACCTCAGGGAAACAGCATTTTCTTCCCTTCCTCGGAGTTACCCATGAGTGACAGGCAACTGTGCTAACCAGGCAAGGGATATGCCAAGCCATGTGTTCTGCTTGTTCTTGCCACTTTGTGAAGAAGTGGGCAGAGGGGTCAACCAGATCCAAGCTGATAGTCCTGATGAATTATGTCACATTCTGCAGCTCTGCAGTTTTTGTCACTGTTTTTACTAGTTGGTGCACGTTTCTGTGTTCCCTGAATTGGGAAAGAAAACAAGGATTGCAGAGCCCTGCAGCTCAGAGGGTCACACGCTCCAGGGGCTGCATCTGAAAACTGCAAGGGAAATGTCCAAAAATTATTAATTTGGGGACACCACAGGCTGCTGTAGATCAGCAGTGAATTCACATAATTGAATTTCAGGCAAACCATTCCAGCCCCAGGGTCAAATTATGAATAAATATAAGACAAAACACACCATCTGGTGAGCCATGCCTAATGTCACCGAATTCGTTTTTCAGTGGATCTCAAGGCCAGTGAAGTAGCTTATCCATATTTCTCATTGCTTCTTGCTAAATGGCACATGCAGAGCTCTTGCCTTCCTTCTGCCCATCACCCTTTAAGCTCTGAGTGGCTCAGGGTGGGTGGTGGCTGCTCTGGCACTGTGCTGAGCGTTCTGCTGAGGTGGACAGGCTGCTGCAGCCTGGCAGACAGACAGGGCTAGAAAAGCTTCATTTCAATTCCCTCTGCTTCTGGGAGGGTCTGCAGGCAACACGGATCTCTGGGGAGATTTCCTGCTTAAAAAGTTATGCCCAAAGATGAAAGAAGCAGAGCTGGAAGTGAAATGATGGTGGTAAAGTCTTGCTTTGTCTCAACATTTCATGATTTTGCTAGAGAATGAGTGGCTTACTCTCGAGCTCTCTGGCTTTAGCAGGCTGAGTTTTAGAAGGCTGAGAAAGCAGATACTGTCTTCTAGGTGGTCCAGTCTGCAGATTTCCAATGTGTCCTTCTCTTAACTGAATAGTTTTTACATTTGTACAGAAAATAGGACAGTCTCATTTTTTATAACACCAAAGAAATAAATGGTGGGATGTGATTTTTCGGGTCTCAGTCAGGAAGAGTTTGTACTTCCCAGTATGTCTCTGAAAGGTGTTGCTGTTTTAGCCCTTGCTGATCATAGTGGAATTATTCAACAGTATCAACAAAAATTATGAAAAAAATGCATGGCAGATGACAAAATATTTCTGCTTAGATATTGCTGTCTTGATGTACAGTGTGTAATCTATTTTTTAAAAAATGTGATCACAAAATTAGAAACATCTTGGCAAATGTATATTCAGGTTTGTAGGCAGTGAATTTTGTTCCTCTTCTACGTATAGGGCAGCTCTTAAGGTTGTATGACAAATGATTTCATCAAAACTGGTTTTTGTCCCCTAGAGGTTTCCTGCATTCCTATGAACTGAATATTGGGCTCAGATTTTCGAGTTTGCCATGTGATGTTTAATGTCCCATTTCTCCCACAATGAAATACAAGTTTTGGTGCCTCTTGTGCAGCTGTGTTGGGTCAGATACTCCAGCAGAGAACAGAAAATTAAAGTGAAGAGAACTGCACTGAGGTGAAGCTCAGGTTCCAGGCATCCTGAGTTTCCAGCACATTCCCTGCAATGCTCAGTGCATGTTCCCAGGCCTGGGGAATGTGCTGGGTCTTGCTCTGTGGTCCCTGGATGATACTTGGAAAAGCTGCCCATGGCATCCTGGGCCTGCTGCAGAGAAGGGGCAGGGAAGTGGTGTGAAAACACCAAAACCAGCCCCCTGTTCCTTGGGCTTTTGTGGCTAAATATCACTGCTGGTTAGATCTGCCCCTAATGCAGCTCCTGCAGTCATTTGCCTGGAATTTAAAGTTATTTCTATTTTATATGCTTGTTTGTTTGTTTGTTTTTAAGGCATATTTGACTTGGAGAAAATCCTGTACCTTGCTTCCTTTTCATATTAGGAATTAAAAAGGCACATTTCAGAGCAGCATCTGGCTTTTTAAAATAGCTCTTTTTACTCACATATCTTAATTTATCTTTATTTATGAAATAAAAACATATGCCTTCAGCTGAAATGCAATCCCATCTATAAACAGCATTTCACTTCTTACCTTTTTTTAAACTTGAGATGAGCCTTACCTAAGATCTGAAATGACTGATACTGTTCTTCTTCTGTGTTTGGGAGGCTGTTGTTTTCATAATTTGCTTTTGGTTTTTTGAAAGTATCATAGCTTAGCCTGATCAATCAATGGAATAACATTGGCCTGAGGCTTGAGGTCTGGATGAAAATTCTGTCTGCACAAGCTGTTCACTGGGCTCCAGTCTAGCAGTTACTTTCAGGATTGCTCCAGTGACAATATTTTAATACAACTTTGCTGGACATTCCTGCTGACATTTCTGGGTTTAGTTGGAATAAAGTACTAAAGCTGTAACCAGAGTTAACAATTCTGTACTACAATATTTCAGTTAAATTGCAGGTTATTAAATAAAGCAAGCCAATTTCTGATCTTACTTAATGTACATTTCCAGTAATTCAGGATCTAATGTCAACAAAAAAAATGGTTTAGATAGTGCAAAGAAGGAAAGTAATCAGATTATCTTTCAGGAAATGTATAGTGTTTATTTCAAAGTATGTTAACGTGGTGCAGAGATAGTGGAAGGAGCTGCAGTTTGCAGGGTGGTGTTCAGGTCAGATGGGCAAAATGTCTGTTTCTATTGCAGGCTTTGGTTCTTGGCTGGGATGGGCTGGGGGAATTTTTCCCTTCTTGCTGGCTGTGCAATTCTCCTGCAGCCCTCTGCCCTGTGTCTTCCTCAGGAGCTGTAGCCCCTCTTCTCTGAAATCACCATCTCCAAATGCCTCTGGGACTCTGCAGGCTCGGCTTTGTTCCAGCCCAGTGAGAACACACAGGACGAGCACAGCTTGTAATCACATTTTGAAGAAAATTAATTACTATATACCATCAAGACAGCAGTATCTAAGCAGAAATATTTTGTCATCTGCCCCGCATTTTGATTGTCCTTTCTGTTGGTAGTGGTTGAACAATTCCCCTATGATCAGCAGGGGCTGAAGCAGGTTATTATGGGCAAAGCCAAGAGCTGGCTTGGTGCCTTGCAAGTCTTCTGCCTCCTTTTCTAGCAGCTTTTAACTCCCTTCGTGGGGTGGATCCCATCCGTGTCACCACTCCAGTTGGTCCTCTGGGCTTTTCCCGTTGGGTCACGTTCCAGCCCAGAGCTGGGCCACCTCTCAGGTGCTGCTGGTGGCCCCAGGGAGGTGAAGGAGCTGAGCAGGATCCACACAGGTCATGCCTGCAGTCTCTGACACGTGGAATTCAGTTCAGCTGTGTGGTGAATCCAATTGTGAACAATCTGACCTGCAGAAATATCTGTGCATAACTCATGCATATCTCCAGAGCTTTTAAAAGGGAACCTTCAAACATGGGTGGGACTTGCAGGGCAGGAGAGCCCCCTTTGTCTCCTTGGGCTGTGGACTTGTTCATTCCAAAGGGCCCTGTTTTCCTGGTGAGGATGGGTGTGGAAAGCAGTGTTTAGCAGCAGCAGTAGGTGTGAGCTGGCTGAACCTGACTTGGCCCATTCTGGGTCCCTTTGAGGGCTGTGCCATGAATGCTGCTGCTGTCTCTGAGCTGCTCGTGTTTGTGCAAACTCCATGCAGTGCTGTAGCTTTGTAAGAGCACTTGGGGCAGTTGATGGAGGCTGGTGATTCATGGGGAAAAAACCCATGTCCTTTGCCAAAGAACACCCCAGCCAGCCCAGGGGTTTCTTTGTCCTGGATTGTAGTGACATGAGCCTCCAGAGGAATTCCAACAGCTCTAACCAGGGGTTGAATGCAGAGCAGTCGAGAGCAGTGAAAGGGAAAACCCTCGCATTTTGCTGCTGTTGGTGAGTTTCTGGTCAAACAAAGCAGCACACACAGGGAATCCCCAGACAGACTGGTGAGGCCAGGAGCTGACCCATTAAATTCAATTTCTCCTGTTTTCAGACTAGATGATCTCAGGAAGCTGTGTCACATGTCCCTGTACTTCAGTGGGTCACCACGTATTTGTTTCCACATGATGAACTATGTTGAGCATTCAGCAAATAGCATGATTTGGGAATAAAGGTAAAGGCAGATAAGATGCAGCAGTGTTGTAATATTGTCCAAATGCATCGATGGGGATTTTTACAATCCACACCACCCTTGGCTTCAGGGAGAAAGTTCAGCTGGGTTCTCCCTGGGGACGTCAGTCCAGCTGGATCTGCCTCTAAGATCTGAGCCCTACCAGCATTTTGGGTGTGCCACTGCACTGTGAAAGTTTATACTTTAGATTAGTTTATACATGTATAAGTTACCTATCAAGAAAAAATAGAACATTGTCTGTAAAAGGCTCAGTGAACAAAAAAAAACCATCAGGGTGAAAAAGATTTTCCTTTACATTTGTCCTCTAAATGCTATCTGGGTATTAAGGCAAAACATGATTTTTCTCAGTTCTCTATTCTAAACAGTTGTGGGGGTTTTGTTGGTTCTTATGTTTGTTTGTTTTTCCTGGGAGGTGACGTTTATTGAGTTTACTGAAAAAGCTGGCCATTCTCAGTTATTTCTTTCTCTAAGCCACACCTTTAGCAGCAGTGTCCTACAGTGTGTTCTGCCAGCAGTTTGCATGAATTTGATGTTCATCCTAAACTAAACTAAGACAGGACAAATGTATTTGGAGAGCTGGGTCTTCCCCCAGTTCATTCTGTTGCCTTTCTACAACACAATTTGGGCCTTATTTTCTACTCCAAAGTGCTGTCCTCAGCTTCAGCACAAATTGGTTTACAGTGAAGAATTCACTGATAGGAGAACACCTGACATATCCCAGTGTGTAAGGATGATCAAAGTGAAAGATGGAGCAGGATGATCCTCTTGACATTTCAGTTCAAAGGAGCAGAGCCAGTGGCTCCCTGACTGACAAAGATGCCAGTTTTGAGTCTCTAATGAGCTCCTCCCTGGTGTGTGTGTGAGCCTGGGAGAGTCTGCTGTGTGAACACTTGTCCAGTTCAAAGCTGGTCATGCAAACCATCCCTGATCCCCTTTGTTACAGATGAGTGCTGGACTTAGGGGTTCATATAACCCTAAAACCCATGACTCTCCAAAAAAGGCTGCTCCGTAGCTCTGTGGAACTTAAACTGTACACAGATGAATGCTGGAGCAGATCTGAAGGAGTCTGGGGACTTCCAGGAAGCACTGGGCTCAGCAAACACTGATGCTGAGGAGTTCAGCTCCTCTGCTGTGCTACAGACACGGAGAGAAGCAGAGACCAAACGTGCACAGCCCTGGAATGTTCCCCGTGAGGGGACCCTGCTGGAGCCCCAGCCAGGCAGGGGGTGAGAATGGCTTTGGGGCTGGCAGGAGCTGTTCAGTCCCAGTCAGTGAGAGAAGGGGGTGAAGGCACTCTGCTGTTCCTCAGCAGCAGCAGCAGCAGCAGCCTCGCTCAGAGGGACTTGCTGTGTGTGCCTGTGGCTGCTGAGCCCTAACGCAGCCGAGGTCCCTGGGGAGCTGTGCTGGAGCAGCAGCTGCTGCTTACAGTGTCCCGAGAGAGCTTGTCCCCAGTGTCCTCAGAGAGCTTGTCCCCAGTGTCCTCAGAGAGCTTGTCCCCAGTGTCCTCAGAGAGCTTCTCCCCAGTGTCCCCAGCTGGTCTGGCAAGAGGACTCCAATTCACACTTTGATTATGAATCTTCTTCAAATCAACCCCCCCTTCCATGGGAATTTGCTTCAATCTCATGACACATAATTTCTGTCTTAAATGCCCCGAGTTTCTGCAGTAAGGAAAGAGTGAATTTTTGGAAGCTATCAGTTTTGACTGCTGCATGGAAGAACTTGAGAATGTTGGTTACAAAGGTTCAAATATTAAATTGTGAATGAAACAAACCTCTCTGTGGTTTATGAAATTGCTGTTGGTTCATGACTTGAAGTTTAAAGTGGCAAATGATGCTGCAAAAAACTGTGACTTTTATTCTGGTTGGTGTCTTTTAAAACATGAATATTTATAATAAGTTTTATTCTCATTAGTGTCCTCAGATCTTTTAGTAATATGCTGTATTATGCTTTTTGCTGTAATATGATTTTTGATTCTGATGGTTATGGTTCCAGTCACTGATGTGTTCTTTTTTCTGTTTTTCAGTTATACCAGCAGAGTTGTTTCCAATGGACTGAAGGCACAAATTAATAACCCAGAACTGAAAGTCAGAGGATTGGACCCACTCATCAACAATTTAATTGATAAACTTCAGCACTTTAATCAAGTAAGTAATTTTCCAAGATAAAACCATTTGATCATGGAGCTGAAGGTAAAATCTCTAGGTGGTACTGCTCATCACGTTCCATCTTCCAGGATTATAGGCCTGAAGTAGCTGTGGTGTGGGTTTGTGCTGAAGGCAGCTGGAGATTCCATTGTCCCAGCTGGGCTGTGAACTCAAGCAGGGCAGAATTCCCTGGAAGTTGCTCCCTGGCTGCTGATGAGCTGCCCTGGAGCCCACAGCCCCAGGAGCACAGGGAACCCCTGCTCCCCACGGTTCCCATGGAGCCTGGGACTGCAGGCAGCTCGTGCTGCTGCCTTTGGGAGCCTGGGACACTCCTGGGCTGGAGGAGTGTCCTTTGTTTGTGCAGCTTCCTGCTCCTCAGAGGTGTGGATACCAAGAGATCAACCCCCAGTGAGCCTGTGAGGGTGTGACAACCAAACTGCTGTGACAAACTGTGTGACAACCAGTGCTGAAGGCAGGACAGGGGGTGCCCCAAGATGAATGAACCTTGCCCCTTGGAGAACATTTCCTTCACAGGCCTTTTTCTCAAGTTGCTCAGCCCTAAAGGACAGATGACCTTCAGGTTTGTCAGAGATCTGATTAACCTGTGCCTGCCCCTGACATCTGTTTGTGCCCCACAGCTGCCCTGGGCATTCCTGGTGCTGCTGGCATCCCCCAGGGCTGAGCGTGTGGCTCTGATCCTCCTGCCTCCCCACAGCTCTCTGTGAGCTCCAGAGCACTGCCAGGCCAAAGCAGCTGGAGCCAGGACGTTTAACAGGGATTGATTTTCATTTAGAGCAGGCATGTTTTCCTGTCAGCCTGCAAGAATGCTTCCAGCAGAGGTGTTTGCACATCAGCCTGCTCGTCATCTTTCACATTAAAGAGCAGTGCAGCGTGGGGATAGAAACAGCAGGAAACCCACACTGGTGGGTGGGGGGTGCAGGGAGAAGAGGAATCTGCACAGGTAAAACTGAGGGGAGTTGCTTAGTCAGGATCTGGGAGGTTGTTAAGGCTGTGGCTGGGACTGGGAGTCAGGGATTCCTGTACTTGCTCCTGAAAAAGTGCAATCCTCCCTTCCCTCTCATCAGCCAGCAGTGGTCAACCCATCATCTAAGCAGTAATTAGTGTTTGTGTTAAATCTTGCTTGTCTCTAATATTCTCCTGTTCTGAAAGCTGCAGTTTAGGGATTCTTTGTATCACACTGATTGAATTCATCATGGGGGCTTAAAACAACCAGCCTGGTGCAGTACTTAATATTACACTGAAATAGGCATGATGTGGTCAGATTGATGAAAAGGATAATTCATTATTTATCTGTCTTCACATGTTACAGAGTGGTAATTCACTTTATAAATATTAGATATATCCATCTGTGTAATGGTGCTCTATAAACACTGACAATAGGAAATAGTTAGAAATAGATGAAATCAAAAGTAGTTGTGTGTTGAAAATTCTATTTCTTTGTCTGCTGTAGAAAAACAGAAATCTGCCTGCTCTGAGCTGCATACTAATTTTCTCAAGTTACATACATTTTAAAAACAGTCTCAAAAAGCACTTTCTGGCCAGCAGAATCAAATCCAGCTCTGGGCTCTGTAAGTTGGAAGTGTTGCTTTCTGGTACTTGTAACTGTTCTAGGAGAATATCTTCGTTAACTAAATTTAACTCCCATCAGATTGAGGTGCTTAGCAATAAAGGGTAAAGGATTAAACAGAATACTGATTATTGCCCTAAGATGGTTTGTTCTTAAGTACTTAGAATGATATAAAATCCTTTGATCATAATTTTAGTAAGATTTCTTTGGAGATCAAAGCATCAAAGAAGTTGCTAAATATCTGAGGCTTTCACATACAACATCAAACACATGTAGCTGTTTTCTACTTCTTGGATTTTTGTTTCAGTTGTGATATTATTCTACAAATAAAAACTGACACTGAAAAGCTGATTAAATCAGGAGTTTAAAGTGTTGTCAGTAGTGTGTGTAGACTATGGAGTTATACAGAATTCCACTACTAATTTTATGGACAAACTGATTTTTTTTTTTCATAGGAATACATTTTAAAAGGGTTTTTTTAGCAGTGTGTAGGGTGAAACTTAAACACTGCTCAAGTAAGGTGCTGAGATGTTTCCAGGAATAACATTTCTGTCCCAAGAAAAGGAGCTCCAGCCGTGCTGCATCTGTCCCTCAGGGATTCTGGACCTGTTGGCTCTCCCCCTCTCCCTGTTCTGCCAGGCTGTTTGAGATCAGAATAACCTGCTGCTGGATCCGTTTGCTGAGGCTGGGGAGTGCTGTCAGCTGCAGCTACCTGCAAACCAACAGGGTTCATTTTCCTGAAAGATTTGCCTGAGCTCAGCAGTTCTTCATGGTTTGTGAGCAAATCCAGTCACTGCTGTCTGTGGTAGTTTCTCTTCCACCTTCTTCTTCCACTGCTGCAGCCCAGCTCCTCCTCACCCCTGAGCAGCCTCTGCCAGGCCAGCAGGGCTTGGCCACTGGGAGCAGGAGTGGCACTGGCCAGGCAGAAGCAGCAAAAAATTCCCCCATTCAAATCCCCACCTGACTGGCTTTGCCCTTTCTTTAGCTCCATATTATGTCCACAAAGGTGAAAGAATTAATAACTTCATTGACCCTAAATCCCATGGGTGTGAACAGAACTCTTGTCCTGCTCCTGTTCTAGTTGGTGCATCCCAGCTCCAGCATGAGGAAATAATCTGTATGCAAGGCATCTTGCATTCCTGCTGTCATTTAGGCTGAAATGCCACTTTGTTGGAGATTATAGCAGCTCCTCATTTTTTTTTTTTCATCTGGGGCTTAAATCCTCAGCACATAGTTGTTGGGTTTTTTCTAAAATGATTATGCAAATAGCAGGCTATTTTATATCCACTTGGCAAAGCTGGAAGTAAAGTGAAATTTAGAGAATATTATTCAGCAATTACTGTTATTTGCATCCCTGACAGATAAGGTGGTTGAAGGTTTTATTGTAGTGCCTGATTCACACATCAATGGAATTACTGAGCTACAATTTATGGTAAATTTTAGTAATGCAAAAACAGATCGAGTGTTGTCCCAGGTTGATTTGGAGAAAGTGGCAGAAGTCACATCTTTTCCACCCTCTTTTTTGTGCACAGGACAGGTGTGAACCACAGCTGATGGTAAACACAATAATCACCCATTGCACCTTTTTGGAGTGCTGCTTCTTGCCACAAAATCACACTTAAACGTTTTAATGTTTTTCTTGAGCCCAATGCTTTTCACAGTTCAAACTAAACTGGTTCTCAGGCCGAGGTTAAAAAGCCTCAAGGAGCAATTGCACTGCAAAGAAATGAGAATGGTGGGAAAAGTGAAAAGGCTGTGGCTGCACCTTTACTAGCAGGGAGGTCTCAACATTCTCAAGGGATTATAATAGAATAAATATTATACAAGTTTGACTTATTTGGTTTTTGTCAGCCTAAATCTCCTCTTGCCAGGTTTTGTGAATGAGTGTGTTTTGCTCTTGTCAGAGATGAATGCTTAGGGCATGGCTGTAGCTGAAGACAGTGCAATAACCCAGTGCAGAAAATGAGAGTAATGCCAAAGCAAATCTTCCTGAATGTGGACCCATGTATTTTATTTTTTTTCTCTGCCAAAGTCTCGTGGATCTGCCAGCTGAACTAAGACATGCATGTAACTTAATTCCTTTCAGACTTCTGTACAGAGGATTCTGTTAGAGCAGAGTTCAAAGCAGCAGCACTGAGATGTTTCATTCCAATAATATGAGCCAGCCATAATTTAATCTTGAAAGTGAGTTTGATGGAGTTATACAATAGGGAATAATACAATAAATAATTTAAGTAGTACTTAATTTAAAAGTGTGTATTTTTTTTAGACATCTATAAAATTTATTACGTTGTAGAGTTTTTATATGAGATATGAGTGGAGACCAGTTGGTTTGATTTTTAGCCAAAGTTTTAGCTAACTTGGACTAGGATTCAGAATTTTTTGTTCTTCATGTCATCCAGTGAAAGCATGGAAGGGAAGGCATCACCTGAGAAAGACTGTTGCTTTCCTGCTTCTGTCCCCTGGTATTTCAAAGCCCCACCAGGCTTAGAGGTAACACGGCTTGTCCCCCACATTCCTCCCCAGACAGGCCCTGTCACTGTCACAGCAAAGGGCATTTCCCCCTCCCAGCCAGTGACAGCTGCTCAGCACACAGCAGTGGCACTTCTCCAGGGCAGCTTTGCCAGGCCCTGGGGCAGAGAAGCCTCAGAGAGGGATCTTGCCTCAGCCTGTCTGCAGCCCCTCGAGGTAAAAGGCACTTGTTCCTTGAAGCAAACACCTCTGCAGCTGTGCTGGTCCCTTTTGAATTCACCTCACTGTGAAGGCATTAACAGCCCTCACCTCCTTTGTCTCCCAAAGCAAACAGCAGTGATAATTAAATTAATACCACAGTTATTGGCTGATTAATGAATAGCACCAAGACGTGCACATAGTAGAGAAAAATAAAGACAGAATTAATGAAACCTGAAACAATTATCTTTAAGATCTTGTGAAGACCAGGACAGACCAAATTAACTGTATTGTTTGGGGTATTTTATTTCCTGCCCTGCTGTATAAAAACTGCTCACCCTTATAGTCAAATAAACTCTCATCTCAGATTACTTCATCAGTTATGCAAAGTTTGTTTCTCATCCTATTTTTTTTTCAGCATGTTTGTCCTTAGATTTGTGGGCAGTTTTTTTTCTCCCATGCCAAGTCAAACATGTCTTTGCTTCCAGATACAGATGCTGAATGTTCAGCTCTGAGAGAAGCTGTGATCTTTTGCACCATCCATGTGCAATGAAACAATTCACCCCAATGCTTGAAACAATCCAGCTTCCTCAAAGACTGAGAGTGGGCTTTCTCTGTGTGGTCCCTTTGTATGGTTTTCTGTTTCTTAGGAAATGTAGAGACAGACAGACAGACAGACAGATAGATAGATAGACAGACAGATAGATGGATAGATGGATAGATGGATAGATAGATAGATAGACAGACAGACAGACAGATAGATACACAGACAGACAGACAGACAGACAGACAGACAGACAGACAGATAGATAGATAGATAGATAGATAGATAGATAGATAGATAGATAGATAGATAGATAGATAGATAGATAGCTGACAGTGGTTTAGTCACTGGGCTGCTCATCTGGAGATGTGGGATCTCCTCATTCAGGGCTGGGCAGCTCCAGGCTGCAGGCAGTAGTTTTCTTCTCTCCAATCCTCTTAGATTTTAAAAATAAAAGTAGTTTGGAAGCTCTAGGCTTCGTTCTGTTGTGGCACTAAAACTCCTGGCAAAGCCAGAAGTTTGTCCATGAGTCAGAACAGGAGAGTTGTCTCTAGTCCAGTGCACTGAAAAAACATCACTGGAACTTTGTTTTATGGGCAGCCTCTGTTCAAATTGTAATCTGGTGCTAATTGAGATACATATCATCCCTGGCTAAAATCAGTGAACTTCTGCTGTCTGAGGGCTTCAGGCTATTTGTTTGGTTTTGTTAAATATGGTCACTTGAGATATAATGAAATTATTTTAATTAGAATTGAGAAATTACCTTTTAGTACTAGAACCAGCATCAGGATTTCAGTAGAAACAGTCATGTGAAATACTGGCTCCACTAAAGTAGAATTTAGCATTTTAAAACAAGACAAATCTAAACCTCAGTGTAAATCCAGCATATCTTATTATATGCTAGCAAATATATAATGCTAAAATGGCCTTTTATTATTCATGTGTTGTGTCTCAGAGTGTGCTGTGCCATTTGTCTTGCAAGCCTTCTCAGAAATTATTTGCCCAGATGGACCATTGTATGTGTTTTGTTTTGCTCATTGAGGGAAATTAGTCTTAATAAATCAAAATCACATATTGAATCTCAGTAGTGATTTGAGCCAAGTGGGGGAGAGGAGGGCAGAGCCACTGTTTCAATCTAGAACTGAGCCAAAGCATTTCCCATAGAGAAAAACACAGCTTGAAGAGTCTTACTTTAAAAAAAAAATAAATATGGAGGCTGTCCCTTGGTGTGGGTGCCCAGTTCCTGCAGGTGCTGAGTGACACCTGAGCACTGGGAAGTGTTTTGGATGCTCTGGTGGAATTGCTGAGGAGGGGATGGTGGGGGGATCTGCTCTGAGCTCACCAGGGCAAGGTGGGAACACGAGGCCAGGAACTGTGACTGCATTCCCCTTGCTGGCATCTCAGAGGGGAGGACACATGGATCTGGCCTGTTTGTTTGGATGGGAATTGATTTTTTTATAGACAGAAAGCAGTCATCATTGAATTAATTCACTGAAATTACAAATTCTCTTTTATGTAAATACTTATTGTCTTCTTATAACTGTATTTTTCTGATCACCCTAGTGATTGTGAGTTACATGCATTGCTTAAGTAATTACCATTAGAAGTGTGATGATGGTGTTTACTTTTGATCTGATTCCTGAGGTACAATAGCATGCTTATTTTTGGAGGTGGTAAGTTTAGCATAATAGGAAAGGAAAGCAGAGATTCATGGGCTAATCATTGTTTTCTTTAGAGCAGAGTAAAGGTCTTCAAACAATTGATTGATCATTGTCCAAAAGCAGGAACAGGGTCATTTTCCTCTCTCTCTGTTCTGCTACTGAAGGGAGCAGCCAGGCAGAAAAAGCAGGGTAAGAGAATAGGGCTAAAAGCCATCTAAACCCCAGACTTGTTCTGGGAAGCCTAAGTGGAGCTGTGCTGCTGGTGACAAGTGGATTAATGCTACTGAAGTATTCAGCCACTTCCCAGCTACAGCAAACAACGTGGTTCCAGCAAGAATTTGGGTTGTGTTGTAGCACAGCTTGATGCATCAGACCTGGGCTGGGAAAGGCCCGGCTCAGGTGTCCCTGTGAGAGGTTTCCCTTACCTGGGTGCCCAGTTGGGCTGCTCAGTGCCGGCCCCAGAAGCTCCCTGCACAGCCCAGCAGCTCGGGAGCAGGTCCTGGGCAGCACCTGCAGCCCTCAGCCTTGGGTTGCTGAGCTGTGACAGCTTCATGGGAGATGTTTCTGACTGCTCTGCCCAGGCCAGCAGCCTTTCAGTCTGTCTGCTCAGCAGAGCTCAGTGTGTGGAGAGTGAAAACCTGAGAGTGCTTGGTGCCATGTGTGTTCATGGGATCAGTCATGTCCCTCTTGGAGAGCAAAAGAAGAGCTAATGGTGGGTGTGAGGTGAGGTTGTCCAGACTTCCCAGTGTCACTGTGTGGTCTCTGAAGGAGAAAACAGGACCATGAGCAAGGCAGAGGAATTCTCACCCTACCCAGCTCTTCTGTCACTGTCTATTGCCTCAGGATTTGGAATTTAGGGAGCAAGGCTGAATGCTGGAGAGAGGCCATGCCAGGAAGACCTTTCCTACTTAGGGAAACATGCACATATAATTAGGAAAGACTAAAGGAAACAATCCTCTTGTTTCAGGCACTGCTGTGAAACAGCATTAATTGTCACCATAAAGAAATTCAGCCTTAAAATAGGCCTGGTTAGCTTCTGACACCCTTGCACTGTTTTGGTGTTGTGCATAGCACTTGCAAAGGTCTGAGTACATTACATTTCCCACAGGCCTGAGCCAGGCTGAGAGGGGTTCCCCAAACCCAGAATTGATCCTAGGTTATCAGACTCTCGTTTTCCTCATGTCTTCACGAGTTCCTCTGCCAAGCTGGAATCAAAAAGGCAAGATGTGTGTAGGTGCATCAACCTAATTAAAATGAATAAAATCAAAACCCGCCAGTTTGACACGATCACTGTTGCTGCTGCTCTTTCTTCAGAAGCATGATGCAGTTCTGGAATGACCAGAGACCTCCTTGAGCTTCATTTCAGTGTGTTCCCCAAAACAAGGGGGATCTCAGTGTTGTGGGTGCTGAGCAGGAGGGCTGGGCTGGGCTCCCCTCGTGCGGGGAGGTGCCCTCCTGCCCTCTGCCATCCTGACCCCGAGACAGCTCTCCTCCAGTGCAGCTATTCCTGCTTCTCCAGGGAAACACTTCTCCCTCAGCAGCATGAATGCTGTGTGCCTGCCATCCCCTTTCCTCCTTACCAAGGCTGGATGCTGTGCACTCCTATCCCTCGTCAGAATTCCCACACTGAACTTCCCATCTCACCAGAGGCGGAGTTACCTGCAGCCTGACCTGCCTGCTGGCTGGCACTGTGTGAGAGAACCATCTACAGGGGTTATCACTTCTGTTTATACCTCTTTGCTTCTTTCTTTTTGGCTCCTTGCTTTTGTGTCATGACTTGGAGATTTGCAAACAGCATGATTTCAGCTAATATGAAAAGGTTTAGTAGGAATTTTACAAACCCTACCACACACTAATTTTTACTGTTACTTTTGGGAGCACATAGCTACTCTTTAATTTCCTTACTTTTTTACTGGCCTTTCTTCCCCATGTTGAAATGTTTTGTTTCTGAAAATCAGCCTCATTTGAGTCAATTTTACAATAATTGAGTTAGTTGTGTTATTTAAAGGCACCATAAACTGAGTGTATCAGCTGATTTCATTCTACTCCAGACAGTCTGTGCAGTTTGCTCCTAACTCAATTCAGCCCTGGGCAGGTAGAGGGCCAGCACGTGGGCTGAGGGGGAGAACACACCAAGGATGCCTTTGGTCCTGGGAGACTGTGGCACAGTTTTCCATAGACATTGTTGTCTCTGGGTGGTTAGGAATGGTGACAATCAGACCTTCCTCAGCCTTCCAGACAAGCCTAGGCCCAGGCCAGCACTGTGTGTGCTGGCTCACATGGTGCTTAAATGACCAAATGCGGAGACCCCCCCGAGCACTGATGGCAATGGCTGTCATGTCATGGTCAGTCGAGATTAAAGGCTCTTTTTCCAAAGTGCATTAGCAATAAAACTATTTTTAGAGGCATGTATTTTAACTCTGAGTCTTCTAGCATCTTGTAGCAGCATTTACCAGACTGTAAAGTTACTGCAGAGTAATGGATAATTTGAGATTGGAAGGGACAGTCTGGAGACAATGCAGCCTTCTGTTGAAAGCAGGGCTTTAGATTAGGTTATCCAGGGCCCTGTAAAACCAGGTCCTGCACAATTCCAGAGGGAGAGATTCCATCTCTTCCCTGGTGCCCCTCTGCTTTGTGTTTGCTTGCTTGCTTATCTCTATGAAAATGGGTCTACTACTGTTAAATGCCTCACTTCTTCCTGTTTATTGTGTTCTCAGGGTGCAGCTTGAATTCAAGGACAATAAGTCTTGGGCACAGAATAAGCACTTTATACCTTTATACACTGAAATATGTTCTGGTGTATAAGCAGGAGCATTTATGTGACTCAGGAGTGGGATACCTGGAAGTTCCTGCTTCCTGTAGGAAAACATCCCAAGGAAATGACAGCCAAGGCAGACAGCATGTCTCCATATCTTGTGTGAAGCAGATTCCTGTTGGGAGCTGGATTCCCAGCAGCCAGGTGGATGTAAATAAACGGAGAGTGCTCATGAAGAGGCAGCCACCTCATTTTCAGAGCACAGAATTTGCATACACCGGCGGGCTGGAAGAACATTTCCTGTGCACGTGGTGCTGGGAGAAGCCTGGGCTGGTGCAGCAAGGAGCCATTGGCTCATTCTTTGAACAGCAGTGAGGTGTAAGAGCCACAGTGAGCTTGCACACAGCTCTGCCTGCTGAGCACAGATGGGCCTTCTACCTTCAATTGTCATTTCATGGTGGAAACGCTGCTTCAAGATTGGAGCTCTGTAGTCCTGAAAGGTCCAGGCCCTCAGTTTCTCTGCCCCTAACCACCTCAGGCTTTGGCTGGCTGAAGTGTCTTGCATTGCAAATATGATTTATTTACTATGCACCGTTCAGTGACACCTCCAATCTATCCTGCTTCCTGGGACTGTATGCATTTTAAATGAGATAATACATTTAGTTCACTTGCCTTTTTCCTGCATCTGCAATGAGCCTGTGCCTCAGTGCAGCTACGTGGGAGTGGCTCTATTTGGAGCTGAGTATTCCCAGTCCCACATGTCACAGATGAACTTGTCATTATGCAGAACAGTGGCCCAGGGGACCACTGAGCCCCTTCAGAAATGGGGAGCCTTGGTGTCACCTGAACAGCGACAGCAGAGTGAGAAATGAGAGGCACTGAATGAGACAGTGCCACGCCACGTGTGGGAATTGCACACTTCCCTCACCGTTCCCTCAGGCTGCCTTTGGAGCTGTGCAGAGCCCAGGCATCTCTCTGGAGGACAGGCATCCTTTGGGGAGTCTGTTATCACCTAAATCTCCCACAGATTTAGAGCCTCCCCAGCCCCAGGGGTTGAGGGTTGTCAATGCTCAGTGAGCAGGAGGCGCTCTCAGGCAGGTGCAGGAGGTGCTGCCCTATTGCAGGGCAGCTGTGGAGTTCTGTGCCTCTTCCAGCAGCTGAGAGCTCACAGCAAGTTAACAGAGAAACAGAAGTTAACAGAGAAGCAGAAGTTAACAGAGAAGCAGAAGTTAACAGAGAAGCAGAAGTTAACAGAGAAACAGAAGTTAACAGAGAAACGCTGGTGGGTGTTTGCAAAAGCTAACACTGGTCTAGAAAAGCAAACAAGACCCAGCACGACCCATGCTGAAGCCCAGAATCAATCTGTACCTGTGTCCCTAACTTTAAAGATGTAAATAATTCCACTGGCTGTTCACAGTGTGTGTTATTACAACTGTATGCGTGCTCAGAAATAAGGCACATGCAGGGCCTGTAAGCCTTCTGAAGTTGAACCCTTGGAGTATTTGTTGCCTGCTTTGAGAGGATAAATCAAAATCTCGAGGCTTTTGCTCTATCACCCTCCTCCATTAAGGATGAAGGGCACCCAGGGAGGCTCACAGGAACCTCTGCCAGCCCCCTCTCCTGCAGCCCTGCCGGTTTTCTCCTCGTGTGTCCCTGCCTGCTGTTGGTGTGTGTCAGGCTCACAGCAGTGTGCAGACCCCAGACACAGAGACACCCCCAGACAGACAGGGAACAGGCCTGAATTGTTTGGAAGCAGCCACAATGTGTCCTCAGTCTTACACAGTTGGGGCATGTCTGAAGATGAATTCAGGTTGGCCTCTGCATGATTTTAACGTGTGTAACTAAAAGAAAAAACCCTCATGTACACAATCTGTTGTTTCCAACATTCAGAAAAGGTTTCCAGCTCTAATTTATTAATAATTCTGATATGGAATGTTTTTTTCTGTGTGATGAGGACTTTTTCACAGTTACAGAAGTCTGTCTAATAACTAATTGAAGTGGATTCAAGTGATAGTCAAATTTGAGCAGAGCTTTTAATAGGCAGAAGCAAATAAGCAGAATGTAGCCTGCTGATAAGGAAGCACAGAGTGTTTTGAATGCTGCCATATGTCCAGATACAAGTGATCAGCCTTGCAAACAGAATCAGCAAGTGCTCAGCATCCTTTCAGGGCTATGTCTTGTTTGCTATAAGAGGAGCCTCTCAGGGCAGTTTTTCAAAGGGACATGTTCATGGGAGGGAACTGGAGACAAACAATGCCATTATTGGGTAACATAATGAAATATGGCTCGTGCTCCACTGCAGGAAAATGACACTGAGCCATATTTGATGTGGCATTTGAAATAAGAGAATCTAATAACATCAAGTGGGTTTCAGAAGGGTAAATGGAAAGCTTGAGATTTGTCTTGGGCCTTATAATTGGGGCTGGATGAAGTCATAAAGGGGCCAGGGGCTGTGGCGAGCTGCAGGCACTTGGAACCCCTTGATGAAGTTGACCATTTGTGCCAGTCCCTTCAATAAAAGTTTAATGTTAAAGAGCTGTGTTGCTTGAAGTTCTGGTCTCAAGGGTAATTCTGAGTCATGCAGCACCGTACAGAAGTTCCAACTGAGGTGTATAAAATTAATCACTTTGAGTATTAAAGTTCAATTTTGGACTTCAGTTAGAGTGGTTATGAACCATATGAAGCAATATTATACTTCCTGATTATAAAGATTATTTCAGTTATTGGTTAAAATATTTTTGAGGTGTTTTTTTGTCTGGCTTTGCTAATCACTCCCAAGCACTTGGTTGGCTACAAATTGCACACCAGTAAGCAGCCATATAGAATACTTTCTGTGTTGGTAATATGATATATTAACTAATAATCCAAACAAAATATAATAAATTGCTACTTAATTCTGAGACAGTCAAGCAGAACTAAATATATTCCATTACTTTGAAGATGTGAATAATTTCTTTTGGAAATAAGAAGTTTCTCTTTAGCTTCGAAGTGTAATGGTAAAAGCCAGAAAGTCATGAGAGCACAGTCAGGAAATGGGATCAGCTGGTCAGAAACCAGCTCAGGTTGGTGGCGAAGGAAAAGCACCTTACCATTTCCAGGGCAGCAAAAGTAAGAAAAGAAAAATACTAAAGAGAATAAAGGAGAAATTATGACATGCAAAAGTCAATTAGACAAGGTAAATGGTGCAATGTAAAACTGGGCACAGGTAGGGCCCAGGACAGTAAGAAAGTGCCTTATTTAATAAGGAGGCACAGAGTAGCTCTGTGCACCATAACAGTTCTGGTAAAGGCTCTGACATTTCTGGGCTGGGCTCTTTTAGGCAGCCCAAGCTGTCCTGCCTGTCTGCCCCTCCAGCATTTGGAAGTGATGGAGCCCAACCACATTTCCACAGCCAGTTTTAGCTGTGCAGGAGGTTTCTCTCCTTGCCCATTCCTCCTGTTTCAAGAGGTTTTGGGCTGCACTGACACGTTAGCACATATGGCAGCTTGATTGCTGAGAAAAGATTGGTGGAAGAAATGCCTGAGTGATGCACTCTGAGCATGGGAAGGGGGCAGAGGATGCAGGGCCTTGTGTTCAGCCTGGGAATTGCCTGTGCACACTTTCTGCTGGGACTCTGGTGCTGTTTTGATTAACTGAGAACAGCTTTGTGTGTTCTTGCTTTTTTATCAGTTCAGGCAGGGAAAAAATTGAATGACTGTAATCTGGGCTGAGATGAAATAGTTGCAGATGAAGTGTCAAGCTGGAGTTAAACTGGTGAGCAGGAGTTAAAAGCGTGTGCAGTTGCTGTGCTGCCTGCTGGTAGGCTCTGGCAATTTCAGAGTTCTTATGAGCAATACATTCGTTCTTCTGGCTGGTACACAGAGGAACAACAAGATCATTTGCTGGAACCTGGAATCCAGAGAAGTTCTGGTCTGTGGAGAAAACTGAGGAGATTGGTGGCATCCCTGGGCAGATTTCAGTAACATTTTTATGGAGGATTAGAAAGTATCTAAAAAGAGCAGGTCTGGTCTGGTCTCTATTAATATTGTGGGTCTGGGTGTCAGAGAATGGATCAGGGTGATCTAGCTGTGGAGTAAAAACAGCTGTGGACAGACTGTAGAGGATAAGGGAAGGCACCAGTTCTCTTCTACACTCGTTTTTTCTCTCTCCCTTCTTCTCAATCCCTGCTGTAAATGAAATGTTTGCTTTTGGCCCTGGTAAGTGGGTGACAGGGTGGAGCGGGAGCCCCACGTGTGTGAAGCAGCCCATCTGCCTGTGGGGGTGTGGGGGAGCCTTGGACATGCTTCTCCAGGGAAGAGTCAAGTGGGTGGAGATGCAGTTTGGGGACGTGGCAATTCAGTGCAAACCCCAGAATTCAGGTCAATCTCAGCATCCCTCTGTCCTGGTTGTATCAACCATTCCAGGTGGTCACTAACGTGAATTTAGCAAAGCTGGAACGTCAGTGTCTGTCAGAGGGAAGAGCAGGAAGAGGGAGATTTAGCAAATTCACAGTTAGTCCCTGGTTTCTGCCTTGGATTTGGGTTACACCCTTGACAACCACAGCTACAAGCACAGAACAGTTACATTGCTGCTGTTAAATCTGCCACGTTTCTCCCACCATTTTGGAAGCCCAATAAGAGAGGTGGGAAAAGGCAGGGTTAGTCTGGCTCCTGAAGAAAAAAAGAGCATTAATTTCTTAAAGAACACAAAATCCTGAAGATTCAAACGTGTTATATTTTAATTTTCCAGTCTAGGACTACACAGAAAATAGCAACATGAGGGACTGAGAAAGAATTTTGTCTTTTTCCTCTAGTGCCTCCCTCACCCCAAGGTGCTCGTTTGCACCTGCAAGTCCTCAGTGCTTGGTGGCAGCTCAGCCTGAGATTTGGGGATGCTGTTCCTCACTGTGGCTTTCTGCAGGGTTTTGGATGAGACAGAAATCAGATGAAATACCTCCAACAGCTTGTACAGGCTTCCATCATGTCTGGACTTCGGTGGCTTTCAGGGAGCTGTCAGCTGTGATCTGCTGGGTTGGCATTTGTGGATGTGTGTGTATGTATGGAAATCGTTTTGAGCATCACAGGATGGAAACAGCAGAATCAAAAGCTGCCTGCTCCCCTGGATGCTCACATGCCCCTGCAAACTTTGTCAGGAGGTGGTTACCTGTGGCTGTCCATTGACAGGATATTTTTCTCCCTCTGTCTCTGAAAGAAGACAAGTGGCTGGTTATCCACAAAATACCTTTTCCTGTCATCTGCTGTGCTTATTTCCCACACAAAGGGTTCACTCTGGACAGCAGCATCTCCCACTATGAATCCTCCAGGCCCACTGCAGTTCCGTGGTTGGTACTTGAAAAGCTTCTCCATCCCTTCCACCCTGCCCTCTGCTCATCCTCACGTGTAGTTTATTGATGCCTTGGAGTGGCTCCCTAGAACAGGGGCTGGACAAGATTAAGAGAATAAAGTGGGGATTTATTAAAGGCCTTCAGTAGATACACCCTGGGCAGACAGAAACCTCCCAGAGGCTACACCCAGGCTGGGCCATGGTCAGGAGTTTGTCAGACAGAAATAAATTTGGTCCATTTGCATATCAGGGGTTAATGCTCCAATTACAGCTTCAGCTAATGAAGTCATTTACCCCCACATTGCTCCCCCCAAATCACTTTTGCTTACACTTTTCAGGGCCTGAGGCTGTAGGGTGTCCTTGGATCTCAGGCCTGGAGGGATTTTTTTGTCTGACCAAAATGTGAGGACAGTAACTCACACTCTGTATGGAGTTTGGAGTTATGCACTAATGCAGTGCAGGATTTGAAAAATATAAAAGCTACAATCCTAAGGCATCATTCAATAACTAATTTTTCAAATTCTAGGCAAGACAACATCCTCTCTTTAGGGTTTCTAAGCTCACTGAGTGTTTAGGCTGGGTACCACCTTTTGGAGCACTGCTGTAAGGTGAGACCAAAGTCTCAGCAGCATCTGATGGTGTTGCTCAGGTTCAGTTGTTGTCAGGGTTATTGTAGCTCCTGACTACAGCCAAGGTCAGAAATGCCTATTTATGTTTTTAGATTAAAACACAACTTCCCAGACCTAAATTTGCCATGGTTATGTAAAACTGCATCTGTAGGGGACACAGGACTGGACATGACCAAGTGCTCTGCACATCCCAGTAGGAAGACCCAGTACAACCAATCTTATGACTTTTCAATACAGTTTAATGTTTATTTTCAATCTACAAGCAAGAATTCATGTTATTGAGTGTTTTGGGATGCCAAGTTTCTACACACTTCTGTAACTTTACACTAGAACTTTGCAAAGTATGACCTTTACGAGGGTGCAGATCTGAAAAGGATTTTCTGTCCTTGAGAGCTATCTTTTTCAGGTCTATTGGGAGTTTTTTAGACACACTTATTGTTCTGGATTCTTTTAATTAAAAACCTGTTGAGGGCTGCCCATTAATTCCTTGCTATTCTCTGCTGGCCTGCCCTATCCGATGTTCATTGTGCAGTAAGATTGTGCTGTTTAAATTGGGATCTGTGCAGCATCCCTGCAGCTGGTTCCTCTCCAAAAATGAGAATTAGGTGGCTAATTTTGTGTGGTATCTTTAAATGGAGGCATCTTGCAGCTCATTATTTTCTTTGAAGATAAAGGTTCCCTTCCATCTCTCCTCAGATTGTAAGGGTGTAACTTCAGGCAGACGAGTGTCTGTCAGAGGATTGGGTGGTTAGGTTGTTTTGTTGAATTGTTGTTGCTGTTAGAAAGCAGATAATCTTCTCCTATAGCTGCAAGTTCTTTGTGTTCTTTTAATAACAATGGAAAAAGCTGAAAAGAGGGGAAATGGTTGGAGCAGAAATAATGGGGAAAGTTCACTGGCCCAAATGCTGCTCCCGTGGCATTTCCACGTGTCAGAGGCTCGACTGTTTCTTCTGGAAGCCAGGGCATGGGCCTGGGAAGTGTTTGCAGCAGATGCCCAGACTGGAGCAGAGCATTGGGGAACTTTCCTTTGCTCCTTGGCACGCCTTGTGAGCAGTGGGTGAAGCCTGAGAAGTGCAGGGATTGCAGTTTGTCCCCTCCACGGCACTGGCAGCCAGGTGCAGGGAGGGTGAGCACACCCTGCTCAGCATCAGGGAGTGAACAGCTTGGTACATTGCTCATCCTCCCAGAAACTCTTGAACCTGTCAGTCATCCCAACCACTGTTTTAGCCTAAAAAAAAAGAGAGAGAGACCACAGAAGTTGAAGGAGAATAGGTGTTTGGAGAGTGAGATCCTGCTCATGGCCCACTGACAGAAAGGCTGAAGGGCTGGGCTGTGTTCTAGATCCCAGAGAACCCACATTAAGGGGAAGGAATGAGAAGGTCTCCACGTGGCTCAGCTGTGAGAAGAGCCTCAGTCAGGTCTCCTGCTTCAGCACAGGTGAGATAACCCAGCCATGAACACAAACCCAAAGGTGCTCAGGCTGTGTTCTCCTTCCCACATTTGTGCTTGTGTTGGTTTGTGCTTTCCCTGTTACACTGAGCACTTTGGTGAACAAAAGTGTGGTTAAACTTGGCTGTTTTCTGGGCTAGAGAGTGAGAACAGTTAAACTCCTTGCTGTTAAATAAGTATGTGCTTGTTCTTACCCTTCCCAGCCATCACTTTCTGCTGTCTCTTCTCAGGAAGTGTAAATGGATCTGCAACGCAAAACATTTGTGTGCTGGGTTTTGTATTTGCTTAACTAACACAGTAATGAACAAGAATTGTTAATAGCATCACTTCCTTGAAAGGAAAATGTTCTCTCTGTACTTTTCAGAGCAGAATTTGAGTTTCTCACCTAGTGTACAGCAGCCTAGTGTGTGATCTTGGGCCATTGTGAGGTAATGGTTACATGCTGAAAGGTAATGTCATTTCAGAAAAGCCTTGCTGTGCTGAGAACTGCACATTCCCACTGCTTCCAGAAAATCTAAATTAACAGCTCAGGAAGGAACTCTCCCCCGGACATCAAATTTAAGTTTCTGTGCTTTTCTGTGGATTGTTCATTTTATTGAACACGTTTAGACCATAAATTATTATATTGTATAATTGAGGGGTGGTGTCACACATTTGACAGCTGTCAGTCACGTGCTGTGCTTGTTGGACTGAATGACTGTGAATTATTAATGTTTCAGATGCCATTGAGCCTCTTTAATGCTCCATATGCAAGAGAGCTTTGTTAGAAAACACTGGAAAAATCTAGCTGCTGTTTTTCACATAGACTGACAGTGTGGCAATAATTAGCAATGACAGATGATTACACACTGAAAATGATCTTCAGAAAGCCAGCCCCATGGAAGTGCAGTTCCCAGCTTAAAGGAGAGCTGAGGTGTTCAGGCAGGCAGGAAAACCACCAAAGAAACCCAACAGAAATCCCCCTGAGTTACAGCTTGTGATGCTACAGCTCTCAGCTTCTGCTCAAGAAACCAGCCAGTGTAGCCTGTAACTTTTGGGGCAGATTTGTGCAAAGAATGTGCAAAATTGCAACTTCGTGAAGAAGCCCAAGAGGGGGAGAAAGGGAATGTGTCTAAAGCAGCCCTCAAAGTCCAAGCAAATATTTCTGAGTGTTTGCCAGTCCAAATGTGATTGTTTCTGTAAGTTCATGTGCCTGGTGTTTGGATAGCCATCCTCCTAAACACTGGTTTGATGGCTTGAGAATAGAAACACGTTCTGTCCACTCCTGCGGGACTTTGTCACTGTCCAGAGCCAGAGCGAGCCTGTGGTGGGGAACACAGTCCTGCCTGCAGCCTGGCTCCAGGTTACTGGGGCAGACTTTGCCCTCTGGGGCCATTCAGTGGTGTGGGATACCCACAGCCCAGCCTGGGAAGCTGGGATGGGCTCTGGGAAACTCTGTTTGGAGGAAATCGGCACTCTCGTGTCTCCTTAACACAGGAATCTGTGGCAGCAGCCAGATATCCGTGAACTCAGGGCTACAAGTAGCTGAGGCCTGAATTAGGAATAAGATCAGGGCATCAGAACAATTTTGGTTCCAGGAACTGCTCAACAAGTGCCTCCTTCCTACACAGTTAATAGGAGATATCAAGATACCCATTGGAATGATGATTTTACTGGAAGCTGTGTGTACATGACCCATTGCTGCATAACATGATATATTGAAAAATTCAGAAGTCACAAAGTTGCACTCTGATTTTCTTTTACCATTTTTGAACATGCCTCTGCATACTTAAATAGAGGCTCAGGACATGTAGATGCTAGAGCTCCAAACCACATGCTGATAGTTTGAACTCCCTTGGGTTTAGAATTGCATTTCTGTAGAAAAGAGTTGTTTTGAGTCATGCTGAAAGTCAGAGTCATGTAGAAAAGAAAAGAAAAAAAGAAAAGAAAAAAGAAAAGAAAAAAGAGGGAAAGGAAAGGAAAGGAAAGGAAAGGAAAGGAAAGGAAAGGAAAGGAAAGGAAAGGAAAGGAAAGGAAAGGAGAAAAGAAAAAAGAANAAAGGAAAGGAAAGGAAAAGGAAGGGAAGGAAAGGAAAGAAAAGGAAAGAAAAGAAAAGAAAAGAAAAGGAAAGGAAAGGAAAGGAAAGGAAAGGAAAGGAAAGGAAAGGAAAGGAAAGGAAAGGAAAGGAAAGGAAAGGAAAGGAAAGGAAAGGAAAGGAAAGGAAAGAAGAAAAGAAAAAAGAAAAGAGAAAAAAAGTTAAGTCTGTAATGACATTTTGGGTGTTGCTGACATTTGACAAGTTTGCCTTTTGCAGATTAATGGCAAAAGTAAAGAGTCAGAGGAGAGGGGATGAAAATGAGATAGAAAACTGCCTGACAAAAGGAGGCAAAAGGTTACACATAAAAAGAAGAAAATAAAGAAACAAAAAACCTTTTCAAGGAGGGGGAAAGCTCTGAGTTTTGATGAATGAACTGCCCAAGTTTCAGGAGTTGACATTGCTGAACATGCCTGGGTTGGGAATACGCGTAGGAACTGTCCAGTGTGTTTGCACCCATAGCCCTCTGTTAGGAATCTTGTGAAGTTTCCTCCTGGTGTTCCAATCCCTCTGTTTCTGGCAGTTTTCCAGCAGGGGGAGATGCCAAGGAAGCCATGGGAACGTGTTATCTGCATCTCCGTGTTTGGTCCTCCCAAGGTTTTCAGCTTCCTGCACATTTTTGGAGATCATTTGGCACTTGCCAGGGTTCTTTTCAGGATGCAGTGGTGTTGAAGCCTTGTATTTAAACCTGTTTCAAAGATTGTGTTCATTGTTTGTCCTAGGAAAAGGAAATGCTTCAGAGAAATACATATTCTGTTCAAAAGGGGGTTTCCTTCCTTTTTTTTTTTTTTGGTAGCTATTGTTTCATCAATCATTCAGTGCCCAGCCTTTGCACAGAGCACTGGGTGCCAGCTCCCATTCCCATGTGGAAGTGGAAGGAGCCTCTCTGTGTAAAGGCCCTGAAGTGTCTGCCCATGTGCCACAGAGAGGAGAAAAATGTCACTGCAATTGTGTTTTCTTCCAACCCTGTGTTCTTGGGAGAGAGGTGAGGGTCAAGAACTCCCTGCTGGCCTTCCCTCAGGAGCGACACATGTCCTGCTGTAGGTTCTAGAAGGTGCTTTATATGGCAGGTGTGATCTGGTGTGGAAAGGGAGGAGGAGGAGATGCAAAGCCTTGGCTGAAGCAGTTTCATGCTTCGAAGATTGTGCTGTCAAATGGTAAATGCTGCTACATGTAAACAAAGCAGACTCTCTAATTATAATTTTGCTAATCCAGACAGAAATCGTTGATCTTTCCCAGTCCCTGAGAAAGGCTGAATAGGTTAGTAGTGAGAGCTCTCATCACCACAACTCATGGTTATTATTACAGAATATTCCACAGGAGCTTGCTGAGGCTGAGCTTCTAACAGCCCAGTTACTAGCTAGGTGATCAAATAAGGCTGGGGACTCAATATCCTCTCTTCTTATATATGAAAGGCCATTTATTTCATGATGAGCATCTCTCTCAGCATTCAGCTGGAGGAAGGCAGCCTTGCAGGAATTGGGGAAGTCAAATGCAAGCCAAGGATGATTTTCTGGTAGAGATGGAGAAGTTTTCCGGGTAGATATAGAAGACAAATGAGAATTTCATTTAATTACCACCTTGGACACAAACCCCTGGTGTTCCCAAGGACAGCATTTCCTATTTGGTACCAGACAGACAGCCCCTTCCCCCTGTGGTGTTCTGAGGGTGAGTGATGGGGCAGGACCAGCTGCTGCACGGAAGGAGAGCTGGAGATGCTCAGGCTGTCCTGGGGGGGCTGCTGGGAGCCCCAGCTGTCACAGCTGGGCTGGGCACTGGGCACAGACCTCCTTCCTGCCACCTCAGAACCTCCCACCATGCTGCCATTGGGCTGAGCATGTCACAGCCTTGCTGGGAGCTGGTAGAAACTGATGGCATCCCTTTCCCTTTCCCTTTCCCTTTCCCTTTCCCTTTCCCTTTCTTCCCTCTTCCCTTTCCATTCCCAAGGCTTTCAGTGTTCATGGGCAGAATATTGTAACAGCAAGGCAATATAGATTTGTAAGGCTCAAACCTGAGCCATACTGAAAAGGAAACCAGAGCTCCTGGGAGTTTGATTGTCCCTGCTCTGGCAAAATGGGATTTTTCTAAAATTTATCTAGAGGCTCTTCAAATGCACATCACTGCAGTCTTACTGAAGGCTTTTGAAAGAAGTAAGTTGGACAAAAAGCTATGATCAAAAAAACCCCGGGATGAAATGGAGAATCAAGAATGATCATTTTTCACAGGAGTATCATTAGATCGTTTGTTGGAAATGCCATTGAAGCAAGGGATAACGTGGTCATTGGAGAAGCAGCTGCCTTTATTTCTGGGTTAGAAAGCAATGGTGGACACTGAGATGGATGAGGAACACTGGACTGGAAAGATGAGAGAACATATGTTTCATAGAAATCACCTTGTCTTTGCCAGCATTTCTGACCTTGCCACATGCTAAGCTTTCCTGGCAAACTGGGAATTAGAGGAGTAACTGCAACTTCCTCATTTACAGTGCAGTGGGATTCCCTCTGGACCATTTGTGGGCAGGGACTGTTTGTAGTAATTATCCTGTCTTTTAGCATCTTGTAATCCCATTGTTTTAAAATGTTTCTTTTTGAGAACACTTATTTCAAAACACAGATTTATTTAGAGAAAAGTGTTCCCTAAAAATTAAGCAACCTTACCACCAGTTCAAGAGATTTCTTCATCCCACTTTGCTCACAACGATGATAAATTCAGCAACAATTAAAGGTAGAAGGGATTTTTTCAAATGGTACATGCAGAACAATGCTGTACAATGGCTATTCTCTGTACACAACACATATTTGGCACTAGAATATTTATTTGAAAGGACACACTGAGATTCTTCTGTGCTGTCTATACCTGAAAAAAACTGAAGGGCATCTGTCAGGTTAATATAATGGATAGATGGTGATAATTAATGCTTGTTGCAAGAAACTTGCTAAGATGAGGAATTCGAGCAAAAACATCGTGATCTCCTTTTTTGATCCAGGCAGATAAAGTAGAAATAAATGAATCATATCTTTGAAATGCCCTTCAAAGCTATTTATTTTGTACAGTGTCTGTTTATCAGGTAGAAACATCTCCTAGTGCTTTGGACAATGGGAGTATCTGTTTGCAAATAAATTTTGTTAGCATCAGGAAGATAGATCTCATTCGTTATCGAGACAAATATAAATGAAGCTTGATGATGGGAACTGAATTCATTATTACACAGAATCTGTTCTTCAAAATGTACTTTTGATTTGCTTTTCTCAACTTGCTTTTTCTTAACTCGCTTCAGGAATGGTAATAATGGATTTACAGAGTTTTTGTCTCAGTAAATAGTCCAGCAGCTGCCCAGGTAGGTGAGCTCAGCCTGCAGAGAGGTGTGCAGCCTTCCTTAGTGCAGCTGCAGGGCTGTTGGGTGTGCAGGGGAGGAGCAGGAGCTCTCTGTGGCCCTGGCAGGAGCTGGCTGAGCTGAATTCTGCAGTGCTCAGAACTCCTTCAATGCATGTTTGGGTGGGGACCTTGGGTTGGCAGCTGTCACAGGGTCAGAGGTTAATTCCAGCTGGCAGTCCTTTGCTTCTGCAGAGGCTTTAGTGTAGCAGGGGAATTGGTGCTCTCTGTGCTCCCTTTCATCACGGCCACTTCCATGCTAATGGATCCTGAGTGAGGAAGCTCAGCTTTGAGCAGCTGTACCCACACAGGCACATCCTGCTTCACACAGGAGTTCTGCTGAAGCTGTTCCTGATTGCAGTGCAGGAAACACAGAGCCTGGAATTTCAGACTCTTTTCATCAACACACTGCAACTGAGAATGCAACTTTCAGGATATTCTAGCTGACAGATGAAATTGCAGTGTAGAGCAAACTGGTGGTACTTGAAGTGGGCTGATTTACTCTTCAGTAGCAGAGCCCATGGGTTGTGTGTGGTCCGTGGTGTTCCAGCTGTGGAGTACCTACTGAAGAGGATTTTATCAGCCTGTGCTGTTCTGTGTTGTCACTCTCCCTGTTCACAGCAGGACCTGAGTTACTTTAGGTTTGAATTAGGTGTACCAGTAGTGTAGAAACTGAAACTCAGCAACTGTGTTTACACGTGCTGCACCTTCACAGGCTTCAGTTGTGATTGTGTTTGGTGAGGTACCCTGAGAAAACAGGAGCCAAGACAAGTCTGGCTAGAAGGAAGTGCAGAACAAAGCTGATCTATATGATCTTGCTTAGGTGATTTCTGATGGCTCTGTCAGATACATCTGTCTAAGGTAATTGCATGTCCCATTTAAAGTATCTGTTCAAAGAAGGGCTCTGCTCATTGGTTCTGTTGTTTTCCAGGCCTGGTTGGGAGGAAGCTGCTTCATTCCATTCTTTTCAGCAAAGGACTTAAAATAATCTTCATTTCCATCAGTGGCTAGAGGATGTAGCATCTGCTGAACAGTTAAGGAGACCCTGAAGTGCTTCAATGCTAGTTCAGTGCCTGATCCAGGTAGCCCTAAAATCTTACATGGATTTCCAAGGACATTTGATCCTAGGTGTGTTATCTGACAACAAAATATCAGCCAGCTGTAGCACGGTTCAAAGAGATTGGAGATGGAAAAGAATACTGTGTGGAGGGGTTTTTGAAGTTAAAATCATGATCAATAAAATGAAACATAGAAAGGTTAGCAGAGGTTCCCTCCAGTGCTTAAAATTGTGATGCTAAACCCTCCCAAATCTTCTAAAGTTCCTAACAAGGCACAAATGTTTCCTGGGAGCAGGCAGGTTTTCCTGCAAGAATTTAATCTGGTTAGAGTTTGTTGCTAATGCTTCCTAACGCTTTCAGCACTTCCACGTCCCAACTTGTCTCCAGATGACCCACAACAAAGTTCATCCTCTGCCCAGCTCACTGACTTACTGACTGCCTCTTCAAGAGTTCTAATCAGCAGCTTTTTTCTGAGGAGTGTTTCATGTTTCAAATGAATCAGTTCCTGAAACAAGCCCCGCTATCTCTCAGGCATGCTCTCTTCCTGTCAGCGAGGATCAGCTGCGTTTTGCAGGGCTTTGAACTCTCACTGGGATAAAATTGTGTTCAGCATTTATCATTCCTCTGTCAGAGTTGTTACTTTTTCATTTGGATCCTTTTAGTATTACTGAAATGTTAAGATCCATCTAAATGATGTCAATTACTCCATCTGTAGAATGAGAAAGAAAATTTTCTTGTGTTTACATCGTACTAATGTTGTGAAGTTCATTTCGTTAATATTTGTAATGAATTTTGAACTTGGAATCGCTTTAGATGTTTTCATCTGACCTCTTTGATGAGGAGATAAAGGAATGCTGTTAAAGGCTAATTTTATTCCTTTTTAGTGTCCATAGGATCCTTCTCTGTTCAGGGTAGAGGAAGAGGAATATTAGAAGGGATTCAGAGCCCTTTGAGTCAGGTTCCTGCTTTGGCATCTCCCTGTGAGGAAGGAGCTCCTCTGTCCCTTGGCTGCGTCAGCACCTTCACTTTCATGAGCATCTCCTGTTTGTTGGGCTTGTAGAGCACCCAAAGACTGAAATCTTCACTGAAGCATTAATATCATTAGGCATTAAATCATCTTAAACAGGTAGAAGCCATACCAGTTGTGATACATTAAGACAAAAGGGGAAATATTTTCTTCTCCGTGCCAGTAAAGACACGTAGAACACCTGTATGAAACAGGGGAGCAATGTGCTGGACCACAAGGTGTGTCAGGGCAAACAGCATTCCCACATGCTCAGACCCCAGATCCCTCAATTACCCATTTTTGTGCACTGCTTAGAGGTTCTCAGGACATGAAATTGTTCTCCATGGGAGCACATTCTGGGGTCAGTTGTTCCAAATGGGGCTCTTCTCCAACACAGCCAGATTTCAAAAATGATGCAGTGTGGTAATGCTGCCTTGCCACCCTGAAATAAATCAGCCTGAATGCCTCTGTTACAGATGCCAGTTGCAATGTAAGAGTGCAATATTATTTATAAAGAGCAGCCCTAATACACCGTGGCATGTTTTATACAGCCATTTTAATAGATGCTGTTATTGCTGCTGCTGTGTTGTTTTGTGACAGTGACCCTCTCCAAAACTATCCACAGTCAATTTTACATGTTGAGAAATAAACCCATTCCTTTTATTGCAGCTGACAGAGTGCTCTGTCCTAAGCTCCAGTTGAACAGAGCACCTTTAACCCACCTGCAACAAAGAGTGTCTCCTTCCACACATGGGTATTGATTTGGGCAGCCAAAGCAGGGTGTAGGTGCTTTGGTCAGGTCAGCACTGCAGATTTACATTGTTTTTTCCAGGACTCGGACTCTCCTGGAGTCTGTTCCATATTTTTTACCATTCACTGCTAGAGCCTGGGTATATTTGCAGTGCTTTCTTCGTGGGTTTCAAGCAGAACAGCTTGTTATCATTTTGAAAATGCTGGATGCAAATGCAGGTAAAGTGTAACCAAAAGCTCACCTAACAGAGTCACTTCAGGCCCAGCTGGACACTTGTTCCATCCAGGGTGCCACCACAGTGTCACTGAGAGGGAAATGTGCACAGAGGTGGTGCTGGGGGAACCCCTGCATGATTCCCACCCTGAGCTGTGCTCAGACCCAGCTATTGAGACGTGTCCTTGAGATCTGGGAGCTCAAAGAGGTGAAAACTTCAAAAATTCATAACTCAGCTTGTGGAAACAGCCTTCCCTGGGTTTCTCACGATTCTGGTCAGACTCAGGTCGTCACTTTGAGGGCTGGATTAGTGCATGATCAGAAATGCCCCCTCAGTTTTCATTTCTCTGTCACCATTCCCATTCTAAATTGTCTGGTGGCTTTTTTTCCTTCCCTCCCAGGGCTGCATGTGTTTAAAAAAATACCGAACACCAATTAATTTGTCTAATTTACATGAAAAAGTGCAGAAGATGTCTTTTTTCCATAATTAACTATATTTTGCAATTCATTAAAATTCTGCAGCCCTCCACATAATGGAGCCCTATTCACTCCATAGGAGATAAGTGCTTAATTCCAAAAGGGGCAGACGGAGAAGGCAGAAAGGAAGTGGAGGAGGGCAAGATTAGCATTTTCTATATTAGTTATGCATATTCATGAGGGAAAACGAAGCCCTGCCAATTCATGTTGGCTTTAAGTTTGTTTTGTAGGGGTATTCACAACACTTCAACAAACGGTTGGTGTGGGTTTTTCCCGGTTCTAATTGGGCAGGAAGGCGGTGACAGGCGTTCCAGTGAACCCAAAGTACGTGAGGCATGTGAGGAGCAGGCAGGGGCTGTGTGTCAGGGCAGGGATTGCTCCCCAGGGCTCTCCTTCTCTCTGGTACCACGATCCACAGAAAGTGGGAGAGCAGCATGGCAGCCTGGAGCCTCCAAACGGACCCCAGATCCCTCAGATAGTGCTGGATTATCTTTGCACAACAAACGAGGGGATTTATAGCCAATAATAGGTGCCTGCACGTTTTTCTCACGTCGTGCAGTTTGTGGCTTTTTCATCAAACAGGAGCATCATCCCTTTCTCTCCCAGGCAGCTGCTGGGGGAGCCCTGACAGCTGGACGTGACAAAAGTTTGCCCCTCGTTTTGCTCTTCACCTCCATCCTGGCTCTGTCTCTCTCTCAGATTTCCCATGAAGGAATTTTTCTTTCATAAATCAGCTCTGTTGTCAGATGAGCCTCCCCTGTGCACATCAGCTGGTTGAAGTCCCCTCCTGAGTGGCGTGGTGCTTGTTGCCTCTGCGTTGGCAGAGTGGTTTTCCTCTCCCTGGCAGGCCCATCCCCTGTGGTGCTGAGCAGCTGCTCTGCTGTCCCAAACTTCCGAGCAGTTCACAAGCAGAACAAGGTAAATTAATAAACTGAGATAGCAATAGTGCTTGATGAAAACACTGTGGCTGTTTACCTGCTTTGCACAATTGATGTTTGAAAGAAAGTGCCACTAGAAAAGTCCAAGCAATATGAGAGGAAATAGTTGTTTTAATGCCAGGGCTGGAGGTAATAATTGGCGTTAACTTAAAGCCACACTGCACAGAATGCCAGCTAATATCGTGTGCTGGAGCTCCCACACCGAGCTGTGTCTCCAAAAATTGTCTTAGTGACTCACTTTGCAATGTTCTACACAGTATTTAGTTAGCCTTTCACATTTCAGAATCCGTTACCCTGCAAATCCTGGGGATTTTAATTCAGCCCATAATGTGCCGTGCTTTTGTGTCTCGGTGTGTTTACATATGTGCACGTATACCTGTGCAGGGCAGGGCTGCAGTGAGGGGAAGATGAAAGGAAGGGGAAAATTGGAGAGGGGAAATGAGATCCAGAAAGCTTCAACCAGGTGTAAATGGTAAAGTATTTTTATCCCTTCAGCTGGCTCTGGTGCAGGGGGAGCCTGGAAATCTGGCACAGGAGAGGGAGTTCCTTGTGACCAAGTCACACCGTTTACTTTGGCTGCTCCATTCATTTCCCCTCACATCTGTTTTATTTCATCTGCAGATCAGGAGGGGAGCCAGTGCTATAGACACAGCTTGGGGAGCCACTGATTTAATTGAGTTCCCTTTTTATTTTGTTCCCCTGCATCTGAGGTTTCTGAATGCCAAAACTCGAAGCAGTAACATAAAAGAGAAATGAAATTTAAAACAATTCCGCTTTTCCTAAAAGCTTAGACTTTCACCCCAAAATAAATGGTGAAGTTTCTGTCTACCCCAGAACTCTGCAGGCACAATCACATGCGGTAAGAGAAGCACAGGTCTCTGTCACTCCTACAAAATGTGCAATTTAAAACCTCCCTGGGGGCATCTGGGTTCAAAAGGATCAGTGCAGAACTAGGAAGGAGCCTGACCTCCAGAGCTCAGATCTGGAAATGAGGAGTTTCCTAAGGAGCAGTAATGCACAGTCATTAGAAGCAGGAGCTGTGGGCTGGCTCTGGCTCCCAGCAGCAGGCAGGGCTGCAGGACGGGCTCTGGAGGGGACCAGTGTCACCCTCTGTCCCCGTGTGTCCCTGCTGCTCCCACCTCGTGCCAGTTGCTCCAGAGCCCTTGGGACACGTGCTGGTGCTGCCTGTAGTCCTGCAAGTGATGCCTGTTGCTGTCTTGATTTCGTCCTTTCGCTTCATAAATGTAATTTGATGGGTTTTCCTCACCTTTTTATTTGTTTGCTTGTTTGTTTGGTGATACACAAACCTTTGGAATGTAATTGCCAAATCAAAATTTACAAAGAATGTGAGCAGTTTAAGTGTGGTCCTGGATGTCAGAGTTCTTGTTCAGCTTTTGCTCACTTGGCTGGCTGATGAGTGCAGTTCCCTGTACACGTCCTGAAAATCAAATTGTCTGCTCAGTTTTGGTTGGAAGCACTGTGGGTGAGAAGGACAGAATTTTGTATTCCCCCAAAATTAGGCTCAGTCTTGCCACCATTGCTGTGCTTGGACAAGTTACCTGCTCTCAGGGTTTCAGGTGAAAGATAGCATCTCTTACCTAATAGGGGCATTCTGAGGGACAGGTGAATCCCCTGCAGTGGTGGAGCTGTGCCATCACCTCACAGAGGTGTAATGCCACTCATGTTCTCAGCACCTAAACTGCACTAACAGTAAAACACAATTCCCTCTGCTTTGGGGACGTTCATCTCCTCAGCTGAGAGCAAACTTACTCTTTCCCTGTAAAACCCAGTTGTTCCTAGGAATGAGGGAGGATGTGGGGGACAGGCAAAGCCCAAACACTTCCTCCTCCTTCTCCAGTGCCTTCCTGGGCCCAGCAGCTGGGGATGGAGAATACCTAAAAGGTGACCCCCCAGCCTCTGCAGGACAGCCAGGCAAAGCAGAGTGACAAGGAATGAAAGCCTTTGCTTTCTTTTACTCCTTAAACAACCCAAGAAGAGTCTGACCCCTGAGCCCCACGGAGCTGGAAGGCTCAGCCAGTAGCAGGAGAAGATGCACTGAAGAGAAGTGATCCATCTTCAGAGGGCAGCACGGCTTCCAGCAGCAGGAGCAGCTCTGCCATCAGGATCACAGCTCTGAGCTTCCAAGACTTCCCTGGGCTCTGCCAAACCAAAGGCTTGGAGCCCTGGGAGCAGGGGGAGCACCAAGAGCCAAACAGCTGAAGTTTTGTCATCTGCTTCCCCCTGAGGACAGGCCAGAGTGACCTGCAGAGGGAGGGGTGGCAGCACTGGGGGACAGTGTGAACATTCCCAAGAGCAGCTGGGGGGAGCATCCCTGGCTCCCTGGGCTGCATGCAGCTCCTGCTTCCCAGAGCTCAGGGGGGCAGATTTATTTGGTGCTGGCTGGTTAGCCTGAGCATGAAATATTAAATGGATATTGACTGGGATGGAGGAGTGCATTAGGATTATTGAGCCAAGAGTTAAATCCTGGCTGTTGCAAAAGCAAGCTAATACTTGTACAAGTGACCATTTGACCACTCCAACGTTTGGTACGTGCATTGCTGCTTCCGTTTGGGGTGTCTTCAGGTAAGCATCCAAAGAACACACTCAGGGCAGAATTTTTTTTTTATATATATATATATAAAGTAAGGACTTGTCCAGAAAAGAAAGAGTCAGGGCCTGGAAAGAACATTAGAAGAAGTAGAGCAGTCACTGGTGTGCAGAAAAGTGGTGAATATGGTAATAGTGAGCACAAAAAGAGACCCTTTCCATCTCTGCTAAGATGGAAAATCTTCCAGTTTCTGTGTGGGACAGAGCAATGCTCAGAGTGGATTTGGAGATCTCAGATCCATCCTTTGGGACAGCCCTGCTTCTGTACTGAGTGTGCCAGTGTGGAGGAAGCCAGGATTTCATGAATGCCTCATCAAGCACTGTTGTGTGCTGGATTTAGAAGATTGGGCCAGAACTTCCATAGCTGCAAGGAGCTAAAATCATCTCTCGTACATGGAATGGATGTTGAGCTTATCCATCTAGTAAATTAGAACATTATTAGGGAAATGATTGCATGTGTTTCTATTTAGTTTTCATTCCATTCCCAGCTAGGATAATTGCATGTTCCTGAAAAACGTTGCAAAACACTATTTGAAAGGACAGGAATATTTTTTATTTGTATTGGTTTTTCCAGGGATTTAGTATTGCTAATGAGAGTGAGCTGGTCCAGAGTTCCACATAAGAAGCTCATGTGCAGCTCTGATATGAATACTTAACATATTTCCTTGCAGGGAAAGCAAGGACTTCATTAGGGGCTGTATCATATTATGTAGCTCTGCCTGTCTTAGACACTGAATTCGAGGGTTCTTGTTCTGTCAGATTTGTTTAATATCCTGGTGATGTATAATACAGACATTATCATAGAGTGGTTTGGGTTGAAAGGGATCTTAAAGATCATCTCACTCTTGACTGGGGTTTTTTTGTTTGCTGTAGATTTTTTAGTTCTGCAGTTTGTTGTGGCGTCATTTAAGTGTTATAATCAGGTCAGTGTCCTGGTGACATCTTTATGTGCCACAATTAGCAAGCATTACATTTAGAAAAAAGCTACATTTATGGTGTAATAATGTAGATATCATGGGATTTTAACCTAACAAAATGCTATTGAGGCCATGGATCTGCATATATAGTCCTAGCTGTGCTTAGTCTGCATGAAGGTCACGTGCCAGCATTTTGTTAAATTTAACATTACTGTTACTGCATTTCCAAAAATGTAAGATAACTTTTGTGCTGAAAGTTTATATTAGTGACAACATATGACTTCCCATTTAGCTCACATCCCAAACGTGCCCCTGCTGTACCTTTCCCAGCACAGCCGTGGGAAGGGGATGTCAGCACTTCCCTCCCTGCCTCCCTCCCTGAGCAACTCAGAATTCAACTGGAAAATCTCATGCAAAGCAGAAGCTAAATAGACCAGGTGTTAACACAATTTGAGGGGGTTACTTCTCATCAGCTGTTCCATTTAAGCAGAGCAGCTTTTTGCATGAAATACAATTTTCATTTCTGCAGATAGCGATAAAAACAAGCGCTGCTTGGTGTAAGCCTTGCAAAGCCTTGCAGGGGTGTCCTGAGCTCAGCAGGCACTAATATTCATCTGCAGCCTGCCTTCCCTGCTCTAACCTTTGGCTGGCTTTCTGTTCAGTGTCTGCCTTGTTTTGGGCCAAGTTTTATGGTGAGGGGAGGCTGCTCAGTTCTGAGCAATGACGAGAGCAAAAGTCACGGCTTTTCTCCCGTTTCCTGAGCCCATCTCCCTCTGCTTGGACTTGCCCTGCTCTGGGGTCTGTGAGAGCTGAGCTGCCTTCTGCAGCTGGGGTGGGGCTCTGGCCCCCAAAATGCTGTGTGGGCAGAAGAGGGCAGAGGGCTGGCAGCTGCATGGGAAGAGGCAGGTTCACAAAGGCCTGCTGCTCCTAGCCCTGCTCAGGAACTGGGAAGTGCACTGGATTCATCCCAGAGAGAGGCAGTTCTGCGTTTCCAAAGCACCCAAAGTCCAGAGGCATCCGCTTGTCTTGGCAGATCTTAGGGAAATTTTGCTGCGGTGATTTTGAGTCCTTGCTCGTTCTGCGCACACAGTTCAAGTGATAGGTGTTCCCCCGTGCTTTGCTGCCACAGCAAGTTTGTCTATGGCATCATTTTGTACACTCTCTAGGGCAGGAAACCTCATTTCCTTTATTTCTTGCAGCTTTGTGCATATTTATGGATAGACGGTTAATGATTCATAAAGATGAGCCACTTCACTTCTTTTGAAAATATTATTACCTCTTTTGATAATGAAAATAGCCAAATAAACTATATTTCATGTTGAAAGAAAGATAATTCCTTCGGCTGCCGTCCCTTTATCTCAGGTGTGCTCTGTAATTGGAACTGGGAAGAATTTGCCTTAGGAAGATTTCCCATGAATCTAATTAAAATAGGCTTGTATCATTTTGGAAGCAGTAATTCAACGCTGCAGATAGCTTAAGCACCATATGTCAGATAGCATGAATCCTTTGGAAGTTTAGGATGGAAAAGAAAGCTGAGCAGCAGAAATGAAAGCCCTTAATGTCTCTTAGAGAAGGCATCATCCTCCAGGACAGTGCAGTAAGTGGCCAGTTTGCAGGGGAATTGCAAATCAGTGTGGAAATGCTCCTCTCAGCACCATTGATCCACCCTAACAGTGCCGGTTCTCAGCACAATTAAGTCGTAAACTTGAGTGTACTCTGCATGTTTGAACCTGCCTGCAGCTCTCCCCGGCTGGTGGCACACAGGTGCAGAGCAGCTGAGCCTTGGAAAATTCCTGACCACTTATCCCATTACCTCTGCTGTTCCCTGCAGCCCCGAGCAAGGAGGTATTTTCTTCTAAGAAAGCTTTCAGTCTTGCTTTAATACCATATTTTGCACTCAGTATTGAAGTCTGACGAGTGAGTGCTGATTTCGAATTCCTTTCCACTTCCTGCCACAGCTTGCTCCATAAATCAGATGGATGGGACCTCAAATGGGATGAAGAGAAACAGGACTCGGGAGTCACATCATGATGGGCAATGGGGGAATAAGTGTCGCTGAATCCAGTGCTCATTTTTAATGTTTAGTTACATTCTAATGGAGTCTAGTGGAAATAAAAAATCAGATTAATATTCAGTCAGCAGCTATGAAAGATGTCTCTTTAACTGTGTCATAGCTAAAATTTTACTGGCAAAATACGATCAGTGTAAAACTTACTGACTGCCTAAAGTTTTCCAGCAGTTTAGGTAACGACAGACCATAATCAGGAGGATGCTGAATGATCTTAAATGAAGGGTGTGCTGGTTCTGCTTAAGAAATAATTTAGTAGCTCAGAGGCTTAGGGCTAGCTTCCAAAAATACTCAATTCTTTCAGGCCTAAATTTCACACTCCCCAATAGAGCAGTCCTCTGGAAAATATAGAATGAAAAGAAGTAGTATGGCACTGTATGTAGAGATTGTCCTGATAAACAAAGCAGGAAATTCAGCAAAATGTTGAATGAATATCTTTGCTGGGAAATGGGTTGGCATTAAGAGCTCTGCAAGAATTACCATTCCTTATTAAATGACTCCCTCAGGGGATCTTTTTTGTGCAAGGAGTACTCTAAACACACCTTTTTATCATAGGGGGAAGCCAGCAGATTTGTAGATGTGCAGGGGCAGAACCTCTCATGGAAGCAATACAGCCAAACTCACATCAAGAAGGGGGGAGTTGGACTGGGTCAATCTGTCACTTCAGAAAGAATGAAGGCCCACAGTGAGTCAAATGAAGAATCAAGTACATTGATGGGATGTTCTTGCTTTTCCTGCCTCACTGAGAGACACCACAACCACCTTTCCCAGGATGGGGCTGGCACTAGTGACCCTCCTGAAACAACAGCATCTTACTATTAAAATTTCTTCATGTTGGTTGAGATGCAAGGGAGGAAATCAGCCACGTGTGTATGCAGAGGGTTAAAATTGTAAAAATATGCACAGAAGAAGCAGGGGTGAGAAATTCAACATCTTTGCATAACAGCCTTGAATGAAGTGAATATCCCTCCAGCTCTGGAATCCAGTGCTTTGGTTTCCTTGGATCAAGGCATTGGTTTCCTGAAGATAACATAACATAACTACTGCTCTGTGTAGGCAGAAACATCACGATCAGTTTCTAAAATTAAATTCCCTTTTGATTGAGTAGATTAATTAATAATAAGGAAAGAGGAAAGCAACAAGAAAATGAAAGAAAAATGTAGTAGCATACCAAAAATATTAAATCTTCTCAACTGGTTGAGGACTGTTGTGTGGTAATTGGCAAAATAATATACAGTATGATACTTGTGTGCTTTCTTGTCCACCCTCTCTCTCTTTCATTCATCAAATTGCCTGTTCAGGCTTCAAATAAATAATTGAAATAGAAAAGCTAAGGCAGACCCGTAAAAACTGAATGAGCCTTTCAGACTCACAAAAGCCTGAAGTGATGGAATTTTTTTCCGTGAAAGGGCTAAACATTAAGATCACGAACAAATCATTTTGTCCAACTAGTGTGAGCTTCAAACACGCAGCTGCATGATCCAGGGAAGTGACATATCTTCAAAGAATAGAGCAGCCTGAGTGATGAAAATCAGCCTGCCAGCCTGCACACATTTCCATGAGTGCTTACACTATCAGTCAGGCATTTCCTCTACGCCCGTGGTTTTATTTCATGGGAGCTCTCAGGGATTACAAATGGACAGTTTGCCTTGCATTTCCTCCCAGCTCCCGGCGTGTGCTGCGAGCAGGACCCGGCCACATCCGAGGTGCTGCCCTGCTCTGGGTGTGTGCCCTTGGTGGGGGCCTTGGCAGGGCCAGCAGGACCAGACCTGAACCTGAGATGTTTAAAGCCGTGTGTGTGCCCTTGGTGGGGCTCTTTGCAGGGCCAGCAGGACCAGACCTGAAGCTGAGATGTTTAAAGCCGTGTGTGTGCCCTTGGTGGGGCTCTTTGCAGGCCCAGCAGGACCAGACCTGGAGCTGTGGGGTTTAAAGGCTGTCAGGAGCTCTCTCGGAGGCCCCTGGTGTGTTTGGGCGTGGGGAGACACGGGCTGGTGGCAGCGGGTGCTGCAGGGGCAGCTGGGCCTGTGTCACAGCCCTCAGGGGGCTCTGCTGATGCCTTCTTGGGCCACCTAGAAACAGAGACCAGACAGAATTAAGGGAATAAAAAGCAGTTCTATTTATTGAAGGGCCCTCAGGTACATTTAGGGCAGACAGAGCCCCCCAGGGGCTGCACCCAATAATGGACCATGGGTCACAGGTTTTCACACTTTGATAAGTTTGGTCCATTTGCAG
>WAAE01025969.1:0-12311 GCA_013400495.1 Nicator chloris | reverse complement strand
TTGGAAAAAAGCTATATACAATTAATCACCCTACAATGCCACAAAATTCAAACAATCCTGTCATTTTGGATCACTTTCTCTCATTGCAGTCTTCAGGAGAGACGCATCTGCCTCGGGCAAAGGTCAGGGTACAGGATCCAACCACTAATAAGTGGGAAGGCCCATGTGAGCTCATCACTTGCGGACATGGGTATGCATGCGTGTCCACAGATACTGGGGTACGGTGGATACCTGCAAGGTATGTTTGCCCTGACTTGTGACACAGAAAGCAGAATGGGGCCAACAGGCAACCTTCAAATGATGACCAGGGTGCAGGTCATCAGGTGGATGAACCTTTGAATGATGATTGGAATGCTGATCATCAATCAGATGGTCCTTCCACAAGTGGAAAGTGAACATTCTACCTCTTCTTTTGTTTCTGAAGTAGTGAATGTTGACAAGTTAGACTACCAGTTCTTTGAGCAGACTGACAATGTTTTGTTGCTATATTAAAATTAGTAGTTGACTGTATTAGAATTAGTGATTGATTCCCTGCAAGGACAATCCACAAGACTCGATGATTGTGCATAAAGGATTCAATAGCATGTGCCAAAGAATCTTCCTGATCATTTAAAAGTGTCTGATTGGAGTTCCATTTGGTAACCAGCAAATTACTAAAGGAACCTCTTGTGCTGTTTTTGTTCTCCTTCCTGCAAGGGCCGCCCAGGAGATTATGAATGCTTCCTTCTGCCTTAAAACAAAAGGGGGAATTGTGGATGCTGAATGTGAGAGATCAGGCAGAAGCAGCAGAGTCTGTGTGAAATTAAACCAAATAACTTTCCCACACTAAAACTGTACTTGAAAGAAAAACAGTCCTTGCAGGTGTTGTTTTGCCCACTTGTTGTTTACTTGTAAGAATGTTCAAAGGGTGTTGTTCTGAGTGACCAATCATGTCTCTTTTCTTGTAACCATCTATAAAGAGAATGTTTGTCTAATAAAGACAGAGATTTTGCCTTCTGAGATGGAGACGGTGTAGTTACTTTTCCCTGCCGTCCCAAATTCGTGTAACAACACAGCATTGTATAGATTCCAGTTCAGGAGATTGATTTGTCAGGGCATTATGCCCACAAACCAAGTGATACTGACATCCAGCAAGTGGAATTCAAAGAAGACATAATAATGGCCCAAACATTCAGATTACAATTGGTTCTTCTTAAAAATTAATAAAATTTCTAATGGAAACAGGAGCTCTATATTCAATATTAACACAGTGTTAATATTGCCAAGAAGCTGAGTCATTCATTGCCAAGAAGCTGAGTCTATGACCCAGATGGCAAAGAGTTAATAACACCAAAGTAAACAGAGCAAGTGTTATCTGCTAAGGTGCTAAGCTTAATTTTTGGCTCCTGTGTGAAAAATATGCTGCGTACTTGCTTTGCAATAAAACATCACAATGTAAATTTGGATTTCAGTGTTCTGAACTACAGAACCTGGTGTTTGCTGGATGGCAAATGTGGTACTTTTGTTCAAATGTTAACCCCACCCCAAAAGAAATTCAGAGACTGCAGTGTGCTTGCTCCATGTAGTGCCTGCACTCTCTGATCCAAGGATTGCTGGTGTATCTCAGTCCTGGATGTTTGCTGTGAAGCAAGGTGGGATTTCTGAAGTTCTGCCTAGATTTGGTGCCACTAACAGATGAGGTACCAAATATTGCCAATCCAACATGCACAAAGCTGGCAGATGTTTGGACACTTACATGGTGGTAATAGATTAGGAGAAAACAGGTACTACCACTCAGTCACACTCACCTTCTAATTCTCCTGTTTGGCTGGTGAAAAAGCCAAACAGACAGTTGTGACTTATGGGTTTATTACAGAAAATTGAATGCCAGTACTGTGTCTTAATCACTGCTGTGCTGTTTTGCAGAACTAGTAACTCAAATTCAGAGAGCATCCTGCTTGTGGAGGACAACTCTAATTTCAGGAGGCTACCCTGAGCCCCAGAAAAGATGAGGGAAGCAGGAACAGCAGTGCATGAAGCACTTTGTGAAGTAAAAGACAAGATTCCACCTGAGGGATGTCAAGGCCAAACTGGTCCTGAGGGACTGAAGAGATCTTTACTATTCAATTCAACTGTGTTTAAAGACACAAAACATATTCTGAGCAGGGAAAAGGACTTGTGTCATTAGTCCAAGCTGTTAAACAAACCTGGCTGAAGCTTGTGTTTTTTTCTTTTCCTAGGAATGATGTCACACCATTACTGAAGATCAGCTTAACCACTGAAGGACAGCTTATCCTCCTGGTGCAATTATTGTCAGCATGAACCAAATTTGCTTCGCACATGAAAAGGCATGAACAAGCTCAACCCCCAGAGGGGAGACCCTTACTTCTTTTCTTTATGCTAAGCAATATGGTACCCATAGTACATTCTACACAATAGATGTTTATCGGCTGTGGGTGCAATTTATTGTGGCAGCAATTATAAAGGAGTTCAAAGCAATTTGTCCTCTGAAATTTAAAAGATAACCTGAAATAACCCAGTTAAATTTGGAAGGAAATTCCACAGTTGGTGGTAACTAGTAAATTTTGCTTGTCAACTTCACCTCACTAACAGTAAAGCCACAGTTTTTGTTTTAGCAATATATAATCCTTTGGTATATACCATATGCCCAATTATTGTGCCAGGACTAAATCACAGTGGAGGTATAATCTACCCCCTGGAGCATGGAGTGTGGCCTGATGGAATGGATGAGAATTCATCCTGAGTGAAAACCCCTTGTTATTTTGTGCTTGTAGACAGCCTTATTGTAGATACAAGTAATCAATCTAACATTTGTGTTCATAAATTAGTTCAAATTAAGGGTCACAGTTTTAATTATTGAGCTTCAGTTACCTCTTAACATGTACTGAATCTGACTATATCCTGTTCTCAGCCTAACAACCTGCTCCTGTTGGCATGAAGCTCATGTTAGTAAAGAAGCTGCCACATGACAACCTGAGATGGCTATTGAAGCAAGCACAAGACAAAGGAAAAAAGACTGATTCTGTTCATCATGACATGAAAGGCGGCAACTGAGTGATGGAACAAGTGAAGATAGACATGGAACACCACTGGTGGGACATTTCATTTGAGTCATTACCAACAGCAGAGAGGATTTTTAACAAATTACTGCACCTTTTACTTGTCTTTTTAATGTTAATCATTCTTTTTGTTTTGCACGTTGCACAATCACTTTGCACATTGTATAGAATTATACATTATCCCCAATGCTTAGAGACAGTTTACAGATTGTATTTGCGCCTCTATTCTTCTGTCCTTCTCTGTCTTCTTTTTCCATTTCCAGGGATCACCAAGTCCATATAAAAGTTTGAGCCATAGGGTATAGGGTATAGCGTAGAGGCCCCATTAATTTCCTGTTCTAGTGTGGAATGTGCCTTTTTTTTCTTTATTTTGCAGAAGGCAACAGTGATGGGCTTCAGGGCACTGAGGCTAGAGTTTATGGGTTGAGTTTCCTGGAACCAGTTCCCACCAGATGCTGTTTTGTCAAGGCTCTCTGATCCTGTCAGATGCACCAGGGTCAGGGAGCAGTTGCAGGGGATATCTGGTGCACAGTGGTCCCCATGGACACACAGCTGGCACACAGAGCAGCTGTGGGATGAGCAGTTGTTAAGCCCAGCACACATGCATTGCAGCAGATCCAGCATCTTCTCCTCCTGCATCATGGACATCCGGATGATGTTGTGCACATGGAGCTTGTTGCTGCCCAGGCCAATCTGTCAGATTTCCAGCTGCATTCCACAACCCCCCCTTCCCAGCATCATATCCCTCTGAGTTTTGTTGAAGATTTCCAGGAAACAGAGGAAAAACTTCCTTTCTGGACTTAGGTGAAGATGCATATCTGCCCAGGGTTGCCTGGATGAGCAGCTGAATCTTCTGGAATATTTCCTCTGGTAAGCTCTGGCTGGGAACACATTGAAGATGATGTTGTAGTGGAGCTCTAGGCTGCACTATCACCCACATGGGACACCTTTGGTCCACTTCAGCACTAGTGTCCTGGGTTTCTGGAGGGTGAAGTGCAGGTGCTGAGTCTGACTCCTTTGGAACAACTGGCAGCAGAACACAGGTATATTCCTCTTGAGCTCCTGGCTTGTGGAAGCACTACTCTTTCTGGTCTTCCAGAAGGGTTTTTTGGAACATTTCTAAGTACCAGAGCTTGGCCACGTGGTCCACATGAACCTGCAGAAGCCTTTTCATCTGTCTCAAGCAGGCCTTCATGATTTTCAGCTGCTCCTTCAGCACCCACTCCCAGCCTTTGGCCTCACCATCCTCCCACCACCACTGCTCCTCTACCTAGAGCCATGACCTTTCCTCTGCCAAAACCTCACTCTTGCACCAGCTCTGCTCCAGCTCTGTCTGAAATTCCAACAGCTCCAACTCCATGGAGCCCACCCAGAGACTGAGGTTGTTACCCTGGCATTCCTGCCCCTGCTGCTCCCTCTGGAACTCCTCCCGCCACTGTCACAGCTTCTTGGTCCTGGTCTCCCACTCCTGCTGCTCCATCTCCAGGTCCCAGAGCCACTCTTAGGCCCTCCAGAGCAACCCCTGCAAACCCCCAATTTGACTCTGATGGTCCCAGAGGGCTTGTTGGAGGCTGCCAGGATTAGAAGGTGCAGAATTAGAGCAGTCTGTGAGCAGCTGTTTATACAGATGTTTTCTAAATTTTAGTAGCTGGCCACTTTTTTTAATATTGGACCGAGCAGCCTTGTTCCTCTCTCAGATAAACTGGTGGTAACTAGTTATGCTGAAATGACTCCACATCTGCCCAAACCCAAACATCTTGACTTGCAAAATGTGCAAAAACTGTCCACTTGGAAACACTCTGTGTAAACTGAATATAAGAGAGGGAGTCTATGCACCATATTGGCAAGAAATTTTTCTAAGAAGAGAACCCATGCTGTTGCGTATGCGTTAGGTACTGCTTGCAATTTATTCACCTCCTTGCAGGCAAGTATTCACTCATGCAGTAGAACACATGACTTCGTGTGTACCTCAAAAATTTCTTTGATTAAGCTTTTTTCCACATTAACATCTTTTCCAATGCAGAAAACTCAAATATACCTTTCTAACTATATATGCTGGACTGTGACCTGACAAATGCTCATTAGGCTTATAGAAATGAACACCCAATATCAGAGGATGTGACTTTAATTATCCAGCTCCTGCCACAACACAGGAATTGCTACAGTCTACCTACAGATACTGTTGAGATTTACTGCCCAACCCCTTTGGGATGAACCATGCACTAGTGAAAAAATTACTGCAGCAAGATGACCTGTGTCGATTGCTGGAATGCATCTGAAGCAACGGACACAGAACCCTAATCATTATTCATCACAGTACAGAGCAGATACACAGTGCAGAAGTGATACATAACACAGAAATTATCTTGGAAAGAGTGATGAAAAATAAATGGAGATTGATGAAAAATGATGGAGAACATCACTAGTGAGGCATTTGGTTTGGGTGGTCATCAACTGTAACAGAAATTCTAGACACAATGTTGTACTTTAATTTTTATGATTCATGTTGTGTTCTTATTGTTGATTATAGTTCTACATGTTAGAGTGTGCATACTAGCTAAATGTACTGCTGTGGCACAGACTTCCTCATTTATAACATTGTTTTATCATGTTCAAAACAATCTTTAAAACCCCATTATTTAGGTAACCTGATCAAAAATTTCCATCAATTTATGATTGGACCATGATACAACTTTGTTTATAGACACAGAGGGAAGAGGTGATCAGACTACCTGTGGTAACCCCTAGGGCTACCACAAATGATATCCCGCTACCCTGGAGGGTATGTAGTGTCTGTTTCCCCCCTGGTTTTAGTTCTTGTTTGAAGTTCTGTATGTTGTGGTTCATTCCGGTTGTGTTCATTCCATGTACGCCTGTTCCTGTTGGAGTTAATGGTTTACCCCAGTTGCTGTGTCCATCCCCTGATTGTCCATCCCCTACCAAAATCCTGCCTTCTTTCCTAGAATGTTCCTTGTCCATCTCCCCCATCGGCCAACCCCTGTCTAAACCCCACCTTGGACTTCCCCTAATCCTCGACACCCCATGGGCCCATGTGACCCTGTCTCCGCCCTCATCTTACCCCATTGGATCCTACTGTGTGGCACTCCTCTAGTGTTCTATGATTGGATACCCTCAGACTCTCTGCCCCGCAATAAAAGTTGATACTCCCTCTGCTCTGGGCTCTTTGGAGACCAGGAGCTGGAGAGTGCAGACCTGTTCCCGGACAGCCTGTCCTGCTTGTTATTTCCCTGCGTCGCCTGGGTTATTCCTGGAGCAGTAGCTGCCTAGGCAGCTACCCCACACCACATGCATCTCTCCAGAGAGTTGTGCTGCCACAACCAATTGGTATCCGGGTTCGGTCAGCGGCAACTACCAACCTGTCAGCTCCCAGGAACTGCTGCTGTCTAATGAACGTCAATTTTTTAACTAACAGCCTTGGAAAAACTTATTTTTCTTGCCTGGAAAAAAACCTAAGTGGGACCTTTTTATTATTGAGCTTTTGAGGAGAGTGACTGACCTGAATTGAGGTCAGGATGGAAAATTACTATGACTAGAACCCACTGTCTTGTGACATTACAAACAGTGGTCCAAAGTGAGATGCTTTGAGCTCTCCTCAGGGGCTGGACCACAGGAGGTTGCAATCAGCACCTCTCTCTGAATGGAGCCTCTCAGAGCCAGAGAACACTCAAGCTTGCCAAGTCTGGAGAACAATCTCCAAATAACGATGATTTCTGAGCTCATATCCCCCCTCCTCAAGGTTCAACCTCGAGCCCACTGAAAAGATACAAAGGCATGCAAAGTGACTCCCTCACTGAACTCAAAGGGATTTTTTTCACAGGTATACCTTGAACAGACTCTTTATGTTTGTGTGCATGCAAGTGTGAAAATGCTGGAGCAAATAAATGAGGAAGGTTGTTCTAGTTTTTTAGAGTTAGGCCTGTAAGTAATTTATAGTAAATTCTAAATGAATCCATTGCTAAGTAGTTTAAGTTAAATTATCTATTACATGCCATTAAATGTTATATACTGTTAAGTGCTGTTAAGTCTGGGTTCTGTTAAGTACTGTTAAGTTTCATTTCTGTTAATTTTAGGTGTTATTAAGTATTATTAAGCTTAAGAGAAGTTAAGTTCTGTTAAGTGTTGTTAAATTTAAGTGATGTTACATGTGATTTCTGTTAATTTAAAGTTCTGTTAAGTTTAAGTTCTGTTAAGGTTAAGTTCTGTTAAGTTTAAGTTTTTTTAAGTTTAAGTGTTGTTAAGTTCAAGTGAAATTAAGTTTAAGTGATGTTAATTTTAGGTTCTGTTACGTTTAAGTGATGTTGAGGTTAAGTTCTGTTAAGTTTAAGTATTTTAAATTTAAGTGTTTTGTGTTTAAGTGCTATTAGGCTTAAGTGCTGTTAAGTTTAAGTGATATTAAGGTTAAGTACTGCTGGGTGTTTGGCATAAACTGTAGGCCTAGTCTGGGCCTAGTTTAACATGGGGATATACTCTGAACCTTGTGACCCAACACAAGGGTCTTGCACATATCTTTTCATCCTTAACCCTTCCCATTCTCTTCTCTTCCCACTCTCTTCCACACCCTGTCCCCTGTCTTCCCACTGCCCCTCTCACCCACCCTACCCTGCCTCTTGCTAGCCTTTACATAGATAGTTTTAGATTGGTTTGGGATTTTTGTTTGCTTTTTCTCTCTAGATGCTTTAACCATCTAGTAAGCAGTAGAGTGAACCTTGCCAACACACTTTGTCATGCTTTCACTTAATAAATAAATCTGCTTTAGCAAATATTTTAGCTGATAATTCTTTAAGTGACCTTAAAACAGTTCACAACAACCAATAAAGAGCTGGTAGGGGGATGGCTTTGGGTGTGCTCCTCACTGGTACCCATTTTTGCAATCCAAGATAATTAGTGGAAGCTGATGTGCTTGTAGGTGGCCTGTAATAACTTGGACTCCACAGTTCTGTGTCATCAGTGGTGCAGCCGTGCCAAACCACCTAATAGCCATACTCATATGTATGTACACACACACACACACACACACACACACACACACACACACATGATATCACTCTTAAGACACTTTAATCTCATTTTGTCTCAGTGCTTGTCTCTTACCCTGGAAGAGCTCTGCAGGTGTCCTGTGCCAAGCACAGAGTCATCTCTGACTTCAGGATGTAGCAAGCGCAAAATATAACTGTGGCACAAAATGTGTCGTATGTGGGGCATGCAAACAGCTTCCTAGCTGGAACTGATGAAATGCCCTTTTCCCCTCATCCAAGAGTCTCATTTCCAGAAGAAATCTGAACAAGGTACAGTTACATTTGGGCAAGTGCAGTGAAGTCTCAGGGGTGACTGAGACAGACAAATGGATATTATACACCAAGTTGAACTTGGGCTCTGTATATCACCAAGTTACTGATGTGGCATGATTAATGGCTTTTCACCATTTATTGCATGTCTCTAAATGGATGACAAATTATTCTAAGACCTGGAGAATACTGTTATAATTTTAAGTAGCTTGCTCCAAAAACATTAGAGTAGTTTTCATAACTGGTGTACACTGTCAGAGTAGTGCAAGTACTAGTTAATGTTCATTGTTCCTGTTCACAACCACACAAGCAAAGGACACAGGTTTTCCTGTAGGAGAAGAAAAGGCACAAGTTTCTAGAACGAAGGTCCTTATATGATATTGAGTCAAGTCAATATCACGTTACTTAGTGGAGGTTTTTTTTCACTCTGAGCAGCAATAAATGGCTATGACATTTTATCATGTTAGTTTTTCATTTACATAAAAGGGACCAGCTGTTGGTTTATTTCTCTGAACAAGCCCATAATGGAATTGCTGAAATATTTAAGGCATAAATGCACGTAATGCTATTTCAAGCCTTAATATTGATGCATGTCTGCCACTGAAAATTCCAAGAGGTTTCCCAAATGAAAAGTGGGATGAACATTTTTCAGACTTGTGAAAATGATTTTTGGAATAGCTCCATTTTTATTTAGACTTCTGCTCCAGTGACAGATATTGAAGGGATCCTTATGTTTCATAGTAACACTGGTTCTTGTCCATTTCTTGCTAGTCATGAAATTCACTGCATCTCAGTTGTAAATTCCACAACTGCTATAAGCTACAAGTATTTCTCAGAGTTACTAATCACTTAAATACCATGCTGCTCTTCCCTGTGCTTTCACATTAAAAAAGGAGTAAAGTAAGCTGGAAATAAACAAACCAGTCTCCTGTTATTAAAAAGACTGTGTAGCAAATAAGAATGTTAAATCAGTGAGAAGCCTAATTTCTCAAAATGCAATATGTGCAACTCATGCCTGTGATAGAGCCATTTATTGTTCAAACTCCCTTTCATTGAGGGAAAATCGCATTGTATGGCAATCTGTGTGCCATCGGAGTATACTGCTGTGAGTAATGGCATGTGTATTGCTATGTGTATTGTACCACCAAGGTTTTGGGTCACTTTGTACTATTCTACCCCACCGTGATGAAAAAAATCCCCTTGATAAAATACGCCAGTGGGCCAGATTGAATTGTGTTCTGCATGTGACCCCTGAAGGAAAGAAGGTCATGGGACCATTCAAGCCTCATTCCTGAACCTTTTAATGAGATTCTGAAGGGGCTTGGGAGGAGGGAAAGACCATTTGTCACTTTGGAAACAAAGGAAGAGGCAGCAGAAACAGAATCTGAATGCAAATGAGATATTTTCCCACTTGGGACAAGCTGATTTCCATATTAACTATTTTTTCTGTATTTGTCCAAATACATTTCCTTTGTTATTTTGTATTCAGAAGTCAAGTGATGATAATAAGTCAAAGTTACACGTTTTCTAAGGAAACACTGAGGATGAACCTACATGGTTTAATTCTGTTGCACTGCATTTTGACAGTCATATCTTTAAATAAAACTGAAATCTGTTAGACCTGATGACCTGTGCTCAGTGTGTGCTTTGTCTCTTACTTCATCATCACACAGTGAAAAAAGGCAGGCAAGGTGAGATGAAAATATATAAGTATTTATTTAAATCCTTTTTATGTCACTGAAATTAGGCACAGTTCTATTCTGGGATTTAGATAATACACATTATTCACAAAAAGAATTTAAAGTGTGAGGAAACCTAAGCATATAGATACAGTTTCAGATCCTTTCAAAAGTGCAACTTTCTGAACTGCTCTGAGGAATTTCTGAGCATTGCTGGTGGTGTCTGGTCTCTCCTTGGTTGATTCCACAGGAATCTGAGGAAAAGAAGACTAGGGGGGAATGTTATCCATGTGTATAAATACCTGATGGAAGGGAGTAAAGAACTTGCTGTCAGACTCTGTGGTGAAGGGTAAGAGCCAACAAGCACAAAACAAGTACAAGAAAATCCATTGAAACAGAGAGGGAAACCTGGTGTACTAGGAAAGTGGTTAAACACTAGAACAGTGCCAGAGAGTTTGTAGAGTCTCCATCCTTGGAGGCATTTAAGCCATGATTGAATGTGGTCCTGGGTAACTTGCTTTAACCAGCCAGTATCTATGGGAATACACAAGTCAGAGAGTGAAGCAGACTTAATTCGCATAGCTGGGTTGATAACCCGGATGCCTTGGCAAGAACAAACAGAGATTTGAAGATTACAGAAGATGGGATTAAATTGGCTTACTGGGATGAGGAAATTGAATCAAACTTCTCCGAACAAGTTATGTTGTAAAATGTATGAGTTTGTCTGTATCATGCTTGTGATATGTGATATCAGAATAATTCGTGCCATTAAATGATGATGTGTGATATTAAAGAAACTCATGTCTTATATCTGTAATGTGTGATTTGTCCCAGTAAAACTTGTAACTTGTATCAGTAAANTAGTTCTGAGAAGCAGAACTTTGTGAACAGAGGGGAATACAGTGCGATAGAGGCTGTATTCTGGTTCACCCTGTGTCAACCCCAGGCTCGGCACTGTTTTCTTTTGTTTGTGGCTTTCCAAAATTATTTTGTTAAATTTTTTTTAATAAATTCTTTATGTATAAATTAATTTGGCTAATTCATTTATAACAATCCTTAACCCAATCATTGTAGTAGAAATTATTAACCTTCCTAGAAATGGTATATAAGCTTTGGAAAATCTCAGTAAAATTGAATTCTGATCACTAATCAGCCTTCCCGTCTCAATCAAGCGTCGATAATTGGTGCTCCGTGTGACCGGAGAAGGACTGGCTAGCTGACAGCAATCGATGGCGCCCCTGGAACTGATCGTGATGGTGAAAGAACCACATTTGGGCCCACAATCGTCTGTGTGCAGCGCCATGACAGGTGAGCCAGGGGAACTCAAAGTATGGGACAGGCAATGTCCGAGGAGAGAGATATATATGAAACCATGCAACACCTCCTAAGCAAGCATGGATCCCCTATCCTTAAGCAGGACTTTAAGTCGCTCTTACGATGGGTGTCACACACATTCCCTGATACCACCCCTTCTTCCATTTTTACTCTCCACTACTGGGACACGGTCGGTGTTAAGCTCTACGACCTAACTATGCTGCCTGGCCACGACCCTGAGCTACGCGTGTGTCCAGCTTGGAGGGGGGTTATGGATGCGATGAAAAAAGAGGGGGGGAGCGAGGCAGCCTGCGATGTTGCCGCTGAGACAGCTGCGGAGACTGCCCTGGCAGCTGCGCTAAACCAAAACCTGCCCAGGTCCCGCTCCCCGTCCCCCGCCAGCACCTCCTCCCTGACACATTCAAGGAATAGAGCCCAGTTGCCACCTACCACTACCACACCAGCGATCCCTGAGCTACCAAATGCTTATCGCTTAAACAGACAGTGACTCTAGCAGTGACGGGGAAAAGACCCTGGCCCCGAAAAAGATCCAGACTTCTTCCCTTCAAATGTGCATAACAATTGGTTGCAGATAAAAAAGAAAGCTATCAAGGATAGAGACTTTAATACTGTGACAGAAATCTTTGTAGCCCCCTTGTGACTAGGTCTGAGGGGGGAAATCCACTGTGGGCGCCCCTAGACCACTCAGAAATTAAGGAACTGCGCTGTACCGTGGCAGAATATGGTCTGGGGTCCTCTTTAGCTGTTTATTAAGAGCAGCTTTTACTACTCACTGTGATAAATAAGTTGCTGTTTTAAACTTGATATATATGTTGTTGTAAGAGTTGTTAGTTAAGAAAGGTGTTGATTGTTAAAAGCCCCGATGTTCCCTCCCGCCCCACACCCCCCCGCCTTTTCCCAGCCGCCTATATTACCATGGCAACTAAACAGGC
>WAAE01025966.1:17990-29517 GCA_013400495.1 Nicator chloris | reverse complement strand
GATATGGCAGCCAGAAACAAAACCTGCGAGGCTGGAGTCCAAGAGTTTAGTTCAGGATTAACCCCAGCCAAAAGAGGGATCATCTGAGCACATGGATTGACAGAGCACTGCAGCCAGCCCAGGAGAAGGCTGCGACCTTGGTACAGGAGAGTCACCCTGCCAGGCAGAAATCAGTCCAAATGAAAAGAACAACAACACTTCAAGTGATTTTTTTGAGAACAAGCTTGATGGTGAAGGAACAATAGCTGGAGGACTTTTTTTCACTAACGGTATTCCATGATTTTTTTAATAGGTTCATACAAGCATGGAGTAGATGAGTTTTTGCATCATACTGGGAACTGCATTTATTCTGTTGCCTGTGAAACAAGAAGAATACATTTCTATCTCTTTGAATCAACTGTGGGTTTTGTAAATGTGCTTAATGAATGAAAAAGAGAATAATTTTAGTATTTCAAAATACCAATCATGATGCTGGAGCAGCATATATGTTACCATAAGAAGAAATTTACAGTTCAGTGACCACAAAGATCGTCACTATTTTTTTTATTTTTAAAATTTATATTTACCTGCTATTGTTTACTCCCTTTATTTTCTATTGAAAGAATATACCATTTCTATTGGTTGGTATATATGAATTTTATATCACAGCCCTAAGATATTTTATTTTTTAGTTAGCAATACAATAGGAAAATATATAATGCCAAACATTTAATGAAAGCAAATAGGACAAACATGAATAGCAAGTCTTCTAATGAATAAATCTGAATAATAAAAATCCCTGTGGAGTGTAGAGGCAGATAGGTTAATTCTTTCGCTTGAATTTTAATCCTGACTGAAAAAAAAAAAAAGATGAGTTTTCACATCTAACACTTGGTTATCCTTAAAACTGAGAGAAAAAGATATTCTTCATATCTGGTCTACAGATATATTTAATTAACAGAGTCAACAAAAGGGTACTCATAATGTGATATCCACAGCATCAGATATCTTGGAGCACCAGCAACTGTGCTCTGGTTGCTGGTAGAACTTGTGGCAAAATGAAACTGAAGAGCACTCATTGAGCTGGTTCTGAAATGTTATCACAAAAGTACAACTGACCTCCCTTCTCCTCCTCACCTCGCAAAACTAACAGAGAAGAAGGGGTTGGGAGTTCTGGTACCTACCAATCATTCTTGTCTAATCTTTGCGCCTTATTTTCTTGTTTTTTCAGTAGTTCTATAAAGGAAAGACAATGGAAAAAATAAAGAAGAAAAAAGTTTCAATGAATTAACCAAAAGTGAAGGTAGACTCTGACTTTTCTAAATGCCAGTTCTCAATTTAAGACATATTTCTTGTCACCCTCTATTTGTTCATTTTAAAGGTTGGTTTTATTTTGATCATGAAACCTTGTCAGAGAAAATAAGGGAAATCTAGATATTGGAAGCTCTCAAAGAAGCTGTGGATTTTTTTGGTTGAAAATCATTAACCAGCTTATAGCCCTATAGGGTAAATGAAGGTTCATCAGCACGTCAGAGGTGTGTGTCCAACACTGCAAGACTGGATGAACTACACCAACCCCAGCCTCAGACAATTCAATGTGTCTCTTGGGAGTTAAAGTGCAGAAGATGCTTACACAGTCTAGGCAATAGAAAGGTATTTAGGATTATTTATCAATGTAGACATATTCTTATTTCCTTCAATCTGCTACATAAAATTTACTACTCCTTTTAAGGAATTTAGAATTTTAAATTTACTGCATAACTAACATTAGATTTACTAAAATCTCTTCAGTGCAAAGGGAGAATTTCTTCTATGAGCTATTTACAGACTTTTTTCTCCTTTTGCAAATATGGATGTCAAAATCAGATGCTAATTTGTAGCATCCAAGAACACACATGACTGAAGACTAACTTTTGGGTTGGGCTGCAGAAATAATCTTATATATCAAACCAACCCTCAAAAGGGGTAAGATGCTAACATCTGTTGATTCAGAATTGCACTTACAAGAGGGAGATGTCAAAGCCAACAACAGAACTACCCTGAGGATGGATAGTCAACAGTATATAGAAATAATCTAACCTCAGACATCCAAGAATGATAACAATACATTTCCTAGAAACTAAGAATGTTGTCAAGTTTTGTTAACAGCATTCCATGACATATAGCAGAAAATATCAATTGTCCCTACCAAAAAAACCCCAAAGGTTCTTTCATTTAAACAAAAATCGATATGAATAAGGCAATAAGCAAATATTCTATACACGCAAATACACACACACACTTTTTCTTTTAAGAAGCAAAGGAAGACATTTTGTTGTTTTTTTTTGTTTGTTTTCTAATGAGAATAATTTTTTTAATAAAAATAGGTTGCTTTCAAAAAAGAAAGCACAACTCAAAAACTGTTTGAGGAGACAGAACAATTCTGATGGCAGCTCTGAAATTTTGCAGCACATGAATCGTAGAAAACACACCATAACAGACACTGAATGGAAAAAAGAAGCCTGTGTGTTGTCCTGCCTGGGTTATCAGGGAGTCAGGAACACCTTTTCACAGTGACACAAAAAGACACTTTAGCTGGCACTGTCACATGTACCTTCACATGTCTCCAGGCTATCCCTCTGGGTATACAAGTGCTTTACTAGTGTGACAGGGTCTGGCACACTGCTAGGTGTCTGGATAGCATCAGGTTTTCACACTGCACCACACAAATTAAACTCAAAATAAGTTTATAATGGGCAATGTTGAATCAGAAATTTCTTAGGCAACTCCGTCCATGTTGATCGTCTCCTTTAACAAGCAGTCTGGAAACAGGGTAGTTTTAGTGACATGGAAAAGGCTTCTGAAATGGAACAGAAAACAAAAATAACAACAAAATTTAAAAAAAGATAAATCCTAAAGTAAGTGGAAGGGCATGGAATGCCAGACAGTGAAATGAGTAACATGATGACAGATGAAATACTGTATTGTCTATAAGGTGATACAACAAATCCTAAGCACCTACTTAAACAAATCAAAGGGATTCTGCTTTCCTAATTTATGGTAAATGTTGTGGAATTAAGTTCCGTACAGCAGTGGTCAAAAAAAAATTACAAAGCAACAAATAAGGTGTTACAATGTAAAAGGATGGGCAAGGTTGTCTTTCTGAAAGTATTATTAACGTCAATGATGTGTCCTCAGCTACAGTATGTACTCAGTCCTGGTCAATCTCTTTGAAAAAGAGATGAAGAAGATGTAGAAATAGGTGATGAAAATTATGAAAAGCATGACACAATTTTTGTGATGACAGATTGCCAAGACTGAGATTGTCTTGCTTGGGAAAGAAATGAATTTAAAAAGATATGGCAAGACTACATGAGATACAGAATGCATTATGAAAAAAAGGCACGTATTTTTCTTTACAGTTTTTCCTAATTTTGTCTTAATTCCAGATTAAACAAGTCTTCAATGAAGCTGAACATCAACCAACATAACCTTAAATGGGGTAAATTGCAAAATTTAGTAGGTGAACTCATTGCCCACTGAGCTTTAAGGTTTAGCTGACTGTTGGCACCATTTAAGTACGTATGTAGGTAAGGAGAACAGACTCATTTCTGTGATGGTTTAGATGTCTCTCAGATTGCAGACTGGCCCCCAATGTCTTTGCTGCCCCTTCTGCAGTAAATATAGTAATTTATAAAATCATTGTGTCTCTGGTCACTGACTAACCTTCACTAATGAAGATAGACTTCTTAGTGTGGGCAAGGTTTTTTATAGTTGTCCACTATGAATATTCTTGCACTTTAGTTCCTTGAGGAAGGTTCCTTAAAATCTGTGTGCTGTGGGAAGCAGGATATGGGATTGAAAGAACAATTTAGCCCAACCAACTTCCATTGCTGTCTTTCCATGTTCCTAAGATACACTTCACTGTACAACCTTACATAGTGTACTGATGGAAAAATGTGATCAGCTATAAAAGTAAATGCATTTACTCAATTGTTAAAATGATAATATTAAATGAGAGGAACTGTGAAGAGAAAAAATACATTTCCCACTTTCAAAGAAAGTAGGAGAAATAAGCCTTGTACCATTACCAAATCATAACAAAACATAAACATATCTAAGAAAAATCAACGCTCAGCTCAGAAGAGACACTCTGGATAGCCTTACATTCTTATTGAAAGATAAATGGATCATTTAAAGAATGTATCTGCCATTTATAAAGCTTCTAGAGAAATTTCTGGTTTACCATATCCTTTCAATGAGCAAATAAAACTCTTAAGAGCCTGACAAGCACATCGCTGAGTTCTGATAATCACCCTTCCACAAGCAATGGAAGTCTTTATGTGATTTATACTGTTGTGAGAAACTTTTGTCTTATTCTGAAACAATGGAGGGGCTACCAGAGCAGCATAGGGAATGAAATGCAAAGCAAATGAAAATACAGGAGATTAGTTTCTGAGACAGAAGCACACTCACTGAGAGAGAAAAGATGTTAATATAAATGAAAAGCAATTTAGAGTTTTAGTCGCATTCACATGCTGAGAAATCATTGAAGAAAATTGATTTTGCCAATCTGTTTTTAAAAGGTGAAAAGGAAAAAAAAAACCATCCAAATATAGGGTGACAATAAAACAAGTACGTCTTTTGGCAAACACACAGAGAATTGAGAAAAGTTGCAACAGAGAAAGACATGTAACCAGCAAATGAAAACAAATTGAATTGCTTTAGAATCACATCCTTCATGTAGAAACAAAGAAAATACTGGCATGTTCCAAATCTTATATTCAGCTCAGTCCTTGTTAAAAAATCTTTGAAGGTAACTAGAAAGGAAGTTCAAGGGGTTATTGAGTCATAAAAATTTTAGATAGCAAAAGAAACCCCTAAGGTTTCAAAAGTGACAATTTCATAACTAACACACTTCTTCTCAAAGATAATAAAAACTGAGCAGAGGGGAGCAGAAGAAATAAAAGAGAAAGCATCAGTACTTTTAACATGCTAATTATTAATTTTAACTAACTCCAAAGACCTATTCTTTTAAAAATATATTCTTTTTATGTAAGTGTTGCTCACTGTCTTTTTTCAGGAGAAAACTGTTGAGAAGTTCACTCCAAAACCATGGGAGTAGGTACAGAATCCTTGTCTCCACAGTAGTAAATGAGTCTGTATGTAGAAAACAGCAGTCTGATGGGCAAGCAAATCCTGCCATAGACATATCCAAATATGTGACCTTGGGACTACCCAGCACACTGCCCTGGAGAGAATAAGCACTCTTGTGAGAATGAAGTCAGAGGTGTCATTAAGAACTACTCTAGGACTGTATGATGGGATAGGATTTTCACTTGGCTGGACAAGATGACCATTTATGGTCCCTTCTAACAGAAACCATTCTATAATTCTATGATCTTTTAGGAATTACTTTGCGCAGAATTTCTAAGAGCAATGAACAATGAAGAGATTGCTGTCCCTAGCAATGAAATTTCTAGCTTAAAAAATGTATTGAAATACTTTGATCTCTGGAATGTGGAATATTACTTTGTACTGAAAATTTCTTTTCTAAACATAAAACAGAACATGTATTACACCTCTAAAATTACTTCAATTTTAAGCTCAAGCTGTTGCTAAAGAGTTTGTTAGTTTTTATGTGATCAGAAAAGCAATGTGGACCTTTTATGTCAAACTAATCATAATTAAAAATCCTCAAGACATGACATTATAAGAAGACAATGGAGAAATGAAAAAATATAAAAAACCAGAGATATTTTACTTTTTTATTTGTAAGAAATGTGCCTTTTATCCACCAGATGTCATTTTCTTTTATATCTTTTGCAACTATTGAGCATTTGGAAAAAAAAGAACATTAGCATTTGCAATGCTGGCTTGGCAACTTTTGGGAGACAACTGTTAGATACATCTTGGTCCACTTGCTTCCTTATGCCAAACTGCCTGGTTAATTCTCCTAGCTGAGACTTAGTAGATCTGAAAAAACATGACAGCAATATTAAAAAAAACCCAAACAACTACAGCTTTCTCTAAGTCTCTTTTAGATAAATGTAGTTCCTCAAACACCTTAAGCCAGTGCAAACACTGGTAATCCAAAAGGAACTGATCAGAACATAATTTCTTTGTTCCAGCACCAGAGCTTTTTCCATCATGTTGACAGGGTAAGGCCATTGCTTGAGCACTGCTGCACCTTAATTGTGCATTTGATCCAGGAGTTTAAGGGGTATTCTGATATCTTGAAGGCTGATTATCTGCTTATGTACTTTCTTTAAATAAAAAGCCCTTTACAACCCAGGTCATCTTTATGTAGGAACTTAGAGCACTGTCCTACACAGGTTAGTACACTCTTCCTCAGAGTTGTAAAAACTGAATTCTAGTTTCTGTCCATACATGGTTGAGGGAGTTTCTCTCTGGCTTCTGCTTGTTAGTCTCTGTTTTCTTCCCTGGAGCATGAAATGAAGGGGTTTATTTGTTTTGTTTTGTTTTTTGTTTGTTTGGGGTTTTTTGTGAAAATATGTTCAGCAACAATGGTGTTTCTCAATAGCCATATCAACATGTCCTTTGGGGCTTATAAACCTCTTAGGCATTATGTCATTTTTAAATGAGGAGTTAATTTATGCATTGTGTGAAAGCAAGTATTTCCTCTCAGTGCAGGGCCTTCAGACAAAGCAGAAAATTCCAGAGCTGTTCTCCAGGTAGGGTAAAGAAAAACAAGCTGTTCAGTCCCACTTGCAATGCACCCATGTAATTCAACTCTCATCTAAAATTACTCTTTTCTAAAATTACTTACTTCTTATACAGAAATCTTTTTCTCAGCATTTCGTTTTCTTGCCCATGAACGTGTCATGCTATTATAGTCCAGAAATGGACATAATATTCCACCTGAGTACAAAGGCACTATTATAACTGTGGTATTATTTTCTACTCCATTACCTTTATCCAAGTTTCCCTCTTTGGCCCTGATTCTATTTTGTTGTGACTGACATTGTTTATCCAACACCTGTTCACCGTGGTAGTATGCTGACTTTCCTCAGTTCTTGATTTCTTCTAGCTATGCACTGTCGAAATGGTTTGTACCTAAAAGAGCGGTCCTCTGATCACCACTGCAAGTGGACTGATGCTCTCTAGGGGGTCCAGAAATAGACTTTGTGAAGGGAATGAGCTCACTCGAGCCTTATGTGCTAGCCTTGGCCGAGGGGTGACTGGGGCAGAAATCTGTGCTTGGTAATTGTTGGGTTTACTCTGAAGAAACAGGGAACTTGTAACCCAGAGGCTTAATGAACATGTTGGTTTTTAGCTGCTGGGAAGCTGAACTGCTTATCCTGACCTTCCACGTTCATTATTACTTCTCCTTTATAGTATTCCATGGACTCTTTCTCCATTCAGAGCTCCATAATGCTAGTGGCTGACAGGTAATATAACATGTAGAGCAAATAGTCCTATCCTGTACCTGAACAGGCAACGATCAAAAGTAATTGAAGTAACAGATTAATTGTTAAGAAAATGCATCTGTGTTTATATCTCTACAAGCATAATAAATTCAGTGCAGTTGTGCTTCTAGTTGTCTTTTAAACATCCTAACTCTACCAGCTGTAGACAGCAGTTAATAAGCACTTCTGATTTAGATAGATATACAGGGGATGTATATACACTTAATATTTCCCCCTTTTTTTTTTTACTCCTACCTTTATTTTTTTACTCCAATAATTTAAAAGAGATAATAGAATGAAACTTTTAAATAAAATATAAAAGCTCAAAAAGTGACACTTGCCTTTCCTTTATCTTAATGTTCAAAGCAAGTAGCTGGCATTATTTCAAGCTTCCTTTCTCTTATGCTTTTGTCTGCACTTACTCCCAAGGCAAATGTCAGCTACATGGTTTGCGTATTTAGTGCCCTCTGTTCCAGATCCCAAAAGATTAAGATGCTTGAGGTAGGACTTTAGTGGGATCTATATGCTTAAATCCAAAACTTCAGTCCTCAGAATCATAAAAATATTTATCAGCTTAGGGTGTGCTCTGATAGGCTGTGGTGTGTTGATCTTGGCTGGCTGCCATGTGCCCACTCCCCTCCTCGGGGGGATGGGGGAGAGGAAATATAACAAAAGTGTTTTGAGAGAAGGACAGTGAGAGACCACTCACCAATTACCGTCATGGGCAAAACAGACTCGACTTGGGGGACTTGGTTTATTTTGTTACCAAACCCACCAGAGTAGGGCAATGAGAAAACCAAATCATAAAAACACCTTCCACCAACCCCTCCCTTCTTCCTGGGCTCAATTTAAGTTCTGAGTAGCCTGCCTCCTCCCTGCTCAGCACTGCAGTGGAATGGCGATGGGGATTGTGGTCACTTTGTTTGGGCTACTCTCTCCTCAGGCAGAAGACTCCTCACACTCTTCCCCTGCTCCAGCGCTGGGTCCCTGCCCCAGGAGTCAGTTGTCCGTGATTTTCTCCACTGTGTGTCCTTCCCATGGAGCACAGTTCTCCACAAACTGCTCCAGGATGTGTCCCTTACAAGGTGTGCAGTCCTTCAGAAACAGGCTGCTCCAGTGTGATTTCCCCAAGGGAGTCACAAGTCCTGCCAGAACACCTGCTCCACTATGGGCTCCATTCTCCAGAGTTCCACAGGTCCAGCCAGGAGCCTGCTCCAGCTTCCCACAGGGTCACAGTCTTCTTTAGGCATCCATCTGTTCCAGTGTGGGGTCCTCCGTGGGCTGCCAGTGGATATCTGCTCTACAGTGGACCTCTATGGGCTGCAGAGGGACAGTCTGCCTCACCTTGGGCTGCAGGGGAATCTCTGCTCCAGTGCCTGAAGCATCTCCTCCCCCTCCCTTTTCACTGACCTCGGTGTCTGCAGGATTGTTTCTCATGTATATTCTCACTCATATATTCTCTGGCTGCTATTGTGCAGGGTTTTTCTTCCTCCATTCCTAACTCTGTTATCCCAGAGGTGCTACCAGTGCTGATGCTGAGCCGAGCCCTGCCATCAGTGGGTTCATCTTGAAGCTGACTGGCATTGGCTCTGCTGGACCCAGGGAAAGCTTCCAGCAGCTTCTCAGAGCAAACACCCATGCAGACTGCTGCTACACAAACACAGCTCTGTGCATCACCAGTCCCCGGAGGAGGTGGCAGCATCACCACTTTGGGCTGTGAAGTTACTCTTAGAGGATTTCTCTCAAGATTTCAGAAATGCTTTAAATACATCTTACATTTCCCAGGAAAGTGGCCAAGCAAAAAAGCAAATTACAAGGGAAAGGCAGATGGAAGGAGGCAGGGGGGTGGGGGAGCCAGTGTATTTGTAAATTTTCATTTCCTTCCAAGGAAAAAAGAAACCTACATTTATGCAGTGGTGAATGCCATCAAGCTGGCTAAGCATATGAGAGAGAAGAGCAGATTGGATGACCCAAACATTTGTGTTTAGCAGTGATTTCAGGACAAAGTGATGAAATTTAAAGCTGTGCTTGAAAAGGGAGAGTAATGTTTTTGAAATGGTGACTGAAATATAGTCCAAACTCTGCTTCCTGAAAATGGACTTTGTGTGCATTTCACATGAAACTTTAAATGGATAAAAGAACAGTATGATTATGGAAACAATCCCTGCAGTTTCTGGACATCACTCATTTTGCTCCTGGTTCTCTTTGTGGTGAACATTTTAGGAAACGTGGGACAGAGCCAACAAGAGGGAGATATGCAAACCCTCCTTTGTGAATGGAGTACAGCCTATGCAGTGCTGGCAGTCTCCCAGGGAGCATTTAGAGCCCTTTCTTTGGCTGGTTTTTAAGCATAAGGCTGATCTTCAATTTCAGTTTTAAAAGAATAGGGCTAAGAACTAGATTTAGTGACAAGGATAGACATGCATGGATGATCAGGGTTGCATCAGATAATTTTTAAATTCCTGCTTGCCTTTTTCTTCCTCCTCTGACCTTTGTCCTCTCCCTTCAGATTACCCATGCAGATGCTGGAGACAGAGAGCCCAGTGCAATGCAATTGAAGAGGCAGGTGTGTCATACCAAAAATCTTTAAATTCCAAGATTAAGCAGGCAAACACCTAGAATTAGGAGACAAAGTAAAAAAATCTTCGTGGAAAGCAGACTTCATAGATTCCTTTTCCTCTCCTATCCCTAGACTTTTGACATCTGTCTCAAGGAATCATGCACGTGCCTCTATGTATCTGGAAGACTGGAACACTTCCTTTTCAGAACTGAGCATAGAAAAAAAAATAAAATATTCTCTCAGCAGGTGGGAGACCTGGGTTAAACTTCCCCAGCCAATACAAGAGATTAAGCTCCATGCTTGCTGTGCTCTGTAATCCTGCTTTAATCAGAGGGCTACATGCATCTAATTCAGGGGCCTTGATTTGTCTCTTTGATATCGCAGTGCCCTAGACTGTAGTCCACTTTTTTCACCATGCACTTCTGGATCTTATGCTCCACTTCCATACTGCGAGCTCTTTACTTATTGTGCTCATCCAGTACTTAGAATTTCAGGGTTTCTGAATGATGCCTCTTATCCTTGATGCTATAGAATCAATCAAAGGAAGAAGAATAAAAAAAAAAAAAGAAAAAGAAAAAGAAGATTATACATAGCAGAATGTGAAATATAGCTGATATGAAATAGTTCTTTGCTATACCTTTCAGTCCTACAAAGAGTAGTCAAAGTATCACAGTGGGATCCACTGAAAGGCTAGTTTGTCTTGACTTTTGATCCAAAGTGGGAATTATCCCAGTGTTTTTTATTTTTAAGTCCATGACATTTCAAGTAATTCCGATTGCATTTTCACTTTTTTGTCCTATCTATTGTCCACCAGATTCAGGAATGAACAGAGTTTTGTGACTGGTTCTGTTTCACGTATTATTTTTTTTTTAAATGCAACAAATAGAGAAAAAATGAAGCTAAGAAAACCCAAGGTGTTTAATCTAATACCAGCCTGAGTCATCCAAGTCTGCACTATTCTCTTCAGCTGAAATAAGTAAATGAAAGGCACTTCTCAAGATTCTCCTTTCAGTTTAGTAACAGGGGGACCAAAAAAATCCTTTGCTAGAGTTAATAATATAAAGACATTCCACTGGGAATTTTGAATGAAGAACAGAAGTGGAGGGTCATATCTTGAGGCTGTACTTGGGAAAATCCCTATTACGACGAAAAGGAGAGCTCCCTAGGCCTGAGTGAACCAAATCTCATTAGAGGGTGCAATTTTACTTTCTTGGTAAGGTTTAAGCTTCCACAAATGACCTAAACCCAAGAAAATATTTAAGAACTACCCTTCAGTTTCTAGGAATGGCAGCCAGAAAGCGTGCAGAGAAACTTTTCTGTCTCTGTCTGGGCATCCCAACCTCTGGAACTCAGCAGTAGATATCCCTGTTCCACATCAGGCATGAGGCCAGAAAAGCTGAGATGACAACATGGACAACAGACGTAAGGCATGCATAAGACCATGGCAGGCATACTGCATGTCTGGGCTGAAGTGTTAAAAGCAGGGTGGGAAGAGGTCTGCTTCTTCTCCTTCTTCTTCTTCTTCTTCTTCTTCTTCTTCTTCTTCTTCTTCTTCTTCTTCTTCTTCTTCTTCTTCTTC
>WAAE01025966.1:0-17974 GCA_013400495.1 Nicator chloris | reverse complement strand
TCCTCCTCCTCCTCGGGAAGAGGTCTTGGCTGCCCCATGCAGGACACAGCATGACAGCCAACACACCCACCTCAGGGCAAAGCTGAGCCCATCAGCCAAGCCAGTGGTGCTTCTGGGAAAACACATAAAAGACAGACATAAAACGACGGATAGGCAGAGGAGGAGAGGAAATCTGTTCTTTAAATGTTTGTCTTTTTGTTTCTCACTAGCCAAATCCATTTCAATTGTTAATTAATTTAAATGTTTCTCCATGTTGAGCTTGTTTTCCGCCTGACTGTGGCTGATAAGCAGCATCCCTGACTTAATCTCAATTCACAAGATTCTCATCCTATTTCTCCTTCCTGAGGAGGGGGAGTAAGTGACCAGCTGGGTAGGACAAGATTAGGGCAGCAAACATAGTCAGTGACACACGGCACATGGAAATCCTCAGCTCTGGGTTCCCCAGAAGAGAGGAGAGAAGGAGTTACTGGAGAGAATCCAGCAAAAGGCCACTAAAATGTTTAAGGGACTGGATCATCCTTCCAATGAAAAAAGCTCCAACCAGGAGAAGAGAAAGCTCAGGGGGATCTTATCATTATGTGAAGGGAAGGTGTAAAGAAGATGGAACCAGGCTATTTCAAGTTGTGCTCTCCATAGGAAAAGAAGCAATAAGCACACACTGAAACAGAGGAGATTTCCCTTGAAGATCAGGACAGACTTTTTCACTGTGAGGACGATGATGTGCTGGCACAGGCTGTCCAGGGAGGTTGTGGAGTCTCCATCCTTGGAGTCAGATATTAAGAAGCTGTCTGAGCATGGTCCTGGGCACATGGCTCTAGATGGCCCTGTCCGAGATGAGAGGCATTTGGATAAAATGACGTCCAGAAGCTCCTTCCAGCCTCAACAATTCTGTGATTCTCTGTAATTGCCAAAAGGTTAAAAAGACTACTTAATCTTTTCTAAAAATAGAAAGGTGACAGGACACGGTAAGTTATGATAGAAATTAAACAGAAATGCATCACTTTAGAAGAGAAATGTTGAAGTACAACTCAATTGAAATCTCTGTAGTCTATCTTGATTAACACAGGAGAAGTTATAAACACAATGATTTTGTACAATGTTACTTAATATGATGAAAAAAAGTATAAAGGGGCAAAAATTGTTGTTCTCACATTCTTAGGGGGTTAATTCTCACATTCTTCAGTTTAGCCAGAAGTGGTGGTATCTGCCACTTCGCATAAATCTTTAGTTTATCATCCATAACTATAATTCTTATCATAATTTATGTGACCTATGGATAAGAGACCTTTGTCATCATTACAGAACATGCTTTTACTTTTATATAGTCTTCATAACTTTATCTAGCATGAATATTAAAGGAACTATAATTTCTTTGCTCATATAGTGTACCCATTGTCATACATCAAAGTATTAATTAATACGTACAGTATTACTAGATGTCACATCTCTCTATAAAAGCTTATTCCCTTTAAACATATTTTTAGTGTTTTCACTAAAGTAGAAAACAAAATGAAATAACACATTCCTGTTGTCACTGTCATTTTCTGTTGCACTTCAATCTTACAGTATCTGTTACTTTTTTTGATTCCTAGGCTTTCTGCTTCCTACTTCCCGCTTTCATACAATTACATAAATCATGTATTCACTTAGAAACACTGCTGATTAAAATCACATTGCCCATGTTTATTGAATTTATTTTGAAAACATAAATTCTCTAAGCTTGCACACAAATGAATATTGCACGGTAGACCTGCTCTCCTTCCTTTCCATTACATTATACTAGCATTCTCAAGGCTGTCATTTCAGACGTCTATTTTGCTCTGGAGTATTTTTGCAAATCCATGCAGTTGCTGATGCTGCCTCATAACTAATTAATTGCTTGGAGCCTTAGCTCAAAACTAAAAGCAAGGGGGCAAATTAGTGGCAAAGTATTTATCAGATGAGTGAGTCCTAATTCCCTGGCAAGCTAAGATCAAGTTTAGAAACCTTGGTTTAGGATGCTTAGAAGAACAGGAGGATTTATGAAACAAATGTAACATATGATAAGACTGATATGATTTATATGATATGATATGATGATATGATACTATATGATATGATATGATGATATGATATGATATGATATGATATGATATGATATGATATACAAGGACTACTATAAATTTTATGCTGTTGTCTTAAATTATAAATATTTCTTGTTACTTGTGCAGGTATCAAATTGACACCAGTCAAAAAATCCTCTACCTTGAGCAATCTAAAACAGCATCTAAAATACAGTTTGCCTTAAAAGAGCACAGAAGTTATTCTTGTTTTGACTTAGGTTAAGAGTGGTGAAACTCCAACTGCATTTTATTTTCCAAAATATTTGACATCCTAATGATTTAGTTTCAACTATCTTCACTGTAGAGAACCCTCAACCTTTACCCTAATTGTAGTCAGATTTTATAGCTCTGATACTTTTTACTGGCAGGAATCAGTTCATAACCCACATTTTCTAAGCGTGTGAGGGGTACTTTTCTTCTTTTGTAGTTTTAGGTTTGAAAATTTTGGATATTTCCTGCTATCATTTACAAAGTCTGGGAAACCACACAGGCATAAAAAAACTATAACAAGAATCTTCACTGTGAATTTAGTTTTCGCACTCTTAAGGAATTTGTCACTTTACTTACAAGACATGTAAGTCTATCCTGTTCTGAGCAGGCATGGCTAAGGGCCAGTTGTTACTTGATACCACCTCTTGTCAGTTCCAGTGGCTGGAGTAAGGGGGAGAAATCCTCATGCAGAAGATCCAGTCAGTATTTGGCTTTCCATAAATTGCTTCCTTGTTTTATACCTTTTGTTATCAATACTTTTGCTGTTACTGTTCATTTTCTTGTCTCATTGCTGTTTCCTGATAATTGTTTTTATCTCAGCCCATGATTTTCACCTTTTGTACCTCCAATTCTCAACTCCATCCTGCCAGAGCGGGAAGGGCAGGAAGGAGGAGGGAACACGAGAGCGGACTCTGGTTTGGGAAAGTCTCAGTGGAGACACTGAACTGGGGAGTACCATTCCTGAACCATGATGGTGTTAAAACAGTCTGACACAAATTAATTAGTCTTAGCAAGATGAAGAGCACTAAGGCTTCATGACTTTATGTTCTGAGCCATACAGCTTTACCTTCTGCAGTATCCAATATTAAGCACCCAAAGTCAGAGAAATGGCATATATTTCCTACATCATGTATTTCTGTTATGTAAATTTATCACTGACTACTTCAGAATGTCTTTAATATTGCTTGACTATTGGACTTGAGATTCAGAGAGAGAGGATAGAAAGGAAATAATAAAAACTTCTCTCTGTAGAAGAATAGGGAATAACTGTCAAGCCAAACTGAACTAGCAAACAGTTTAAACTTAACTAAAACATAAGTGAGCCTTATGTAAGCCTTGAGAAGACTTAAAATAGTATTCTTCCAGGTCCACAATACATTAATGGTCTGAGATATAATACTTATTATGTCTTGAAAGCAGCTGTCTAAGGTATGCTGAACTATTCCATGGAGCAGCAAATGCCAAGTAGATGTTCAGACTTTGAAGCACAAGTGCCATTAGCATGTAAGTGACTCTCAGAGTCAGACAGATGCACCACTGGTCCTGCACATAAATGGCATTTCCTACCAATGTAGAAGTTAGGCATTTGAAACCCTACTTGTCATTGTGCCTCAGACTCATTGTTAATCGTGGATTTAAAATAAATTAGGCAAATACATTTTCTGCTGAACAGATCTTTTGACAAAAATGAAGGATGAGTTACATTCTAGTTGGAAATTCAATCCATACCTTCTTTATGATCCATTATAGAAAAAAATTGGTCCCCATTCAATTGGAACTATAACTATTCAGTGTTACACTTGCTGGAAGGAAGGGAGATATTTTCCATTTGAATAGACGGTGGAATCAGAGGATACACAGGCGTGTACAGGATGTCTCCTTAGACTATCTCTTCAGGTCTGTTTATTGCTTGATATAGTTTTTACATACATTAATTAATACAGGGTATAATTATTTTGCTTACTGTAAGTGAGAAATGAGTAGCCTAAATAAAAGGGAGGATTTAGGTAGGTAAGGTCCATGTCCTGTCCTCCAGGAAAAACATCAAAAGAGCCTGTAATTCTGCTGCAGGTCACTAGGCAGGGAGCTACAACCTGGGAACAGAGAGGCCCCAGGGATGGACAAAAGTTGCTAACACACCCAAGATGGTGTAAAATGTGGTTCACTTTGCTCTCTGGGGTGCAGGGAGAGCCCCCCACCTGTCGCGGAGTGCTGGCACTGGAGCCCAGCCAGAGCCTGTGACAGATGATCCACCTTCAATCCTCTCCCATCAGATTAACCTGTTCATCTTGGCATGAATAAGTGACAAATAATGACAGATATGGAATATCAACATTTTTTTCTTCTCCTTTCACCTGACCTGGGAAACGCCTTTCTTTTAAACCTTGGTGACTAAAGTTATGCAGGGATGTGTCTAGGAAATTGAAACAGAAACAAGACCACAAGTCATGGTGAACTGTCGATGGCATGGATGACCTGTTTCTTGCATCTGAGACTGCAAAGTCTCCATATTTTAAATACATTCAAAGATGAGGAATGATCAAATCTTTGCTGCCTGGCCTGCTACTGGCCTGTCTCCAGCTCTGAACTGATACTTGCCTTGGTGTGCCCAGAGCTTAGGCTGTCCCTTAACAACCACACAAAGCCCAGGGACAGTGTCCATATCACAGAAGCTTTAGCAACTTCAGATTGGCACCTAGCCACTGAGAGTCTGCTTCCCTGGCTGCATCCAGAGCATTGGCTCCTACTGAGGAGGATGTGCAGCAGGATCACTGATCAGGTCTGAAGCATAATTAACCCGCTATCTAGATCCATAGGAGCTTGTTCTTCTTAACAAGGTTTCCAAAGTGTTTGATGTCATCACTGCTGCCCTTCTGAAGGACCTTTCAGAGTTATTAGTTGTCTTCCCTGACAGTTTACAAAATCATTTATGTCAAGCTTAAAATGAAGATCCTTGCTGTTAATAACATCTCCTCTGTCACTCTGTCAGGGAAGTCTGCTTCTCAGGTAATTCTCTGACAGAATCTTTCATGCAATACTGTTATTCAAAACTATCAGAAAAAGAAACCCAAACTGTATTTTATCTAATAGGAAAATTCAACAGCTTATGGCTAAAAGTTGACATTGGTGAGATTATAGTTGAAATAATGGAAAAAATTTTGATTGTCAGGATAATTACCCATTCAAATATGTTTTCGAACAAATTCTGATCTTTTTCCTGCATTTGTATTTATTTTTTGTCTTCCACATTCATGCATATTCATTTTTCTCTCTCATGTTGGATTGCTGTCTTCATCATAGCCTATGACATCAAAGGCTTATTTGATTTATCACATAAACCGAAATTTACCTAAACATTTCATGATCTGCAATACTCTAATTTTTCTGATGCTATTATCCTTAAAACTATCAGTCTTGTTTGTGCAAGTTGCATATCTCAATGCCATTAAGTTCCAGAAAATAGCTATTTTTGTAGCTTATAAATTCCAGTACAGTGGCCTCCTTGTACAGCTGATGAAAAATAGTGTAGTCTATGTCTAAGATGATTCTTCAGTGGATCTGACTTGAATTATCCTTGTAGCTTGGCAGAGGGTCTGACAGTCTGTAAGCTAACTGCTGTTCTTCCCACGAGCATTAAATAAAGGGTTAAAGCAGGGCAGGGATGACTATATTAGCTCCTGTGTTTTGTGTGGTGCAAGCTGGAAGAGGAAGTTGTACAGAGGAAACACTGTTACTGTATTAGCTTAAATTATTTAATTATTAATTGTTTATTTATTAAATTATTTAGCTTATTGCATGCTAAATAATAGAGTCCTTGGCCTGTGCTTTCATAGCAGGCACACACCTCTCCCCATTTTCACACCTGATTTGTGGAACATGGCAGGCCTCCCTCCTGAGAGTCAACCCAGCAGTTCACCAGAGTGACTCACAAGCATTTGGATCTTCAGACATTTGTCCTCTGTGCCTTGAGGGTTTCTGGGTTTCTGGATTTTGAAAGAGATTAAGTCTGGAATGACAACAGCAGGGTAAGGGGGCTGTGCTATGAAACAGTGATCTTGCCAAGGTTTGCAAGACCACTCATGCTTTATTTGAGGCTGAGTGGTATATGAGAGCATTTGAAATAAAATAGAGAGCACAGAAGAAAACTCCTCAAAAAGTCTTCCTCAAGGCTTCTTGAAGGGTAAGTTCCTAGGCAGGGGAGGGAAATTAAAGAGTCTGGTCTTGGCATCCATCCTTTGACACCAGCAACCCGTTTTGAAGTGGATGCTGTCAGATAGCTTGTCTTCTCTTTCCCAGAGATAAGGTGAATGGAGGTCACTGCCTACCCTGATGAGCCATTCTGACTTTGGACTCCCCTAGATGGTGTCTGTATCCCTCTGTGCTCTCCAGCTGTAAGCTTTGTAATGACAGGTGTCCTCTTTGGTTCTGTGGTTATGGACACTGAGCAAGCATGATTGTTTTCCATGGCTTGGGCTGGTACAAACTACAGAGAATCTCAGAAATGCCTCAGAAAATAGCAATAAATGGTCACAGCAGAATGCAGAGTAAGCAGACCCAGGACAAAAGTTTTCATCTGAAGCACAGAAAGAATTTCAAGAACCCAGCTTCTCAGCTGGATAAGAAAACACATTTTCAGTTCAAGTTCATAAACCCACAGCTTTGTCCAATAGCAGCAATGCCAACTTGTTCAGTCATTAGATTAATTACTGTTATCTACTCCATGTGATTTAATATTTTGTGCCGTGGCAATGTCAAGAGGGCCCCAATAGGTCTGAGGACCCACAGACCTAAGTCCTATATGTGGCTACAAGTAGATTAGCTCTCAACTTGCGTTTGCTCCCAAACTCAGGGATCATGAAAGCAGTGCTCATGAAAAGCAGTGCCTTGCTCAGAATCATATGCAAGGATGAAGCAGAGCTGGAAATTGGACCTAAATCTATTGTCTTACCTGGGAGGGCCAGGCCTGCTCTGTGTCCCAGCCCAACAAATGCTATCCTTCAGCTTCCTATGAGTTAAAATCCACCAGCCAACATAAAGTACCTGGTACTGTTTTAGAAGCACAGTTTCCCAGCGGTTCTCCCATGTCATCACAATCCTTTATATCTTACTGGGATGAGCAAGGAGAATTTTTATACACCTACCTGAAAGGGAACACATCAAGAAATAACTGAATGAAACATCCCAAGAGGAGCCAGGAGGCCTGAAAAGACTATTTTCTTGCCCAGTTATTCTATTTGTAGCGACAATTTGCATTTCCCTGGAATGCATCCAGGTGACAAGGAATGCAGCTGACTTTATTACACATGACAGAAAAACATCATGAAGAATAACTAATTTAAAAGCCTTTGGCCTTTATCTGTTGTTCTTTTCATTTACATTTTTTTTTTTTTGTATGAGATTGCCTGTCTTTGAGTCTTAGCCAGGACCTAACCTTAGACAGCAAACCACAGGGCTATAGGGAGTAGAGGGAAAAAAGGGAGGAAAAGTAAGGAGCTGCTCTTTGAGAGAAAAGCAAAGAGCACCTGGCCAAACCAAACCTTAAAAGGTCTGGTTTTTTTTCTTGGTATAAAGCCTGTAAGTGTGTAAAGATTTGATTGTTCCTGTGAGCTCCCCAAACTTTCTCTGAGGTATCCACTTGCTTCCAACATCACCTAGATGGAAAATCTTAATTTTTCTCACTTTTCCTCTTAACAGCTCCTCCCCCAGGAAGACTAACCCCAATTTTTTGGGGCTGCCCAAAAACTGAGAAAAAAAACCTAAACTGACACCCAGGCTGCCATACCGTACCTCCCCTGTATATACCTCATGGCCCCTCATTCCAGCCAGTCCAGATCTAATCCTCACCCTGCCTTTCCTGGCGTTGCGCTTAACCTCTGTTCACCCTCCCCAGCAACATCCTCTAAGTTTTGTTCCCTGTTTGTTTTCTTCATGTTGGTTGTAGTGAACACAGCAATACCATAGTCAGTGAAACTGCTGGTGCGTGGAAATGTATCACAAGATAGGAAAACACTCTTCTAAATCCCATGGCAGCACCTGCAGTGCTTTCTGTCAGGTTTTCTGACTCATCTTTTCTATCTGTCTGCTTCTTCTTCCTTCCCTGCCTTGCTTTGCATCTTCAGGAAAGGGGCAAGTGTCCTATAGAACACTACAGTGGCCAGGCTCTCCCAAAGCTTCCTCCAGAGTGTAGCAGGTGGCTTGTGCTGAAAGGGCAAGGTTTTACTCTGGAGGAAAAAGGATGCCAAGAGAAGCTGCATAACACAGTATTATATTTGAAGTCATGGAAATCTATCAAGCGTGGGAAAGCAGCTTCCTGTGAAGCTGAGACTTTACCTGATTTGAATTTCTTAGGCTCATTCAGAAAAGTTATTTCCAAGAAGTAAAACCCCCTAAAATATAATTCCCAAACTATTTCTCTAGGATATGCTTCATCAAACAGAGTTTATAGGTTAAATAGAGGGATTTTTAATAGGAATAAAACACAGATGTTTCTTCTGCTCTATGTTTTTTGGGAATGGCTTATTCATAAAACACAATCAGTTTTGTCACTACCCATCATTTGCCTTCTATACCAAAATGTATGTTGGGATAATGAGAATTCAGTGATGATGCAAGACTTCTCAGAAATGTAGGCAAGTTGAGTTTTTCATCTCCCTCAAATGAAGCTTCTTGTTTGGACTGTGGCCGGGCAAATCCTGCCTTAGGAAGAAGAGAGGCAGGAAGGAAGGAGAGACCGGGGATATTATTTGCAATGGTTTGTCACTAGATTGTGGTCCCACTTACTACAAAATGAGAGCTTGAAACTCTGAAACTTCCTTCCTAATGGAGAGTGCCTTTATGGTCTGTATTCCTGAAAATAAATTTGGTTAAATTTCCTTCCATCTGTGTGATCCAAATGACTGACTATAATTTGAAAGTGTCAGAGTTTACCAGAGAAATAGAAGTGTGAAGGGATTTTAGGGCCATGACAGTCCAACTGAATCTGCAAGGCAATCCAGGGGCTCCAGGCACTGAGGTAGCAGACTTTGACAGAGCTGCCAGATCCTTAAGGGGCCATACGGAGCTGTGCCAAGGAGCACACCAGGCTTTACAGAGGTCCCTGGCTCAGCCTCCTGCTGCAGGACGGGTGCAGCTCAGGGGACCAGATGCGAGCTGAGGGCAGTCAGAGTGGACTTGGCCATAGCCAGACAGTCCTGCAGCAGCAGGCACCATCCCACATGCCCCTGTCTTGCTTTTGGCTCCAGCAGCACGGCCAGACCTTGGCTTCCAGTGCTCTGGCAGGAGTTATGCATATCCTTATGCCTGTGGCAGTCTGTTGCTCCAGACAGCTGCCAATCTGTTTTATACACATATGTGTACATTTATATGTCTGTGTGTCTGTATGTGTCCCTTAGTGTTATTTAAAATATGAAAATAAATAAAACCAACCCTGAATGAACTAACAAAATTTCAATCAATGAAGAGTTGTAACAAGCCTTTTCACATCTATGCTGCCATGTAATGCACTTATATCATCTACACATGGTTGAATTTGCCCTCTAACGATTTTCAAAACAACACAAAATTTAAAGCAGTTCTTTTTATTTTTTCTGGGTATCAGCAGTTAAACATGCAATAGTCCTGATGACTTTAGGGCCTATAGTGTTCCCTTTTCTGGTTAATAATGAAGGTTAGATATGGAAATAAACTTCAAACACTCTAAAGCAAAATTGCCCCTGCTCAGCACATGTACCTGATACTTTTCAACTCTGTTCATCCTAAAAACTTATTCTGCATAGTCTGATTCATCATCTCCATGATCCCTTGGTTTTTCTGGGGGATTATTTGAAGGAGAAGGCTTACCAAAGTGCAAAACACTTGTGTTAACTGTTTGTGTTTGTAGTGGAAGTTGTTCTAGTATTTCTCTTTAACCATTTTGTGTCTAACAATATAAAGAATACAACCATAAATAAAACACCATAAATCCAACAATTAAGCACCTCAGAGACTAAGAAATTACTAGAGAGAAAGTCATGGGCCAGTGTGTTAGTTATAGTGGCATGTTAGTCTTAACTAATTCTTAATAAAAGTCAACCAGAACGAAGGTATCAGAGAAAAAGAAAGGAACAGAAATTACACATTGGAAAAGGTGATCCCAGCCAGCCAAGAATGAATGGCTGGATTGGCACAGAAAGCTCTACAGGGAAAAACAGTGGGATACTTAGGCAAGAGTGAACAGTGATGCTAAGGGAAACACAGTGCTAAAAATCAAAATAATCCTTGAAAAATAGGTGGTCTTAAACAGTTCTGTGAAATGTCTTTTTGCTTTCATCTGCCATTCACCTGTTTATATTAAAGTCTTAAAATTTAAATTTTCTACAGAAGGGAAATTGAAGTTAGTCTTAATATTGTACTTATTTCACAGTGAGTATCGATTGTTGTACTAGATAATGTCTCTTTAATCAATGTGTTGTGCATTTGGTTGGCTCAGGAAATCACTTATTTCCTATTGTTTTGGAGATTGGTGGCTTTTCTTGAAGTGACATCTGCTAGAAGCTCCCCTCTGCAATTTGGTTTCTCTTGTGAGTTCTGACACTTTCACACTGCAGTCAATCATTTGGAGCACACAGATGGAGGAACTTAATCAATCTGGTTTCAAATAATGTTGAGCATAATGTGGAACCCATGAGGTGATAAAAAATTTCAACGACTTCATTATTTTGTTGGAGCCCATAATTTAGTGGCCAACCATCTACGCAATCACAAGGGTCATTTAGTATTAAAAAAGTTTAGGCCAAAAAGAGAGTTTAAATTTTTTTCTATTCACTGAAAGGTTTAGCATCAAAGTAAGAGACCTTGTCTGGACTGTCAGACATCCTGCCATGTCTAGATCTCTGTGATAATGAGGAAACATCGACTTCAAGAGCGGAATAATCTCCATTTTTTCAGCCCTATTTCCTTTGTTTTACAAACATAAATTTGAGACTGCCTCAAGTCCAGACCTGCTTTGCATCCACAGACCCCAGAAGAATATGCAAGCAAAGTGCCTGTCCACCTTTGGACACACCAAAATATAAAAGCAGATTCCTGAGTAGCTGCATTACAGATATCCTGGCTATTGCTGTACCTGCCAAGGTGGATTGTCCATCCCAGACACCACAGCCTTGTTACATCAGAGTCACAGGGCTCCCTGCCACATACAGGGCTGACACTATGGGAAGACAACGTGTGACTGTAGACAACTGGACTGGTCTACTGAGGTAGCTCACACAAACACAGGGTAAGAAATGCCTGAAGGTTCAGCCTGTCATTAGATATATGCATAGAATAAGAAATGCAGGTTAAACAGCAGACTCTGACATGAGGAATGTTGGAGTGTGTGAAGCTGTAGCCTCATCTTTAGACAGCCCATAGTCAGAAGTAACATAGTACACTGTAAGGGCTTGTCATGTAGACTTGCTGCCTAGAAAAGAGTCCTCTGTTACATGAAAAATGCAATTTTCCTGCTTAGAAAAAATTTTACCCTCCCCTTTCCTTCAATTTTGGCTCATTTTTCAGTTTCATTCGCATTCAAATTTTCCTAGTTAAGTAGGGGGAAAAAATGTATCATTATACCTATCTTTCAAGCAGGTTCTTCTTGAAGCAGTTAATGATTATGCAAATGTGCTTTCACATCTCAGAAACTGGGAACCAGGTTTGGGGCACTCTGCCTCCCTGTGCTTGATATTTTTCATATCTAGCAGCTCAGTCGGTTGTCTGCTCCAAAAACCAGTTTATATCTTCGTCCAGTCCACTGCAGCATGCATTCTCTGCAACTCCAGAGAACAACTTTGATACTGGGCACTCAGATCATAGAAACTGACTTCTACTCAGAGTCCTATCCTTCCTGGAGTCACAACTTTAGAATGTGTTTGGATCCAATTTTAGAACATGTTTGGTTTTTTTACCAAAAATCTCACTGCTAAAAGCAATTGTTTAAGAATCTCACCAGTGTTTACCAGAATTTTGGATATGCTCATAATTCTCCTGTCCTTCATTTCTAATCTAAAAATGTAATTCTATATGTATTACTTGCTCATTTCATATTGTCTTCAGAATATCCTATAAAGAGAGCCATCTATCAGAAATTTCAAGGACAGATCTCCTAAGTATATAATCAGTATTATCCTTATTTCTTTTTGTATCTAGAAACTGGGCTTGTCTTTTAGAATGCCTTACATTATTATAGCATATATATTACATTATACATATGAAAAATGAAGATAAAACTTACCAATAAATTGTGAAATTAGGTTATACTTAGCAGTGGGTCACCATATAAAACAGGGCACAGCCCACAGAAATATTTCATTGCAAACCTATTAGTTCTCCATGTTACTGCTCCCAGTTAGCTGTTTAAAAAAAACAGTTAATCTTATCCAGATGTGCATAGGATGGATGCACTCTGTTTTTATTTCACTAGACCAGCTAAAAACTTTTTAGCTTTCCAGACAGGATCCATCTCTGGAAACATTTGCACAGCTATTTCAGTGATGACCATATAATACTTGCAACCCAGTGAAGAACTAGCCCAAATCTATCTGAGTAGGGTTGGTCTTCATCTAGAGCACTGACAGGCTTGGATACCTACCAAGAGCTTCTCTCATCTTTACTGTTGAAGCATTCACTAATTTTAGAAACAAAAAGAAATTGTGTGGGGAAAACGAACAAGAAGAAAGGATCCCAGAAGGCTGCCGGTTTTGTGTGCCTGTGGCTTCTGCAAAGATGTCTGTCCAGGACCTCAGCACTGACAAGATGAGAGAAAGGCTCAGCCCAGCCTTAGACAGCTGTATTTTGAGTGTGCTAGATAGGAAGGAGTGGCTGTCAAAATGTTAAGCTGGGAAGATCAAATCTCCCAATCTGTTGAATGTTAAAACACTAAGTGTTAAAGTATGAAACTCTACTACTTCCTTTCTGAATAAAATATTCCTACACATTTTTTTAAATGAAAAACCTTCTCAGGAGAGTGCTCTGACATTCAGTGGGACAGAAATGACTCTGACTCAAGTATTAAGTTCCAGAAAAGAAAAGTATATTTAAATAATGCTTGACTTTACTTTATGAGTTAAATAGCTCTATCGACCTTGCTAGGCAGCTTAAAGTCTTTTTCATCTGCCCTCTTAAGAGATCCAGTTCCTTCCAGGCGCATATAGGATTTATGATTTGAAAGCTTGGGTTCAAGTCCAAGGAATAGATGCAGAGAAACTTATACTCTCTCTTTTCAGATACATTTATTTATCTACTGACTCTTTCAAATTTCTCTGGGATCTTTGCTTTTGTCGAGATCACTTCCCATCCTTCCTCACGTTTGTTACGGAAGGTCTGTACCCTGACTGTATTACCTGCCTCATTTACCCGTGCAGTGTTGTCTACACTTAATGTACAATGTAAGCTTTCTGCAGCCTGGTGTTTGCAGCCTAGGACAAGAATAATAGCTTGGGTTATTAACCTCAGTATGTATTTTGAAAACAATCAACAGTCTCAGGGCTGACACATGATGCTGACCTAGTTAAATGTCAGAAAAATATAATTTATACTGTAGTTAGGATCTTTCCTTTCAAAAGTCGCCAATTGTTGTCTCCTTCTTTCCAGACCAATATCATGCCAATTCTAGGTATTGCTCCCTGCTGTAGCAAAGTGAAGTCTTGCAAAATGAAAACAGGAGCACTTTGTAAATTACTTCTCCTTTTCTCAATATCTCGTGGTAACTTTCCCAACAAGTTTAACAACTTTCCCAATAGACCACACAGGTAGAATCAATGAAAAGAGACTACCCAGCCATGTCCTTAGCTGTCATTTCACCAAAACCAGCCTTTCCTGATAGCTTTTGTTAATAGTCAATAAGAATGATGACTTAACTTACTGATTATTCTCCTTTGGCATTTAAACAGGTCTGAAATTATCACAGTGAGGATATTTTTTCTGGGTAGAGGTAGATGGGAGAGAATAGCAGCATCATATCTTTAGGTAAATGAGTTTGTTAGGGTTATGTGGTTACCAGCACCAGGAAGAAATGGCCTTAATGAGGAAACAAGCTCTATAACACAAGATAAAGTGTTTCATTACAACTGAATACTATTGTTTAGATATTATTGTTGGAGAACTTGGATGAAAGGAAGATTTTACTTTCTTGTGGCTCAGTAGGTCTAAAATCAGTAACCTGAGGAGTTTGAGGAGTTTCAGTTATTCATTCTAGTTTTCCTGGCTGAAGACGTCCAGTTTGTTTTGAAATCAGTGTTTTATACTGTGCTATATCTCTAAATATTGCTACTGTGAAATTTCAACTTTTTCTTTTCCTATCCTTCTCTACTAGCTCAGGAAAACCTCTCACATATGAGTCAAAGCTAAAAAGAAAATTCAGCCTCCCTTAATTCCCTGTTGTATTTCATGCTTCTGGCTGAAAAGCTCTCTTACCTTCAAGCTGTGGATGGGTGAAACCAATAGTCATGGGAAGTCTCACCAAAATGAAGTTGTTTGGGGAAAGCAGAGGGACAGAAGGAGTGTTAAATGCCAGGACAAGGAAGCTTGATGAAGGAAGCTGCCAACAAGTCTTCCTGTAAGCACAGTGATTGCACCTTGCAGGGGTGAAAGAGTTCTGTCCCCAGGATGATATTTTCCTCTTCTAGCCAGATTTACTTCATTACAAAATGAAAGAACAGGTGATGCTCACTTTCTTTTTTAGGTGATGAGGGGAAGGGGTCAGTAACTCCTCTCATTTCCAGGAAACAGAAAAGAGAAAGACTAAGAGGAAGGGGGTTTGTTTCAACCTGTGTTAAAGAACCTGTGTTCAGCTTTTTTTTTTTTTTTTAATTTTTTTTTTAATTTTGCATCTCAGGAGGGTCTGATAGCCAGGAAGAGCTGTAAGAAGCTGGATAACAGCTAGGTAGCATCTCACTGCTGATGCTCGTAGCTCAGGGAGCTGGCCTGTAGGAAACTTTTATGTTCATTTTTATTTCCTTTCCCAAGCTCTATGGAACCAATTGGAACTCATGTCTTTGAAATATAATGTCTCATGTAACAGCTTCTTAGAGTGTGAGCAGAAGGCAGCTGGATCCTTGAATGGCAGCTGTTTGTCTGCAAAAGCATAGGCATTTTCTAAGCTACCTAACTGATAACACATGTGTTTCTCAGGGCTTTCCTATCATAACACTGTCTTCTAGATACATCCCCCTGAGGCTTGACTTCCTTCTGTAAACAATCAGTATGGCTGGGCATTTCTTGGGTTTGTTTTTGTTTGGTTTTCAAAAAAAAAAAAAGAAAGAGATTCTGTGAGTCTATAACAGCACTGATTGGTACCAACAGCTGAATGTCACTGGCCAGATTGCTGGCACAAATACAAGGTCAAAATTTAACTGTTTATGTGAATAATCCAAAATAGAATTTTTTTTAAATAGAACGGAAAATATATTTTCAAGCATATTCTTTTCAGTCTATTCTGTATTGGCCTTGTAATTATCAACCAGACTTCATGGGTATCTTGTCAGCAATGAAAGACAAAAGTCAGCAGAAGCAACACTGATATTAACATGTTATTATCTACCATTTTCTGCAATAGGGGCATATCTCCCAATATAAATATAATTCTCATTTTCTACCCAGATCAGAAACTAGAATGAAAAGCTTCTAACGCATCTGATTGTATATTACAGAAACTTTAAGTTATCAGTTGTTTCAAAAAAGACTGTCATATTCCAGTTTTTTAAGCAGAAAAAAACACCAGCAAGAGTTGGCTTTCTGGCCCAGGAGTCAGTGTTGTTCAATTAAATGTGCTGCCATTTGTCTACATATTTTTTCTTGAACATCAGTCACAATTAATAAGTCCACCGACTTTCACCACCAGTGTTAAATTCGATTTGCAGTTGTCAGGTGCTTTTTGGAAATAGGGCAAGATTGGCTGAAATTCTAGAAAACTCCATCTGGCCCTTTTTTTGCTCCATAGAGGAAAGCAGCACATAATCTGTTATCACTGTGCCATCCAGTGACCAAATTTGATCACCTGAGACTGTGAAGTACCTACAGACTTTAGCACAAAAGGAAAAGCTTGATTCTGAACTTAAAACGATCTGGAATATCATGGAGTTCATCTTCACCAAAGGCAGAATAGTTTTGATGCTGTTATTCTATATCACAAACCTTGAAAGAAAGGGAAATACATTATCTCAGCTCCAGCAATAGCCCATAATGAGAACAAAGTTTGTTAAATGTGATCTGTCTTCTATGGCACAAATAGAGGGAGGAAGTGCCAAGTTTTACAAAATGTCTTAACCCTACATTTGCAGCATGTAACGTTTTAAGCTGGCAGGAACAGATTCTATAGCTCCACGAACAGCATGCTTCTGCTCCCAACAGATAAGAAAATGCTATGCACAATGTATTGATTTTTCCTTCTAGTACAACACAAAAACGCTGCCAAAATTATAATGAAACTAGCAGATACTTAATATGTATATAGATGAAGTGTGCAGTGTTTTGTATTTACAGGGAAATTCCAAGACTTTGTATATTATTTGCTACACACACATAAACACATACTTTGACCTTTTTTTTTTAATCTTTTCCTCCTTTATACTTAGTTTTTGTTCTTTTTGCTTTCATCCACAAGGCTTGTTTCTATTTGAATCATTTTTGGATATCATCCCAGATGCAACAGGTTGCTGTGCTAATTTATAAATAATATAAATTCAGTAACCATAAAATTGTGTTCCATGTTCCAAACTGTTTTCAGTGACCTTCTTGTTTGCAGTGTGACCCTTTATCATAAGCGGTGGTTTGCATCATCAATTCCACCTGTTCCTTCAGGAGATTTGTTATCCCTGTTTTTTATTGGGATGAAAAAATAAGTGATGTGTGTCTTGCTTTGTGCATATTGGAATGAGCTGGGTAATGTGATAGCATAACTAGTAGCAGTAATCTTAGGGGTTTTCCAGAATAGTGTGTTCAGTAAATTGCTACTAATGTTGGGAATTATTATTCCTGGCTATTTTTTTGCTTAGTATGTCTAATGATTTTGCCCTTATAATTCTGCCTGCTTAGTTGAACTGTTAACTACGATCCTTTCCAGTTAGTCTGATACTCGTCCTCATCATAAAACAAAGCTGCTGATTGATACTATGCAAAGTACAATGCTCAGTTCTGGCAGGCAAATTTTGACCCAGTGGGAGTAGAAGTTTTTCACCTGAGAGGTTCTTATGGACCACAGTGAATGATAAAAAATTTCTTTGGTCAAGGATCTTGGATCTTTGAATGTATTACAGGAGACTTTACTGGACAGTATGTTCTAACATTAACAGACAGTGCACACAGTGCTGGGATATAGCACTGCCTTTGCCTCTTCCCTTTTATAAGAAGAATTTCTGATCTCTTCTGGTCTGAGACAGATCCCTATGGATCCACTGATTGGAACTCTACCAATCTCTTTAATACATATGAAACCAATTTATATGGGTGGGAGGAAAAATATTGCTCCGTTAATCGAAGTTCTCTGACATACTCTTCAAGCAATAATTTGGCATTTTTCTACAATTTTTGGTGTCACCTTGTCAGAGGTCTATTTACTTGGCTTTCCTGCTGAGGCAGAAGGCATCATGAAAATAAGTTTCCTTTTCTTCCTAGATTTCAGGTTTTTTTTCATTTAGATACAGCTGTGATCTTGCCTTGGAAGTTTTTTGCACTTACCAGATAGGACAAGTGAAGTGATCTATTAAAACAGCCTTCCAATTCCAACATGTTTTTACAATCTAGATAATGGTTTAAACCAAGGTCTGATAGCAATAGCATTTCATGAGCAAGCACTGTGAAAGCTGGAATGCAGCTATTAGAACAGCAATAATAATTCTTGACCAGATCTAGAGAGAGCTAGAAGTCTG